>OY759219.1:3586652-4154198 GCA_963662175.1 Aradus depressus
TCTTAACACTAATTCAATCGTTTTGTTTTATATTTTGGGTCATTCTCTAAAATTAAGTTATATATCCTGTACATATAAACAAATAAAAATACCTTCTTTTTGGATCAGTTTCATCGTCAATACACCTCTATTAAGTTCATTACAACATAAGCCTAAACAACACTACATTTTCACTCAGACCGCCGCCATAGAACCCAGGCCTCGAACTCTTCACTACACACACTAACTAAAACAGCTGATGGAGTGTTTTGTTTTGTTTTTTCATTTGATTTAAAAGACATTTGCTTTTTATATAAAAATAAATATAATTAATTTTTTAATGTTTATAATTTATTCATTTTAATGTGTGTATTATTTTTATATATCACACTATCAAAAATTCTATGTTGAATTTTTCATCCCCTGAATACATAAAATTCCCTAGTAAATACAGTAAATAGTGACCGGCAATGAACTTCCCCAGCTCCAAGTTCTGGCTCTCCCTCCAAAACCAAGTGAACTTTGAACTAAAATTCAAAGGTTGACTTAGATAGTTGCTTCTGTATTCTCATATTAAATTTTGCATCGAAGCATTATTAAATCGGCAGTTATTGAAATTTTGAGTTGAACCCCTCCCTCCTCAATACATTCATTACATTTTCATATAAAATTTCGTTTAAAAACTCGACATCAAATATCTGACCGATTACTTAACTTCCCCTATACTTTGTCCAGCTGGTGAAGTAATATAATGAGACCCATATGACACTAATGAAAAACAGACTGGGAGGGGTACACTGTAATGGGGGTTATGAGAAATATATGAACTTTTTTGCCTGAGGTCGTTCTCTCAGAGACTAGAGTGTACACTTTTTTCCCTCCGCTATTTACGACCCGGCTTGTGGCTTATCTAACAACTATGAACATTAATCTCCCCACTCTTGTTGTTATTACAACTCTACTCTTTTCATAACATTCTATTTTTTCTCATAATCTATCATAATTTATTTTCATTGTTTTCCTTAATAGAGAATTTCTAAATATATATATATGAATATATATTTGCCGGTAGCTAAGTGGTATGCGTGTGCTTGCCTTCTGAGCTCAAGAACGTGGGTTCGAAACCCGACCGAGGTCCTCAGTTAATTTTATCTGGGAGGTAAAAAAGACGATGGTCCCGAGCCTGTACGAGGTCAGGTACTCGTTAAAATTTAGGGTAGGCAAAATTTAGCACTCCCACAGTAGAGTCGGGCTCATGTCCACCAGAGTGACGAAAGCGCGCTCTGGTAGTAGGCGATATGACCTCATAAAATGAGTCATAAAACCTAACTAACTAAATACATGAATATATTCGATTTTTTAAATATTATCTATTCCACAAGAAATTACCAGTTTCGGGATTACAACTTGGTCAGGGTTAGTTATCAACTAAGGCAAGTTTGCTGAGTGCGAATTATTCATATATGTACATCAGATAGGTTAGAAAGGGATTGGTCTTTCAACTAAGAAATCCCTGTATCTTTACAGTTACGAATTTGTTTTATCTGAAATATTTTTTTCTCTTCTCTCAATAACAGTGGAAAACTAAGCTTGAAAATAAAAATACTACATTCTAACAATTGTTTTTCTTCTATTGAACATATTTACAATTGGTGAAATAAAGCCTATTAGTAGTAAATTTGATGACAATAATGAAAAATGACAATATGTACAGGGGAAGGAATATAAGGGAAAAATAAAGGAATAATAATAACAAACATAAATAAAAATGTCTCTTTAAGATGAAGGATTTGTACAAAATAATAAATACACAATTAGTAAAATATAAACAAAAGGGTAATAATAATAAAAAATAAATAAAAAGTACAAAATATTTTTAAAACAAAAACAGATCATTGTTTTTTCTTCTAATTTGAGCCATACCAATGAACTGAGGTTCATTAGAAGCCGAGAGAGCCCTCTTTAGAATCACATTACTTAAACTGCTTCCGATAATTAGTAAATCCTGTTTTGTACTTCCCGTCTTTGTAGATAGCCAATATTAAATATATTTATTAATTATCTTTGTATATAGCCAATATTAAATATATTTATTAATTATCTTTGTATATAGCCAATATTAAATATATTTATTAATTATCTTTGTATATAGCCAATATTAAATATATTTATTAATTATCTTTGTATATAGCCAATATTAAATATATTTATTAATTATCTTTGTATATAGCCAATATTAAATATATTTATTAATTATCTTTGTATATAGCCAATATTAAATATATTTATTAATTATCTTTGTATATAGCCAATATTAAATATATTTATTAATTATCTTTGTATATAGCCAATATTAAATTTATTTATTAATTATCTTTGTATATAGCCAATATTAAATTTATTTATTAATTATCTTTGTATACAGCCAATATTAAATTTATTTATTAACTATCTTTGAATATATGTAGCCAATATTAAATGTATTAATCAATTATCTTTGTATTATTATTTTTATTTATGTCCTTATGTACGATGCATATTAGCCATGTCAATGTGTTATCTTGTTATTTACGACATCCATGGCCCCGGGAGGGAGATCTATCTACGAAATAAACTCACTCCCGGACGGGATTCGAACCCTGCAAACCATGGTGAGACCATGCGACCAAAGCCCTACGCTCTAGCCCGCACGGCCACCATGGGCCCCTAATATCTATTCATAATCTATAACGTATAATTCTCATGACGTATCCTATTACCATATTATGGTTTAACTGAAATAAATATGATTATTATTACGAAGAACAGATACGTCACATAAACTTTGAGTTATCATAGGGCGGCTATCAATAGACGTAGGGTATCTGAAATCCCTTAAAAAGTCCATCTATCTGTGAAAAAAGGGTGGGGTATAAAGTCTGACTAAGCCAAGAGAGAGGGTGGATATAAACTGATGAATTCCATATATGAGATTTTCTTGTAATTAATTCACATCTTAGGGGTTGTTTTGTTCATTTTATTTTACCTCGCCCCCCGCGAAAAAAAAAGAGCGGTGTGTACATAACCTACCAATTTCGGCATTACACCATCGAAAGAGGACGCCGCTAGCGTATAAGCCACCATGGCTCCCAATTATCTTTGTATATAGCCAATATATTAAGAAACTGTTAATTTTATGTTTTTCCCTGTTAATCTTCTGCTTATCTATATTTTTAGTTGCCTAGTTTTTCTCCAATGTAGCACTAATTTATTTATCTATCTATTTATTTCTTTGTAAGTCATACTGATACTATATTTCATTGTTTCATTTTCTTTACTCTGTATGTATTTATTCTTAGGGGACCTCGGTCCAGAATAATAAAATTTATTTTCATTTCAATATTAATTAATTGAAGACCTCAACCAACTACACCAGAATCCACATTTTCACACTTCTAACAAGACTGTTTGGAGGTCGGAGCTTTTGTAAAGTTTTCAAAAAATCAATACGCTGACTAGAGATTGATGAAGTTGTATGGTTTTAGAAATTGAGAAAAAAAGTCATACCTGGAGGAAAGTACCAGAATACTCATTTCTACACTAGTTAACTAGGACTCTTCATGGAATTGAAAAACAAAATCAAGTACAATATGCTGATTAGGGTGAAGGTAAGTTGTTCTGGTTGTTGAGAGGTGAGAACACTGATATCAGGTGTAGAGAAGTGTGCCAGAACCTCCATTTCCACACTACTAACTAGCCTGTTTAGATAAGAGAGAGGCCTTAATGGAGGAGGGGATCTTGGATGGGCTAACGATAGCCATCGGGACACACACAATGTCATCCTCACTTTCCCTCACTTTCAAACCATCTGTTATCATCTTCGCAACAAACGTATTTGCAACGTTTTGCAACTAATCCATATTTTCTTTGGAACAAAAAAAAAAAAAATTCAGTTTTGACGGAATATTAGATGAATGGCGATGATATTGACAAAATTGCGTTAAATTAATCATAATTATAATAATATTGTTTATTTCCGTTAAACCATAACATGGCAATAGAGTACCTTACATCATAAGATTGTATACATTAAGATAGGTTATAAATTGGATACATACAGATATTAACTCTTAGAGTCTGACACACATGAATCAGAATTAACAATACTACTAAAAAATAAAATTAAAAGACCAAATAAATACTTGAAAAATTTTCAATACAGTAGTTAATATTTTTAATTAATTAAAATTAAGATAATAATTTTTTATAACTTTCTCGTAAGTGTCTTTTTCACGACATTTCGGGACGTTCTTACGTCCCTTTATCAGGTCACAATGTGCGAAATATAATAAAGAAAAAGAAAACAAAATAACAATTTAAAAATATATATATATAATTAAGTGAAAAATAAATAAAATTATAATAAAAATACATAAAAGAAAAAACCAAGAGAAATAAATTAGTATATAAATAATAAAAAATAATGATTAAAACTTAGATTCGACAGGCCTTAAAGAGGATATCTATGGAGGAACTCTGCGAAAAGAATAAAAATGAAAGTATGTATCAGTTAATGTTTTTGAATATGAAACGCGATTTTTATTATTATTATTTACGAACAAGTAAGAATACTTATATTTATAATGCGTTACGTAGCGCTTTTCAAGATTACCCCTCTCCCCCCATAACAAACTTTCAAAATTCGACCAGTCATTAATCACGTCAGACGAAGGGAGAGGAGGGGGGGGGGGGGGGGGAGAAGCACACTTAAAACTCTGTGACACGGGCCACCCAAAACCTCGCCCCGCCGCTATTCCTCTCTTATTGTGTCCTCAGTAACATATACCCCAAGTTTGTGGGATACATCCTGAAAAACAGCCTGTATAAATCCATGGAGACTCTGAGCTACAATACTTTCTCGCTGGTAGCAGCACAAATGTTGTTGGTTGTTATCCCCTGCTTTGGAAGATAAACACTCGGTAAGTCCGACTATGCAAAGCGGCAGATCTGCGGAAGGCCTTCAGATCCGGACAAACTCCTGCTCCGCTGATTTACCGAGGTCCATCCTTGATAAATTGACCCCCACACCTTGTCCTCCATATATCTTTCTTCAACTTTTTTTTTCTGGTTTTCCAAACTTTTTCCTCAACTCTCCTCTGAACAATGTGTTGCCAGGAGAAAAACACCTGGTTGAAACATGAAAAACTGTCCACTATATTGCTTTTGACCTGTGAGTTATTACATCGGGTGATCCTTAACGAAGTGAGGTCTCTCCTTAGTCAGCAGGCTTTGAGTTTGTTTGTTTGTATGTTATAGTTTATCATCATGGCACCAGGTCTCAGATTAACAACAAATTTTTCATAAATAATAAATAGCTCACCGAATATTGTTAGTTTTTTTTTAGGGCGCCGTCCTTCGAATGGGACGTTAAGTACAGAGCCTATACGACGTCAGGTACTCATTAACGATCCCTATCCTAGGTGAATAAACCTAGGTAGGTAAAATTTAGGACTCCCATAGTAGAGTCAGGCTCATGTCCACCCAGAGCGCACTGGTAGTGCCTATACATATCGATAAATTTTAAAATCTCTGAGTATTAATGTCAATATTACCTAGTGTACCAATTATGAGTATCCGACGGCAGCACTTCTAGTGAGTGGTAGCTACACTCAGAAATATTCCAATTTTGAAAACTACACAAAATTCTCAAAGAGCTCCATAAATTTGGAACGAAATTAAAAGAAAAAAAGTCGTCAGTGAATCACCCGCAATGTACTTCCCCAGAATAGTCAATTAAATTTTGCTCCCTTTCGAGTCGAAAACAGTAGACCGTTTGCGCTAATAATCAATAGTTGATATACATAGGGGCTTCTCGTGCTACATTTTGTGTCGATAAATTCATTACATTGGCAGTTATTGAGGTTTTTGAGTTTAGCCCCCCCCCCCCCCCCCCCCCCCCACCCCTTTCCTAATGCCCCTCTTTCTTTCCTTCAGCCGGTTTGGCTGAAAATCGATAGGTGTCATTTTTAGAGGGTTCTGGATACACAATGAAAATTTCGTGTTGATACATTCATTCTATCGGGAGTTATCGTGTTCAAAGTCACACAGACAGACATTTTTTTTTTTTTCATTTTTGGAATCTGGAGCTTGGAAATCATGAAAGTCTGTTAAAAACTATGTATCGAATTTCCGATCGATTACATAACTTCCCCTATACTTCGTATATGAAGGGAAGTAAAAAAAAAAAAACGATTAGACGAACCGTTTAGCCATAATCAGTTTATAATACACTTATGTTCTTCACATTATGTGTCTTATAGGGACCCTCTCACTTGGAGTCACTATAAATTGGCCTCACTAACAGACTTAGTTAGTGTAAAGAGGGGTGGGGGGGGGGGGGGGGGGGGGAACTACAATTTATTGCACCCAATTATTCCGTTCATTCACCCCCATCTGCATTCACAGGGGAGGGTGGAGTAATAGGCTTCTATAACGTCACTAGGCAACATAAAAGTGAAGAGGGGGAGGTTCTGAAAACATGAGAAAAAAAAACTCCATAAAACCTTGGTCCTACATCCACTAGAAGCCACCCCTAAACGAACAGCTCGCCCTAATTAGTAAGTACCGAGTTTACCATTTCCAGTATGCCTTGCCATGAGAAAGAAAAAAACAATTTTGAATACTTAACATGGAAACCCGCTAAATATACGCAGCTTCCTACTAAGAGGGTTGGAAAACATGAAATTTCATTGAAAACATAACTTCGAATTTTTGACCGATGACATAATCCCCATAAATCGTATAACTGAGGAAGGAAAATAATTGTAATAATATTCATTTCCATTCATAGTTAGACGACGTCCGGGTACGCCTTGACTCAACATGGGTACAGTCTAATCACTGGACGTCTCAAATATTATCAGGTCATGGTGATTTCAACTCCAAGCTGTTCTTCTTTCACGGAAGAACACCCCGAACTGTTCGTGCGGCGGTATCGAGACTGCAGAACATGTGGTCCTCGAATGTCCGCTGTACGACCAAGCTAGGGTGGAGTTGATTCATGGGACAAGATCGTATTTGGGACTGGATCTATGGAAGATGGTGACGGAAACGGACTACCCGATGTTCTGCCGATTCGTCGGCTCCTGGCGAGAGCAGAAGCTGGCAATGTAAGATGGGTTGGGGACGATCGGCGCAATAGTTCCTGATGGCCAATCCCACTCCTTCAGTAACCCCTTGATCCCCGAGCTTTTCTGACGTTCACTGGGTGATGTTGCTGCAATGCAAGGCGCACCCTCCTTTAAACCCTAAAAAAAAAGTCTTTAGTTAGACATTAAGGTGAGTCTTTGAGACATCGTACAAGCTTGGGATCATCGTTTAACATCTCATCCGAAGGACGGCGTGCTCAAGGTTTTTTCACCTCTCAAATAGGTCTCTTCTGGCCACAGAAGAAGGGACGTTTAAGTGTCCCGAAATATTGTAAGAAAAAAGAAGACACCTTTGGAAGAAATGCCGGAAAAACCAACAAAATTGATCTTGAAAATATACAATTTTAAAATATTAATATCACAAAATTGTAATAAATGAGATACCTGCGGATATTAAAATACTAATTTCATATTTTTAATACATGATAAATAACGAATGACCAAATTTGTGACAGAATATAACAATTGAAAAAATTTACCCAATGCCTATAATATTCAGATGATAGTGAACTTTTTCCAAAACTATATCAGACCTGTCAGCTCTCTCCAAAATCTTCTTCGACAATAGTGCCCGTCCATAGCAGCTTTTCGTAGAATTGTTCTCAATTGCTGTGGACAATATATAGGTACCTAAACGAAATTTTTTTTTTTTTTAACAAATGTTATAATATTATATACACATAACGATAGGTATGATAAATGTTTTATATTTTTTCCAGAACTTCGAACTAATATGAAAATGTAGATTTACAAAAACTGTCGATAATCTTAAGAAACATAATTGATTATAAATACCTTATCGTTCTTATTTATGTACCTTGAGGAGCTTATGTTATTGTCTTTTATCATATTGAAAATAATTAGTTTGCAACATTGTCTGAAACTTTTCAGTTCTTTGTCTTGGTAACTGTTAAATATTGAGTAAGACTGAAATAATATCAAGAATCATGTATTTCTATTTGATTTTTAAAACAATATAAGCAATTTCAAATACAGTAGAAATAAATAATGCAAAAATATTACCTCACTTGAAATCAAAAACGCTTCTCTTTTCTTCAAAAATCTAAAAAGAGCTTAATTGGTATTAACTCCTTACTAGCCATTGTTTCTTTCGGTAAAGACAAGAAAGTTTCTTTATCGATTTCTTATAATTATCGATTTCTTATTATGATTTATTCACCACACTAATTAAAAATAATAAGTATTATTACACACTTACCTTGGAATATGTCAATAGAACTTGATAAGTCCCACTCAGTATACTTGTTTGTGAAAACGTGTTCATAATAATTAATATTGTTGTATTTATTTAACTAATTAGGCAACTATTACACACTATGAAAATATAAATTATGAATATAGTGTGGCAACTAAGATTAATTAAATATTTAATTTTGGGATATGTATTTATTATCTAATAAATCATACTAAATAAAAGTTCATAAAATGTTGCAAAAAAATATTCATCAACGGGCAGAAAGAAGAGTTGAAATTGACGTTGAAGACTGAGCGGCCGAATGGAGAAGGGAAGACACAAGGAATGAATGACCTTGGGTTGGGAGAGATAAAACAGGTGGGGGAAGGAGCCAAAACTGGGAGGTTTCAGATGTTAGCTTCATGTAAGCAACATGTGTTTTAGATTTAATAAAAATTGTTTAAATTCTCCACAAAAATATTACCTTATTGACCAATCTATTTTAAAACTATTTCTATTTCCAGAGAATTCAAAAACTTTTTTTTTTTTTTTTTTTTTATGTTTAAATATTTTTTTACTTATCGATTAGCATATCGATTCGAAGGAAATTGTGTGCTCTATTTAATAAAGATTGTTTAAATTATAATAGAAATAAAAGACGTTGTCTTCCCACTGTTTTATTTTACACCAGAACCGGTTTTCGACGCAACAGCGTCATCATCAGTGGTTCATCTATCATAGAATAATAAAAAATACAAATAATAAAAAGTATAAATAATTCATAAAGCATCAGGGTACAGAGTAAGAAAATAAAATTATAAAATTAACTTACCCCATCCACACAGCACAGCGGTTGGAAGACAACTGGCATAGCTCCAAGGGGTTTAAATTCTCCTAAAATATTATCATTAAACAATCAATTTTTAAACAATGTTTATACTTATACCCAGACATTTAGTTTGTTATTATTCAAAATTTATGGGAATGATTTTCAAGTTTTTTGTTTCTTGTTATTTTGTAAATAATCTCTTTCATACATTCACATCTACATCTCAACAACCTTTCATCATCTTCGATTGGACTTATATAATTATAATTTTACATTAAAAAAAAAGTTGGAATTTTCAGAGAATATTCTTTGGTTTAAAAATAGATATTGTTTAAAAATAGATTCTTATTAAATAGAAGACTAAATTTCCTTCAAATCGATATGTATATCGATAAGTAAACAATTGCTTAAATATTTTATATATATATTCATATAAATATATAACAAAAAAAATGCAAAATTTAATCGACTGATAGAGAAAAGGCAGCTAGTCGAGTCAGCCACATCTTTTCGAGTTACAGTATATTACCCACTGGCGCGCTTGAAATCGAGTTCTCAGATTTTGAACAAAAGACCATCCTCTTCGTTATTAAATACTCTAAAACTTGGTTAATACTTATTCCGACACCTTTTCAATAGATCTCGAGATATTTCAGTGCAAAGGCGGGAAAAGGGCGGAAAAAATTGGGGATTTTTTAAATAAACAATTAGCAGGAATTTATTGAGACCAAAAATTTATTAAATTTATATTTCTTTCTGAACATTTGAAAAAAAGTTCATCAAAATCCGTCAATACTAACTTTTATAAGAGTTGTTGTGACTACATTTAATAGTTAGAGGTATCACTAAGAACGTTAGTATAGTTTAGTTAGTATCACTAATATACTATTTCTTATTTTAGTATTGTCCATAGTAAAGCACACTACTCTTAACTATTTCAATAAACTATTTTTTTTTTCATTTTACAGTAAATTTGACTAAAACAATAATTGTTGCAATTATTTCAGTTTTTACTGATGCAAATAGTCATAGTTACCACTCAATTTTTTAAAATCGATCAAAAGTGGCATTCATTTTAAGTTTTGAGCCCCTGCATAACTCCCACTCGCATGCAAAATTTTGAAGTCCCATACGGCCCTACAAATTTCGTGAATGTACGTTCATAGTTTGCCCAAGTTCAAACAAATATACAATTAGACAGAAATGGAACGGATTTTTGATCTAACAAAGTTTTCTTCAGTTCATGTACAATCAAAACTTTTATTATTTATATAGAGTTAGTTATTATAACTCATACCCGGACCTTAACTATGAGGTCATATCGCCTACTTCCAGAGCGCTCTTTCCTCACTCTGGTGGACATGAGCCCGACTCTACTATGGGAGTCCTAAATTTTGCCTATCCTAAATTTTTATTTATCTAGGGTAGGGGTCTTTAACGAGTATCTGATATCGTACAAGCTTGGGCCCATCGATTAACATCCCATCCGAAGGACAGCATGCTCAAGGTTTTTGTCACCCCTAGATAAAAAAAACATCGGCCGGGTTTCGAACCGGTTATCTTGAGCTCAGTAAGCAAGGACGCATACTATTGAGCTGCAGGCGCCCTCAGAGGCCTTGGGAAGTGTATACGTTGTAGATCAACGTTGTAGCTTTGTGAGTCCAGCCTTTGAACCGTCCTCAGGATGTAAACTTTAAAGACAACAATTAACTGTCTCCTTTTCTCTAACTTTATAATGGCTCATTAAATTTAAAGACTCGTTAATTCCAGTATAAAATGAGTTTAACAACTTTGTCTCTTCCCTCTTTCATAATAGGCTATCATTTTCTGTTAATACTTTTAACTTTCTGCTGCTGGTAAAGTTTCTTAAAGACATTCTTTACTGACAACTAGCCGTGTAACCGACATGGCTCGGGAAATTCACTTTTCTTCAAATTTGACTCCAAATCGGTTCGAATAAAAGTGCCTTTCTTCTTATTGGCGTTGCTAGGTGCTAGTGGCTAGGGGCTAGGTGCTAGGGGCCCCGGAGAATAAATGAAATTGAAATTGTGTAAGAAAAATACTGCAACAAATCTTCAGCTGAAATATCCGAAAGAATAAAATGTTGGGCCTCCCGACGCCTTCTTGTGTAGCAGGATCTCCTGTCATAGGCGCTCTTGTCTTTGTATATTAAAAATCACCGGAGAACCACTTCCCCAGCATAATCAATTACGTTTTTGCCCTTCGTCCAAAGACAATTGACCGTTTGAGGTACAACTCAATATTTGACTTACATAACTCCCTTCCCTCCGACCAATTTTGCTGAAAATTAGCAGATGCTATCCTTATGGGATTTTGAATTTAAATATAAAATTTCATGTCGATATATTCATTACATCGGCAGTTATAGGGATCTTCAAGTTCAGCCTCCCTCTGATGCCCCCCTTTACCTGAATCTGCTGAAAATTACTATGTGTCCTACTTATAGAGCTTTGAATTTACATTTCCAATTCTTGTCAATACATTCACTACAACGGTAGTTATAGGAGTTTTTGTGTTAAACCTCTCCTCTAATCCCCCCTTCCCTTTGGCCGATATGGCTGAACATCGATAGATATCGTCCTTAGAGTGTTCAGGATGTACATATAAAATTTTGTGTCGATACATCCATTCTGTCGGGAGTTATCGTGTTCACAGACAGACCGACAGACAATTTTTTTTTTTTTTTTTTAAATTTTGGAATTAGAAGGGTGGAAAACATTAAATTCCGTTGAAAATACTGTATCGAATTTCTGACATAATACTGCCTACAGTAAAAATATATCGAAATACACAAAATACATTTATTTAACTATTCTATTTATTTTTTCATGAAACGTTTCGAACGATCACAATGAAGATGTTCACTATATCATCTACATATATAAATGATTAGGAATTAGCCGAGCCTACATCGTCTTTTTGCAATTTCGGAGTTTCTTTGATTAACGCCCAACTCTGACTCGACGACTGCCGTCTGGTAATTTCACCATCATTGACTTCTATTTTTAGAATTTCGATTTCTGATTGGAAATTCAACTGCGTCATATTGTTACCTGATGGCATTCTAAATATACACCAAACATTTACACCTGCACTATATTTATAAATAACGACCACCATCACTTTTTCCCTCGTATTTGTATACGGTAATTTGTCGAACGGCATCGACTTCACCCATCGGGGGGGGGGGGGGGGGGGGGGAGGGGGGGGGGGGGCAACAAATTTCTGTCTACGCCATTGCCCACTGGAAGTTATTCAACCTAACACCAGATCCCCGGAAATAGGAAGTTAGTTTTGGGAGTGATACGATAATATCACAGCGATAGTCTCTGAGGGGTTGTAGTGTTTGTCACATGCGATATCTGCCTTATTTGTCACATGCGATATCTGCTTTTCAACACCAAGTCCACTTCAAACTGTTCTATCTCAACTTATGTTAAAACAGGGGTCGGCAACCCATGGCCCGCAGCTCGCATCTTATTTGATAATATTATTATTTTTTGGCAAATAATTATAAGTATACTCTATAGTTAATTATTATGACTCATGCCCGGGCTTTTATTACGAGGTCATAAAGCCTACTACCAGAGCGCTCTTTGAATATGTCGGAGTCCTAAATTTTGCCAACCCAGGTTCAGTCACCTAGGGCAAGGGTCTTTAACGAGTAGCTGACGTCATACAGGCTCGGAACCATCGCTTATCATCCCATCCGAAGGACAGCGTAGCGTGTTCAAGGTTTTTTTCCACCTCCTGGATATAAAATATAAGGGCCTCGGCTGGGTTCCGAACCCACGATCTTGAGCTCAGTAGACAAGCATGCTACCTCTGAGCCACCGGCGCTCTCTACATTCATATGTAGTATAGCCTTAAAAAGCATATGTAGTATAGCCTTAAAAGGCATATGTAGTATAGCCTTAAAAGGCATATGTAGTATAGCCTTAAAAGCCCGATTGCAGCATAATATTATTCTATCTGGAGTCCCAAATAATTTGAGGGGGATTCCAAAAAAAAAAATTAATGTTCTTTAACGGATGATCGGATTTTCATGAAATTTCACAGATAGCATCCTGATATGCCTGGTTCAAATGTAGGTCATGTGACACCTCCAAATTTTAAACGAGAGAAAGATTTCGAGAAGGGGGGAGTTAAAATAGCTCTTAAAACGGTTGACTTTTTGAGGTTAATAAAACCAAAAATGTAGTAAATGAAATTTCTTTGATCGTAAGGATATTTGACGTCTCTATATATTGAGGGGAGGCGCTGCTAATATGGGCTTTGAGTTTTCAATTGAACATTGAGTGGAACGTCGTTTTAAAAGTCTTATGCAGGTCATCACGCAACAGAAT
Organism: Aradus depressus; assembly: GCA_963662175.1. Lineage (NCBI taxonomy): Eukaryota > Metazoa > Arthropoda > Insecta > Hemiptera > Aradidae > Aradus > Aradus depressus. The sequence goes on from OY759219.1 coordinate 3,600,210, forward strand.
GCTGAGGGGGAGGGGGTAAGTCACAAACCACCGGCCTCAAAATTATTAAAAATTTCGAATTATTTCTTTATGAATTAAAGTTACTAACCGGGCAGATAAGTTAGTCGGTGAGCGAAATCGGGTAACCTGCTAGTACAATATACAACCAGAAAAGATCAGAATCTGAGAGGATTGAGATGGTTGCTGAGGTTCCTGTGGAATTTCTGAAACGAGTTTGGATTAGGTCTTCTACGTAAGGAATGTGGAAAAGATCTTTGTGGAGGATTCTATTAGGGACACAGAATGTAGCGTTTGAAATGCGTCTGAGGTCTTTGGATTGAAAAGATTGGATTCTATTGTTGAAATTTTGGAGGAGACCCAGAGTTCAAGTCCGTAAATCCAAACAGATTTTATAAATAGTTTGTTTTGTATTGATAACTTTGATTTGGGCACAAGTATTGTGATGTAAAGAATTACACACATTAATATATTATAAAATCAATTAATATTATTTGTATAAAAACAGCTGTTAGGAGTTGAGAAATACAATTAAATAGTGAATAAATATACAAAGATGGACTAGTCGCATTTTGTTTAAAAATGAATGGTGAGCAACTAATGAACGGAGAACGAATGCCGACGAACAGTTGTTTCAAATAGAGAGAGAGAGACAGTCTAAAGAGAGAGTTGTTAAGGTTTAGGAGTCTGAGTGAGAGAAGTGAACCAAATAGGAGTGGAAAATGTGGCAAAAAAATTAAAAAAAAAGAATAGAGACTAAAGAGTAGTAATTAATTAATAAAAAACTAATAATTATTTGATTAGTTTTTTTTTTTTTTTTTTTTTTTGCCTCGGCAGACACCACAATAGCCATCTATGTGTTATTATTTAGTTATTCTTACGACATCCATGGCCCCGAGAGGGAGTTCTATCTACGAAATAAAACTCACTCCCGGACGGGATTCGAACCAGCAAACCATGGCGAGACCATGCGACTGAAGCCCTCCGCTCTAGCCCGCACGGCCACCATGGCTCCAATTTGATTAGTTATTAAAATTATAATGTAGGTTAAGTTAAATACATCCAAATATTTGTTCTCTTATTCTATGCTATTTATTTTCCCTGTGAACCCAGTAAGATAATTTATACCTTTGAATTATTTTTAACAATTTTTGCAAATTTAGAAAAACAAGATGACATCTCTTTAGTATCTTTAGAAGAAATCCAAATGGAAAATTTGTTAATTGAATTTTTTTTAAATACATGCACTTTATTCAAAATTTCGATATTTTTATTAGGGTCTTTTTCGGAAACTACTGTAGAAAGTAAAATTTAGTAGAAGACCAGCAACAGGAAATGTGCTAATGTTTATTATTATTTGTTTATTTATTATTAATTTTATTATTTAAATTAATTTTTATTTTTATTTTATTTTACATTCTTTTAATTATCACAGTATGCGTTCTAGCAGTCCGTATCCTCTATTAAATCATATTTGAAAGTTTTCACCGACATTTGTTTATTATGGCATAAAAAAAAAAAAAAAAAAAAAAAAAAAAAAAAATTTAATTGGCTCAGCACACTTAGTGCTCTACACATTAAAAGAGAAACAAATCATATTATATACAAGAGCAAGGATTATATAATGTCCTGGTATAGCCGAGGTTTGAGTCGCCTGTTGGGGGTGGTCCGACCGAGGGTGAAGAAGGTAGCGGCCGGCACATCGACAAGACCATCGTGGAACTGCTGTGTAACCTGGGTGATATGGTCTGCAACTTCCGGCACTCCCAACTCACGCCGGATTTGACTGTTTCGGACGAACCAAGGGGCCTTCACTGCAAGTAGGAGAACCTTGTTTTCAAACTTCCTTAATTTGTTAATGTTTGTTTTGCTGGCCCCCAGCCAGACAGGGCAAGCGTATGTGAGCAGTGGTCGTAGTAATGAGGTGTAAAGAAGTGTAGTACATTTGTGCTTGAGTGGAGTGTTTCTGTTTATGCGTGGGTATAATTATGTCAGTCGGGTGTATGCTCGTGTGAGTTGTTTGTTTATGTGTTGGGTCCAAGTAAGTTTAGTGTCGAAGTGTATGCCGAGATATCTGACTGTTTGGTCATTGGGTGTCCAATGTATGTCTGTATTATTGACTTTGAGTGGTCTTAGTGTGTTAGTGTTAATTTTACGAAGTGAGAAAACTTTGGCCTCCGTCTTGGCAGTATTGAGCTTCAAGTTCCACCTGTAGAACCACTCTGTGACACTCTCCACACTCCGCCGAAGGGCTACTGCGGCCAAAGACAGATCCTTGTGTTGAGACACAAGCATCGTATAGTCGGCATAAGTAGCCAACAGCGTAGATGGAGAGTCTGGCATGTCGTAACAGTAGAGGTTGAACAGTATCGGACTTAGAATTTCCCCCTGTGGTACTCCGGAATGTATGAACGTCTTCCCACTGATGGAGGAGTTCACTCTGACCTGAAACGTCCGCTCAGAGAGGAGAAAAAAAATTAAATACCAATATAGCACGAGGTTTTCTCAGGCGGTCACCCATCCAAGTATTAACCTCGCCCGATGTTGCGGTGATCGGACGAGAACCGGTGTATTCAACGTGGTATGGCCGTTGGCTGGCATATAAAAATGCTCCTAAAAAAAACAAAAGATTTCCACAAAGTTGAAAAAGTATTGATAAACCATGAGTTTGTGCCCCTGCATGAAATATTCAATTTTCCACTTTACAAAACACATTTTAACCAGCCTTTTACATAATTTGCCCACTTTTTCTTGTTAAGCCCTCCCCCCCTCCTTCCCTCTATTGGGGGGGTAGGAAGGGCTTAAAGAGAAGCGAATGGTAATCCGGGGGAAAGATTTGCATCGTGAAGTTCTTCAGAACAAATAGAGTCCGCAACCAAAGCGATGTCAGGCAAAGGAAAAGAGGTTTGTCGCCGTGGAGACTATACAATACACATTTGATACAATCAGTCAGATTCATATATCTTATACAGTCTGGATAGTTTTCATCCTAGAAAAATACATAATAGAACCTTTTTGAATAGAAAATGGACACCATTGAGTGTATACATTGTGTTTCTCATTGAAATATGAGAGAAAAATTCAAATATTTATTTATTTTTAATTCTTTCAAGTTGAGAAATTTCATTATGAAAATAGAGTTTGGTTCTTCTATTTCAAGTGGGTCGATTACAAAATAAAAGCAGACACAATATTCTAAATGAAACAGTTATTTTTATTATAGAAATTACAATCTGAAAAATAAAACCATTAGTAAATTTGATGACAGAAAATGATAAATGCAATATGTACAATGGGGTGGAACGAAAATGGCCTTTTAAAATTTTTTTTAGTTATTAGTATGGTAATAGTGGAGAAAAGTTGCCTTTTAAGTTCAAAAAGAATAAAAAAAAATTGGTTGCAATACTACAACATCTTGAGGTGCCGCAAAAAGCTTAAAGTTTGTAAAAAAATTGAAAAATTTTAAACTTTGATAAATTATTTTTTATGAATTTCTCGTACATATAATGTTACAAAAGATGGTTTTAAATACATAATAAGCATTATTAAACTAATAACAAAGTACAAAAATTTTTTGAAACACCACCGTGATGAGGCGTTCCTCATTCCTCCAATTTGAAGGAGTTAGAGGAAATCACGGTAGCCTGAGTGATCCCCCGAAACACTTCGCCTCTTCTTTCGCGTCTCTTAGTTTATAATCTACGAAAGATAAGATTTGATTTTATTAAATATTTTTTAACTTTAACAAAAAAAATAATTATAATTTTATTTTTACTGATCAATGTATTTTGATAATATATACCTTGCTAATCCCACGTCCTAATATACCTTGCGTCACTTAACAATAAGTGTCTGTTTGGTGCAATCTGGGATTTATGCGGTGCAATTTGTCCTCCCCTCCCCCCCTCCTCCCCTCCCCTTCCCTGAAAAGCTTTGTAAATAGTAACTGGAGTGTCTGATTCATTAGGGAGGCCGTGTAGGAAGGTAGCGGAACAATCCGGAGGGGGGAGGGGGAGGCAGAAAGCTGGGTGTTTATTTTATCGGCAACATAAATAAAGGGAGGGGGGGGAGGCTGCCAGCCATTTGTCAGGAATTAGAGCGCTATCAGGGAGCACCAACCGGATAAAAAGTGAATCAGGGGCAACATCGGCTCTGAGTTATGTTGGATCCGGACTGCACCACTCTTGTTTTGTAAACAGGGGGGGGGGAGGGGGGGGGGGGGGGGGGGGGCTTAAGTCAAAAATCCCAATAACTGCCAATGTAATGAATGTATCCACACAAAATTTAGTTTGAGGATTCAGAAGTCTCTAAGTAAGTCAAATATTGAGTTTTAGCAGATGTTTGCTAGCGACTGTAGAATTCAAAATTCTGGGGGTATTGAGGGTCAGTCAATGATGAAAACACTATTCAAATGCCAACGTTTCGATACATTTCATATCATCATCAGGGCCTAACAAACATGGGGGAATCAAGATTACAAAAATATATAATGAGTGATTGATTAAAATTATATATAGGTACAACCCTATATACCTATATATAATTTTAATCAATCACTCATTATATTTTTGTAATCTTGATTCCCCCATGTTTGTTAGGCCCTGATGATGATACGAAATATATCGAAACGTTGGCATTTGAATAGTGTTTTCATCATTGACTGACCCTCAATACCCCCAGAATTTTGAGTTTTAGCCCAAACGGTCGGTTGGTTTTGGAGGGAGAGCGAAAACTTAATTGATTAATTTGTGCTGGCGAAGTACATAGCTGGTGATTCAACTGTGAAATTTTTTTAGCCCAGGGTTTCCTTCTCCCTCCCCCCACGCCTGCCCTGACTACGCCATTGGCTATAGCTTCAAACAACATCTCTTCTTAAACGTATTTCCTTATTCCGCTTTTATTTTTTCATATAATTTTTTCTCTTCTTAGTGTAGTTTAATATAATTTTTCAATTTATGAGAGAGTTCTAATTTGATATGAACTCTAATAAAGTCCTTATTGGAGAGCTCAATGTTATTCTTTATAGCTGTAGGCTACAGAGCCCTGGTTTCAGGTCCAGAGACTTATGATGTTCCAGTAATTCCAGTTATGAATTTGTTCCTTCCAGTCCCCCCCCCCCGCCCCCCCCCACCCCCCCTCTTTATTATTATTCAGGCCTTTAAACATAAATTGAATTTTCAAAGAAGAAAATAAAGGTTCAGATCAATACATTTAGAATTTCATTAAAATTATCTGACTCAGACTTAGCTTCTCATCTCTCCCAGATTCACTACAGCTTGTCTTAGCTTCTCATCTCTCCCAGATTCACTATAGCGCTTGTCTTAGCTTCTCATCTCTCCCAGATTCACTACAGCTTGTCTTAGCTTCTCATCTCTCCCAGATTCACTACAGCTTGTCTTAGCTTCTCATCTCTCCCAGATTCACCATAGCGCTTGTCTTAGCTTCTCATCTCTCCCAGATTCACTACAGCTTGTCTTAGCTTCTCATCTCTCCCAGATTCACTACAGCTTGTCTTAGCTTCTCATCTCTCCCAGATTCACTATAGCTTGTCTTCCTCTTTCCTCAATAATACTAATAATTATTCAAAACAGAAATGTTAAAATTATTAAGAGAACATAACTCATAATAAATGCCTTTAAACAGTACGAAAGATAGATTTCACATATTACAAAACAGAAATTTAGTTTGACCTATCACATCAGACAGTTTACAAAAACCCATCATTTAGTAAAACAAGTCGTCAGTGAATCACCGGCTATGAACTTCCCCAGCACGAATTAATCAATAACGTTTTCGCTCACCCTCGGGCTAAAACTCAATATTTGATTTTCATAGTGGCTTCTGAATCCTCTGAATTTCTGCCTTAGTACATATCTTTCCCTATATACTTCGTATTGCCGTGGAAGTCAAAGTATATCGAAACAAAAATCGACATTCTACGGGCTTTAGCAACGTATGACCTCGTCGACAGACCTCACTTCACTGCAGAACACTCCCTTTATCACTGTTCTAAAGTAACAGGTCATATCCCCCTATTTCTGTTATCTGATACTGTTTAAACCTGTGTTACCAGGGTTGACTACAGTTAATTATTATGACTGGTGTGATGTATAAAAAAAAAAAAAAATACACACATTAAATTAATTAATATTAAAAAAAATATTCTTTATATTCCAAAATAAAGAGGATACAACCTTCCAAAATAGGGTGACGAGGATGGCGGTGGACGCCCCCTGGTTCGTTCGAAACTGCCAGTTACACAGGGAGACATAGATGACTTCATCAGGAGGAAATTCAGGAAATATCATGATAACTTACCATCAGTTAAAGGTGCTAGGAGGTTTAAAGTTAGGGGTTCGTTCGAAACACTTCGTTTAAAACCGCGTCTCATTCAGGACATTATATTATGAACTTTTACTATCAGTTTTTCCTCCTTAAATTGTTACTGCTACTCCAGCCATCTGTATATTCTAAATATCTGTTCATTTTCTACTTTTTCTGTTTTATTGATTAATTGCTTAACATACTTTAAGGGGTAAATGTATCCAAAAGTTATTTTCATTTGCCAATTGTTATTAACGCATAGATTTTCAATTATGTAATTATACCATGCAAAACAAATTCATGTTGATCTGGTAAATAAAGAATTTTATATAAAAAAATAATAAAATATATATATATATATTTATTTTTTTATAAAAAGAAACTGAATTAATAAATAAATAATAAGAAACCATTTCTTTTAAAACAGATGAGTAAAAAAAAAAAAAAAAAACGGCCATCAGCTGTTTTTTTTCTTGTGTGTATAGAGACGGGTCGAGGCCTGGGTGGAATGAAGATGGTCTGAGTGTGTGGATAGTGGTGTTTAGACTTAAAATGTAATGAACTAAATAGAAGTGAATTGACGGTGAAATTGATACGCAAAGAAGGTATTGTTGTTTGTTTATATGTACAGGATATATGCCCAGAAAGATATAACTTAAATTTAAGAATGGCCAAAAATAAAAATAAAATATTGAAATAATAGTTTTAAGAATTTAGTTTTTAAGAGTTTGTCTTTTGATTTTTGTTTGTTTCAATGTTTAATTTTATAAATTTATAATGTAGATGGTTTAAAAAATAAACCCAAACTATTTGTTCTAGTAAATTCTATTCTATTTATTTTCCCTGTTGGCCAGTAAAATTATTTGAAAACCTTTGAATTAGATTGAATATTATTGAAAAAAATTAAAAATGGCATCTTTTTAAAAATCCAAATGAAAAGTTTAATTGATTTTTTTTTAAATTGTACGTCTTGAACTTTGATACTTTTTTAGGGCCCTTTTCGAAAAACTACTGTAGAAATCAAATTTAGTAAAAGAAAAGAGATAAAATTTCTACAGGAAATGTAATTCTTATTGTTTATTTACTATTATTATTTCATTATTATTAATTAAATTATTAATTATTATTTATAATTTTATTTATTTATCATTTATTTAAGATTAACAATTAAAGTTTTTTTTTTTTACCACACTGGCTTTAACAACGAGGCCATATCGCCTACTACCAGAGCGCTCTTTCGTCTCTCTGGTGGACATGAGGCTGACTCTACTATGAGAGTCCTAAATTTTTATTCACTTAGGGTAGGGATCTTTAACGAGTACTTGAGATGATACAGGCTCGGGATCTTGAGCTCAGTAAGCAGGCACGATACCACTGAGCTACCACCAGCGCCCTCTGAACATAGACGCTCAACTGACTGTTATTGATGGGAGCTGCTGCAGAACTGACCTGATTTATACTCACTTTAACTCTTTGTTCAATCTACCACAAACTTTCTGTTATTCACAACTTGTGCAGAAGGGCCAATAAAAGGAGATATATCCTAATCTATAGCTCGTTAGAGGGCATTATCCACCCTTCCGGCAAATAGCTCCTTATTTGTACTCCGGTCAACATCTAGACTTTTTTTTCACATCTTAAATCCATCTAGCGGAAACCCAATCATAGCAATGGGGCTTCTGGCTACGAGGCCGCAATAGAAATTACGTAATGTAATTTTCGAGCATCCCCCCGTAGGGGCGACGAGTAGGGGTGAGTTTTTGAAAAGGAAATATTAACAATTTGTATTAGAAAAATATTTTAAATACTTGATTTCGTTAGATATATAAAAGAGAGCTGGGCCTCTTTGTGGACAACATGGACCTAACAAATAAACTTAGGTCCATCAAAGCAAATGTCGACAAATGGAAAAGTTGCGAAAGACAGAATAGACAGGAGGAGGTATGTTTGATGCGGCTCCGTGTAGGCCACACTCGCCTAACCCATGGCCACCTCATCAACAGGGTGACGGACCCGGGCTGTGGCAGGTGTGGGGCCTGGCCTCTCACAGTGAGCCACATCCTGGAGGAGTGCCCTGGATATGAGGATATACTAAAGGCCATGGGTTTGCGAAAAAGGGACCTACAACTCATCTATCGAAGCTGTCCTAAGCACAATGAAGACAACCCACCTCATTGACTTAATTTAATCGAGTATATGGCGTCGAAAATCTATGACATTGGACGCCGATAAATAAAATTTATTTTATTCTATTCTATATCGGGAGGCAAAGTATCGAGTTACATTAACTTCTAGGTCGGATCGTTTGGACATGAGCCCTTTTACACTGTAGAAGACCAAAATTGTGTCTCCCCAGGTATAGTTAACTAGAATAGGGGTCACCTGGAGTACCTCACATCGCCTAACTTACAACCGAAGGACGGCGTGCTCAAGATTGTCTCTACCAGGTATTGTTAACTAGAATAGGGGTCTTCTGGAGTACCTCACATCGCCTATTAAAAAAATATACGTTTTTCTTTATTTTTAATTGTTTTAAAATATCTCGTAGGGGGGGGGGGGGGGGGGGGTCGCCCCCACTCTCCGCCCGGTTTGCGGACTGAGATCTTATGAATCCACTCCCAATTGATTTTACATAAAACGCAACTTTCAAAGACCAATATCTCGAAAACTATTGCTCGTACAAGAAAACTAAAAATACCGGAAAACCTCGTTTTCTTGTGAAGATCTGAAAATCCCAATTAAAAGTTTGTAAAAATTAATTTTTTTTCGATTTAATTCACTGAGGCGTGTGTTGTGTCAATGTTTAAACCTATTTCTGATACGTGTTCTTTTACCCTACTTACTTACATAAACAAAAATACGAAACGACATTTTTTGGATAGTAAACGCTACTTTTTTCTTCTGTTTTCTTTCTTTTTTAGTGCAGTTGAGATGTTTGTATAATGTATTATTTGTTCTGGAACCTACCCAACAGTCCTCTTTTTCAAGTACATCGCCTCTGAAGATGGTAGCAATACCGAAAGTACTCCCATATTATATATATTTGGGTGAATAGACAATATTAAAAAAATATAAGTTTTTCTTTATTTTTGATTGTTTCAAAATATCTCGGCTAAACATGTTACGTTCCCTTAGAAAGTTAAAGTATTGAGTATAACTGGGGAAGTATAAAAGTAATAATTGGTTCAATATGGAAAGATACAAGTGAAATTGACATGAGCGTAGCCAGGATTCAGAGCGGGGGGGAGGGTCGCCCCCACTCTCCGCCGCGTTTGCGGACTGAGATCTTTATGAATCCACTCCCAATTGATTTTATATAAAACGCAACTTTATCTTTATCAACCATATCTTTTGTTCGAATCCTATTCAATTCTACAACAGTACATTCATGATGTTATAATTTTCAATTATTCATAAGGAATAAGGCTTATAGTCCTTCAACGGCAGACACCTCAGCTAGAAAGTTTTCAGGACCCCTGGGCACCACAGCTAGTACGCGCCATTCAACGCGGAAACCACAGCTAGCCTATTATTCAATACCGCTCATGACCACAGCTAGTATCGGCCTTGCAACGGCGTGCCACCGCAGCTAGTAAGTGCTCGGAACAGCTGGGCACCATAGCTAGTGTGTTGCTTAAAACCGCTGGGCACAACAGCTATTACGTTCTTAGGATGCTTCGCACACAGATAGTTCGTGTTTAGGAACGCTGGGCCACACAGCTACTCGTAGTATATGCCTTGCAACGGCGGGCAGCCCAGCTAGTAAGTGCTCGGAACAGCTGGGCACCACAGTTAGTGTGTGCTTAAAACCGCTGGGCACAACAGCTATTACGTTCTTAGGATGCTTCGCACCACAGCTAGTTCGTGTTTAGGAACGCTGGGCCACACAGCTACTCGTAGTATATGCCTTGCAACGGCGGGGCAGCCCAGCTAGTAAGTTCTTAGGACCACTTGGAACCACAGCTAGTTCCTACTTAAGAACGCCGGTCACCTTAGATAGTATGCGCCTTGCAACTCCGTGCAACCAGCTATTAAGTTCTTAGGAACGCTGGGCAACACCGATAGTATGTGTCTACAACAGCGGATGCCCTAGCTAATTTGTGCTTAAGAACGCTTCTGATCGATTACATACTTGGTATAGCAGCTTAGTGTTGGTGGAATGGGGGTTAATCAGTATTATGTTGTGTGTTGGTGTTAGTGTGAAAGTTTGCCTAATTGGGGGAGCTCGACTATAGGCCGGGTAATAGAGAAGGGCAACCGGCAAGCGGCAAAGTTAGCCGACACCTCCGACGGCCCATCAAAGACAGAGTCCGCTTCACCAAATTTACCACAAAGTAGGCTCCCGCGGTTTCTCTTGTTTCTAACTTCGCTCCCACAACAACGGAAATTACTTCAGATTTTAACACCCCAACAACGATTATTCTAAACACTAGCTGACCCGACAGACGTCGTTCTGTCAAAAGCTATTGGACTGGATTTTTTTTTTTTTTTTTTTTTTTTTTTTTTTCTACTTGGAACCACAGCAAGTTCCTACTTAAGAACACCGGGCACCTTAGATAGTATGCGCCTTGCAACCAGCTATTAAGTTCTTAGGACCGCTGGGCAACACAGATAGTACGTAGTTAGGAACGCAGGGCACCGCAGCTAGTATGTGCCTTGCAACAGCGGATGCCCTAGGTATTTTGTGCTTAAGAACGCTGGTGAGAGCTATTATTAACCGTGCAACGGTGGACCTCCTAGGTAATACATGCTTAGGAAACCCACCCTATTAAAATTAGGGCTATATCCCGTCTTTAAGAAAAGCTCCATGTGAGATTCATTCAGCATTAATGCACCCCCGCCCCTCCCGTCCTAAAGGGTCACAACCAATTTTTAAATATTGCTTTTGAAACTACTATTTACATGCTTGCCTCCCCATACCCCCCTCCCGTTGACAATTTTGAGACGTCACATATCCTTTTTTTGTTTTTGTCTTTTTAGAATACCACATGTGAAATACCATGACATTCCGACCATTCGTTAATAAGCTACAACTATCTTTATGCTAAGGCCTACCCCCACAACCCCCCTCCCTTTCAATATTACACATAGCCTATTTTTCAATTTAGCCTTTAAGAATACTATGTGTCAAATTCCGTGACATTCCGATCGTCTGTTAAAGACCTATCACTATCTTTATATTAGCCTAGCCCCCACTCCCGTTCACATTTTGTGACATCACACACCCTATTTTAAAATTTGGCTCTTTAGAATACTACATGTAAAACTCCATGACAATCCGACTGGCCAATTTTTATGCTTAGGCCTTTCTTACAACCCCCTCTCCTGTTCACAATTTTGAAGAGACATAACCAGTCAAATTTCAGCGATTTCGACTGAGGGGAGGGGGGCTAAATTCAAAAATCCCAATAACTGCCGATGTAATGAATGTATCAACATCAAATTTCGTATTTAAAATTGCGTTCCACTGAGGATATAACCAGTAAAGGTTCAGCGATATCACCTGAAAGGAGGGGGGAGTTCGGGGGGGGGGGGGGGGGGGGGGGCTCAGTTCAAGAATCCACAACCCCCCCTCCCATTCACAATTTTGTGACATCACACACTTTTTTTTTCTATTTGGCCTTTAAGAATACTACATATGAAATTTCATGACAATCCGACAATTAATTGATGAGTTAGCACTATTTTTATGCTTAGCCCCCCCTTACAACCCCCCCTCTAGTTCGAAATTTTGATACGCCACATAGCCTATTATTCAATCGAGCTCGAAAGGATGCTACATATGAAGTTTCATGAAAATCCGTCCAGCCATTTGGGCGTGATGCTGGTATAAACATACCAACAAACCCCGGTTCAGCATAGAAGTATAGAAGCCGGTGGAAGAGAATGGGGGTAGATAAGCGAATCTGAATTTAAAAATCCCAATAACTGGCGATGTAATGAATGTATCAACATCAAATTTCGTATTTAAAATAAACATTCACGGAGGACATAACCAGTAAAATTTCAGCGATATCGGCCGAGGGGAGGGGGGAGTTCCGGGGTGGGGGCTCAATTCAAAAATCCTAATAACTGCCGATGTAATGAATGTATCGACATCAAATTTCGTATTTAAAACTAAAATCCACTTAGGACATAACCAGTCAAATTTCAGCGATATCGGCTGAGGGGAGGGGGGAGTTCCGGGGAGGGAGGAGTTCCGGGGAGGGGGGAGTTCCGGGGTGGGGGCACAATTCAAAAATCCCAATAACTGCCGATGTAATGAATGTGTCGACATCAAATTTCGTATTTAAAACTAAAATCCACTTAGGACATAACCAGTCAAATTTCAGAGATATCGGCTGAGGGGAGGGGGGAGTTCCGGGGGGGGGGGGGGGGGGGGGGGGGGCTCAGTTCAAATATCCACAACCCCCCTCCCGTTAACAATTTTGTGACGTCACACACTTTTTTTTCTATTTGGCCTTTAAGAAAACTACATATGAAATTTCATGACAATCCCACAATTAATTGATGAGTTAGCACTATTTTTATGCTTAGCCCCCCCTTAACACCCCCCCTCCCGTTCGAAATTTTGGGACGCCACGTAGCCTATTATTCAATCGGTCTCGAAAGGATGCTACATGTGAAGTTTCATGAATATCCGTCCAGCCGTTTGGGCGTGATGCTGGAACAAACATACAAACAAACCCCGTTTCAGCATAGAAGTATAGAAGCCGTGATCAGTGATTATCACCTTTTCATATCTCTGGACAATAGCCTCAGACAGAAATGTTTTGATAACCGACAAAGCCTAGAATCGAAGTTAAATAAGTTTTTTGACAGCAAAAATCCATCGTTTTTTAAAGAAGGTATGTGGGACCTTCCGTCACGTTGGGATAACGTTGTTGATTGTAATGGCGATTATTTTGATGAATAAAATGATTTTATATACCTATATTAATATCTTTAGTTTTTAATTTCCTAAAAAAACGACAGGACTTTTGAAAGGACCCGATATATCGTTCTGCCACCTTAAATCCTATTCGTTCTTAGTATTTTATTTTATTTTTTGTTTACATTATTTCCCTTCACTTTTATCATCTCTTTTACCCATCCATCAAAATTGTCCTTCAATTCCTTTTTATTTATTATTATTTTTTTTTCTTTATTTATTTTTTTATTTTTTTTTCTGCTCTTGTCTTAATATTTAAGATAAATTTTCGTCCCGAGGATCTACCACTGGGTGGCCTTCCTCTCACATGCCACTTACCCCAACATGTCACTACTTACCATCATAGATGTTGGTTGTTGTTTCTTTATAAATAAAAGACAAAAAAAAAAAATTAAAAAAAAAAAAAGAACTGTATGTTTATAACCTACAGATAACCTCCGTTGCTTTCCTGTTTTATTCAATATTTACCAGTGTGGATTTTCACTGATGTAGTTGGTGTGATTCACCGCACGATATGAGTTCGCTATATACAGAACACACTCTACTGTAGGATCAAAACTGTAATATGTTCCAGAATTGTGTTACGTATTTAATGAAGGGCCCCTGGTGGTTATTCGTAGTCACGTAAATAACTAACAAATCATAATTAAATTATCCAACACAAAATGACTACCATTAGTGTACATTTCAAAATTCGACTAACACAATAATGTTATCGTGGCTATGGTGGAGTTTTGAATTAGTTGAGTTTATCAAGATGTATCTCAAATTGTTGGAGAGGGGGGATGCTCACGCAAACATTCCTTATCTTCCATACCTTCATGTTCACGTCACTGATAACTTAAGCAAAAACTCAAACTACAATAATTAGATTAGTGAACATTATCTAATTATTACCCCCGGATTTTTCAATTATTATTATTATTTTACTTTCTTATATATTGTGATGTATAAAAATAATACACACATTAAATTATTAATAATATAAAAAAAAATTAATTATATTTATTTTTCTATAAAAAGAAACTGAATTAGTAAATAAATAAGAAACCATTTCTTTTAAAACAAATACCAGTAAAAAACAAAACACGGCCATCAGTAGTTTTTTAGTGTGTTTAGAGTCGAGGCCTGGGTTCAGTAGTGATGGTCTGAGTAAATGGAGAGTGGTGTTAAGGCTTAAAATGTAATGAACTAAATAGAAGTGAATTGACGGTGAAATTGATCCGCAAAGAAGGTACTGTTGTTTGTTTATATGTACAGGATATATGCCCACAAATATATAACTTAAAATTTTTCAAAAATGGCGAAAATATGACAACAAAAAAAAAGATTCAGTTAGTTTTAAGAATTTAGTTTTTAAGATTTTTCTTTTGATTTTTGTTTGTGTCAATGTTTAGTTTTTTTATTTTATAATGTAGATGATTAAGAAAGAAAATAAACCCAATATTTGTTCTCGGAAATTCTATTCTTCGGCCCAGTAAGATAATTTGGAAACCTTTGGATTAGATTTAATAATATTATTTAAAATTATTAAAAATGGCATCTCTTTAGAAATCCAAGTGAAAAGTTTTGTTAATTGATTTTTTTATTAATATACATGTACTTTCTTAAAAATTGCACATCTTGAACTATTAATACTTTTTTAGGGCCCTTTTTCGGAAATTACTGTAAAAATCAAAATTAAATAGAAGACCAGTTATAAAATTTCTACAGGAAAGGTGGTAATTTATTGTTTATTTAATTATTATTATTTCATTATAATTCAATTATTATTTATCATTTATTTCAGATTAACACTTAAACCTTTTTTATTATTACCACAATATTTAGTACAAGGAAGTATTGTAAACGTGGGAAAATCCGAGATCGAGTTTTCACCATTTAGGCGATGATGACTCTACAACATAAATTATAGGACGGTTTGGTTTATTGGCAGGAAGAACTTCAGAAAAAGGTATGGCAATCAACGTCAGGAAGTGCAAAGTAGTGCAGCTCGGCAGGGAGCCTGAGGACGTTGAAATGGTCACTGACGAGTATGTCTACCTTGGGACCGTGATAAGTAGCAGCGGGAGAGTAGACCAGGAGGTCTTCAGTAGAGTGCAGAAGTAATGGCTACGACCAGATCTGCAACACCATAGTCGGCAAGCGTGAGGTCAGCAGGAAGACGAAACTCCACATCTCAATGCTATCTACCTCCCAACCCTTCTTTCTCTATGAGTTCCTCCACACCTTAAAGATGAGTCCAATATACATTATTGTTTTATTTATTCATTTATAATTTTTTATTTATTTATACTTTTATATACATTCATTTGTAATTGATTAATCTATATACAGGGTGGCCCAGATAAGCGGGCCGCAAGTGAAATAACTCCTAAACGGTTAGAGATATCAAAATTGTGCATAGGACTACAGTTGTAGCACTCGCCGAGAGCTATAGTATGACGTCCTCGAAAAGACAAAAATTACCGTTATAATGGCTCAAACAGCTCTTCGAAGGGCCGAGTTCCCTTTTGACCCTTGAGTTTCATTACATTTTATTAAAGTACTAAAGAAGCAAGGAAGAACTGTGCAAGCAGATTTTCGATACGTCAAGTAGTTCTCGGGAAAAAAACGTTTAAAGTTGCACGTTTTACTTACTCTGGTTATTTAAATTCCAACTAACTTCAGATTCTGAAGTTCAGAATAAGAAAAACCTGCAACTTTAAACGTTTTTGTTCCGAGAACTACTTGACGTATCAAAAATCATGTTTGCACAGTTCTTCCTTGTTTCTTTAGTACTTCAATAAAATGTAATGAAACTTAAGGGTCAAAAGGGAACCCCGCCCTTCGAATGGCTGTTTGAGCCATTAAAATGGTCATTTATGTCTTTTCAAGGACGCCATACTATAGCTCTCGGCGAGTGCTACAACTTTAGTCCTATGCACAATTTTGATATCTCTAACCGTTTAGGAGTTATTTCACTTGTGGCCCGCTTATCTGGGCCACCCTGTATATATTATTTTTCATTTATTGTTATAGTTACATTGTTTTCTTTCTTCTCTATATCTCCTGGACCTGATGATGGGACGTAAGAACGTTCCGAAACATCGTTGGGATATAAACACTTCCGAAGAGTTTTTTTTTTTTGAAAAATAGTTATCTTAATTTTTATTAAATTTAAAAATGTGTCTACTTATTATAAACGTATCATGTATTAATTTTGTTTATTTACTCATATATTTTTAAGTATATATTTGTTCAGTTTTTATTAATTTCATTTTAATTTTTTTAATAGTTTTGTTATTACTACTAATCATAGGTGTGTTAGACTCACGTAGTTATAAATCTAATTTATAAGCTATCTTATTGTATAATTTCTTTTGACGTATCCTATCACCATGTAGTGGTTTAACGGAAATAAATTTATTATTATGGCAGTGAGAGCTGGACGGTCCTGGACAAGCATGCCAGCCAAGTGACCGCCGGAGAAAGATCTGCAATGGACTCATCTCATACTTTTAAAAGAAAGAACACTTCTTCAACTATATATGTAAAATTATGTTGTTGATAAAGAGCAAATTACAAATTAGTACAAATACTTTTTTTTTTTTTTTTTTACCATGACAACAACGATTCCCGAGAGTGAAGTCTGAGGGCAACTTGAAATTCCGATAAAAAGTCGTATCGATTTGTCTGTCAATTACATACTTTGCCCTATACAACTAGACTGGGTAAATAGGAGATGCCGGTTAGGCTCCAGGTCAGATTACCTCCAGGTCTCCTTCCTTATCCTAGGCCAATGTCCTCTGTCTAACGCTATCCCGACATCTTCAGCTCCTACCACCCAATCATCCATCATCCTGCCTCAACTCGTCCTTCCCAAGGGAAGAACCCCAACAAAACATACATTTCCACTAACGTTTTCACATTTGCCAGCAAGTAAACATTCTGTTTCAGCTCTTAATAGCTCTTTACTATAAAAAAAAATAACTCATATTACTCTCTCATTAAACTCTCTTCGATTAAATCGGCTAAAAATTAATAAAGTCTTGAGGATTTCTCCAAAAAATGTCCAGTTGGGTCCATTCGTTACTTTGAATGTTATTAGAGTTTTTGAATGGGGCCTTCATCCTCTTTAGCCCTTGTTCTCTTTGGCTCTCTCCTCATGTGATCTGCATATGAATAACAAATTTCGTTCTTTTCATCGAGAGTTAACGTGACCATACACGCTCATTAATCATCTAAGTTTTCACTCTCCCTCCAAAACCAACCGACTGATTTGGGTGAAAATGAATAAGTGTCTTACTCAAAGACTTCTAAATCCTGTGTCGATTCATTCAAAACATGAGCAGTTTTTGAGTTATAGTTCAGAGACACTCAGGAATTTTTATTTTTGGATTCAGAGGAAGGGAAACTTGAAATTTTGGTGAAAACTTAACATCGAATTTGTGACCAATTACATAACTCCCCCTATACCTAATTTAGGTGGGGAAGTAAAAAACTAAATGTATAAACACTGCTTATGGCCCGTTGTTGGTTTCCAGTCGAATGTGTTTGCTTTCAATATCGAGGAATGCCTACTTAAACAAACACTGAAAACAAAAAAAAAAAAACATTGGCACTGCTTTAGGAGAGTCTCTCATTGCAGCTCAAAAATATATTTCATTGAGGATTTTAATTTTTTTTTCAAAAACAACTTAAAATATATCTCAATATTTAACTAATGATTCGTACAAATACCATTACTAATAATAAAGTGATATTTAATGTAAATTTTTAATTGAAAAAATCTGGTATAATTATTTCATTTTTCAAATTCAAATTACAGTAGAGTCCCGATTATTCGAGAAGGCCATAATACCTCGGATAATCTAAAACTCGGATAATCCAAGACAGAAAATAAATATGTACAGAAAATCAAAAAAGTCCAAAGCAATTACAAACAATTTATTTTTTTCGAACATATGCATTATTTTTTTACTAAAAAGTCTTCAATTGATTTTTGTTTTTTTGAATTTATCCTTTTTTTTTGCTGCCAAGTCCCTCAATCTTCTGATTAGAAGGAGATCGTGGCCCTGAAACTCGGGTTGTTGCTCTACATATTGCAATGCATCCATTAAAAAAAGAAAAAAGCACCGGTCAGCGAGGCTCGGTTAACCGGGATTCGGATAATCGGGACTCTACTGTATATCTT
Organism: Aradus depressus; assembly: GCA_963662175.1. Classification (NCBI taxonomy): domain Eukaryota; kingdom Metazoa; phylum Arthropoda; class Insecta; order Hemiptera; family Aradidae; genus Aradus; species Aradus depressus. The sequence continues at coordinate 3,618,638 of OY759219.1, forward strand.
TTGTCAGACATTCAGCTCAAGTTTTTCGTAGTAGTCCGAATCGGTCGATTGAATTTAAAAAAATCGTCGGTGAATCACCGGTAATGCACTTCCACATACCGAATTATTTGTCAACTAAGTTTTTACTCTCCCTATAAACTATTTTCTCTATCTACCAATTTGGCTGAAAATCCATATAATATATTATGTCTTTCTGAGAGACATCTCAATCCTCAATCCTCATATATCATTGGCATATATTTTTCCCCTCAATCGCCCTCACCTAATCCCATCCTCTCTTTGGCGATTTGGCTGAAAACCAAGAGGTGTCGTTCTTATTCTGGTTACATATATAACATTTCGTGTAGATATGTTCGTTCTATCGGATGTTATCGTGTTCACAGACAGACACAAACAAACAGGAAATTTTATTTTGAATTTTTGAATTCGAAGTTCGAAAATATGAAATTCAGGTGAAAACTCGATATTGAATTTCTGACCGATTATACAACTTTTGAAATATTTAACTCTCGATAAAATGAATGTATCGAAATTGTATATATGTATCGAGAACCCCATAAAAACGACACCTATCGATTTACAGCCAAATCGGTCAAAGGGAAGGGAGGGATTACAAGGTTCAAAGAAGGGGGCTTAACTCAAAAACTGGATGTAATTAATGTATCGACACAAAATTTAGTATATGGATTAATAATGCTTAGATATTAATGCTCCTTTCTATATCTCTAACACGATGCTCCATAAAGATCTTAATATACCCACCGTCCAAGAAACTAATCCAATACCCCAAGCGCATCCTAATAACCCTCCTCGTCGTCTGTAGAGAAGGTAGGCCTCGGGATCTCCTTCCATGAAACTATCTAGCGACTTATCCCATCAAGTGACATTATTTGTTCTTATACCCATAACAATCTAATGTTCAATTTACTAACATGATCTTTGTCACCCTCAACTAGATTATTAGGAGGGCGCCGGTAGCTCAGTGGGATGCATGCTTGGCTCCTGAGCTCAAGAACGTGGGTTCAAATCCCGACCGAGGCCCTTAGTTTATTTTATCTGGGAGGTAAAATAAACTTAAGCACGCCGTCCTTCGGATGGGACGTTAAGCGATGGTCCCGAGCCTGTACGATATCAGGTACTCGTTAAAGACCCCTACCCTAGGTGAATAAAAATTTAGGGTAGGCAACATTTAGGACTCCCATAGTAGAGTTGGGCTCATGACCACCAGAGTGACAAAAAAGCGCTCTGGTAGTAGGCATAATGACCTCGTACTTAAAGCCCGGGCATGAGTCATAAAACCTAACCTAACCTAACTAGATTATTTTCTCTTGTTTTTCTTCTATTTATTTAGTTTTCTCTTTCTATCAACAATATTTTTCTCTGTACTCTATTCTTACTTGAGCACCATTAGAGAACTTTTTATTTATTTATCTATTCATCTCTTCACATGTTTATATTTATTTCCTGTATTTTTTTTTTAACTATTCTTTATTCTTCTAATTTCCAGTACCATGTATTATGCCAACCTCCATCTGTAATATACTACCTCATGTATAAAAAACAGATGTAAATAAAAAATAAATAAAAAATAAAAATATTATCATAATCTTTGCCTAATATATTGTACAGATTGCAAAAAAAAAAAAATTAAAAGTATATGGATTCAGAAGTCGCTATGTAAGTCAGTTATAGATTTTTAGTCAAAATGGTAGATTGGTTTTAGAGGGAGAGTGGAAACTTAATAGATTAATTTGGACTGGGGAAGTACAAAACCGGTGATTCATCCTTGAGACTACAATAAAGTAGTGTGGTGTGGTGGTTTGCATATAATAGCGTGCAAGGGGCTAGTGCCTACATCAAAGAAGAGGAATCCCTGGAATGAGATTAGTGGTCTGGTGACTTGCTGCGGGGGGGGAGAGACGAGGAACGCAGGAGTCACAGAGGATAGCTCTAAGTGTAGCCTTCTAAGCAGATTTGTAAAGCCGCAAGCTGGGACTCAAAGCCAACCACCTCCTACCACACGTCTTACATACAAAACAGCCAACAGCGTGTCTCCCTCATAGAAAATTCACATCAGCTCATCTATATTAATAAAGTTGAAATGGTGTTTGTTTGTTTGTTTGTTCTGACATCATGTTCAAATGGCTGATTGGATTTCCATGAAACTCTACGTGCAGCAACCTTATAAGCCTCCTTCAAATACAGGTTATGTAGAATCTCAAAATTCTGAAGAGGAGGGAAGGGTACTGGGTAGAGATGGGCTATAGGCGATAGTACTATCGATAGTCCAAGTAACTATTCTGAAGAGGAGAGAAGGGTACTGGTTAGAGATGGGCTATAGGCGATAGTACTATCGATAGTCCAGGTAACTATTCTGAAGAGGAGGGAAGGGTACTGGGTAGAGATGGGCTATAGGCAATGGTACTATCGATAGTCCAAGTAACTATTCTGAAGAGGAGGGAAGGGTACTGGTTAGAGATGGGCTATAGGCGATAGTACTATCGATAGTCCAAATAACTATCGATATGTATTTATCTTCAATAAAGGGAATACGTTTTGAATTATTTTTTTTTTTTGATATTGTTTTATAAAAGTTGTTGATTGAAATAAAAATTGTTGAATCTAACGCCATTGTAGCTACTTGATTGGTTTTTGATTATCTACAATAAGTGTTTTTGAATATTAATTAATATGTTAATATTCTTGCCAAGTGTTATACTTAATGCGATTATTTTCGACAGAAAATGTTATTTCCATAAAATAAAAGTTCGATTTGAAAAAAACAATCAATTATTCGATTGATATTTGTATTCCCCTTTCATCCTCCATAACATAGAATTATTTAAATTAGGTAGATGTACATGAAAATATAAAAATAAAATAATCATATTATAATATAATATTGGAATTGGAAAGTATTTTGCATGGAAAGTGGCAACTTACTGAATTATCGATACTATCGATAGTTTTCCATCGACAGTATCGGACTATCGACAATAGTCATTCCTAGTGGGTGGGCGGAACGGACAAAAACTTAGTGGTAGCTTTTTAACGGTTGTTTTTTCGAAGTTAATGACAAAAGTAACAAAAAGTAAGGACAGTAACAAAAATGTAGTAAATAACAGCACATTTAACATTTTTGGTATATGCATATTTTTTGTAGGATGAATGGAAAGGGCCTTATTTGAAAAAATAATATAATTAATTAAGTTAGCCAATTCTGTTTGATAAATTTTCACAAAATTTTCAGTGCCTGTTCATGTCGGTTTTGTTTTATGTGGGAGGTAAGGAAACATCGAGCTACATGTACTTGCTAAGGATCCTTATCCAAATTATAGTTGGATAGCCAGCATGACTTCTACAGTAGAGTCGGACTCATGTCCACTGTGAGGAGCGTCTGATAGTAGACGATATGACCTCGTAGTGGAAGCCCGGGCATGACTACCAAAGTAGAGTCGAACTCATGTCCACTGCGAGAGGCGTCTGATATTAGACGATATGACCTTGTAGTGGACGCCCGAGCATGACTTCTACAGTAGAGTCGGACTCATGTCCACTGTGAGGAGCGTCTGATAGTAGACGATATGACCTCGTAGTGGAAGCCCGGGCATGACTTCCAAAGTAGAGTCGAACTCAAGTCCACAGCGAGAGGCGTCTGATAGTAGACGATATAACCTTGTAGTGGACGCCCGGGCATGACTACCAAAGTAGAGTCGAACTCAAGTCCACAGCGAGAGGCATCTGACAGTAGACGATATAACCTTGTAGTGGAAGCCCCGGCATGACTACCAAAGTAGAGTCGAACTCAAGTCCACAGCGAGAGGCATCTGACAGTAGACGATATAACCTTGTAGTGGAAGCCCCGGCATGACTACCAAAGTAGAGTCGAACTCAAGTCCACAGCGAGAGGCGTCTGATAGTAGACGATATAACCTTGTAGTGGACGCCCGGGCATGACTACCAAAGTAGAGTCGAACTCAAGTCCACAGCGAGAGGCGTCTGATAGTAGACGATATAACCTTGTAGTGGACGCCCGGGCATGACTCCCACAGTAGAGTCGGACTCATGTCCACTATGAGAGGCGTCTGATAGTGAGCGATATGACTTCATAGTAAAAGCCCGGGCATGAAACAACAATAACAACTCCTTGTTGTCATCATTTATCTTTTCGTTGTTTCCGGCATTTTTTCCTCCAGAGGTGTCTTCTTTTTTCTTCGTTGGACAATATTTCGGGACAATTGCAGGTCCCTTCTTCTGGTCACTATGAACAGGTTCATAGTGAGTCTCTTCTTCTGGTCACTATGAACAGGTTCATAGTGACCAGAAGAAGAGACCTGCAATTGTCCCGAAATATTGTCCAACGAAGAAAAAAGAAGACACCTCTGGAGGAAAAAATGCCGGAAACAACGAAAAGTGGAACATCCCAGAGAAGTTTAAGAAACATCATTTATCTTGTCAAACATATTTCATAATGGCTCTATTATCATATATTTTCAGAACGTTACTCTTAATAGGAAAGTTAAAAAGTTAATGCGGTTTCAAATGAATTTAAAAAAAATTGGTAGAGTGATCAGGTCACTCACTGAAGGGTTCCGTAATTAACTCGAAAACCTTAATAATGAATGTATCAATACACTATTTTTCAACAAATGGGTAGATCGGATCCAGCGAGAGAGAGAGCGAAAACAGTCGATTAATTCGCGCTGGGTAAATATATTGCCGTTGATTTCACAAGTGAAGCCGCCTTCTTCTTGCATCCGACTTGAATGAGAGCCAAAGATCTGCCAGAAGCATCCTGAGAATGTTCAGTTGTGAAGAAAACTCCTTTTGTTGCCAAGTTTCCTTCCGAGCGAGAAGCTTACCAGAAGGAGCCTCTAAGTAGGGGCGGAATGTCATTAATTCAGGATACAAAAAGTGGAAACTGTTCATTTATCAAAGAGGAGCGGCAACAGGACACGAAGGAAATGACGGACGAAGGAGTTAGAAGAGGAACAGAAGGGATGAGAAGTTAGGAAGAGACAGAGGTTCCACCCTCTCCAGTTCGACAAACTTGTCAGAGAGGTTCCTACTTCTTGTATCGGGGAGAAGACAAGATGGTACATATTATGTTAGATCCAGTTGGGCAACTCTATCAAAACTCACCCTCCGGAGGGGAGACAAAGGTTTGCTTCAGCTCACTTTCCCTATGGATCAGCTCCCTCATACAGAAAACCCATTTAACGTCCCCTCCGAAGGGCGGCATGCTCAAGAGTTTTCACCTCCCAGACAAAATGGAACCCGCAACTTTTAGAACACTAGGCACGTGCTACCAGCGCCCTTTCTGATATTATTACATTTAATTTATGTGAATTTGTAACAAAATACATTATAAAAAAAGTCGTCGTCGAATCATCGGCAATGTACTTCTCCAGAACGAATTAATCAATTAACTTTTCGCTCCCTCCCCCAAACCAGTCGACCGTTTGCGTTAATAATCAACAAGTTTGACCTACGTAGGTGCTCCTAAATCCTCACAATAAATTTTGTGTCGTTAATTCATTACATCGGCAGTTATAAGGGTTATTGAATTGAGCCCCCTTCCCTGAACCCCGCCTTCTCTTGGCCGATATCGCTGAATATCGATACGTCCTTATGGGGTTGAAGGCACACATAAAAAATTTCATGTCGATATATTAATTCTTTCGGCAGTCATTATAGTTTTTGTGTTAAACCTCCCCTCTAATTCCCCCATTCTTTTTAGTCGATATGACTGAAAATCAATAAGTGCCATCGTTAGAGAACATATACGTATATACGAAAATTTTAAAAATTATAGATAAAAAGCGTATCGATACACATTCTTAGTGTCTAATCAGAAGACGGCCATTTTCGTTGCTCATTTAGAATAATCGTTGTTGGGGTGTTAAAATCTGAAGTAATTTCCGTTGTTGTGGGAGCGAAGTTAGAAACAAGAGAAACCGCGGGAGCCTACTTTGTGGTAAATTTGGTGAAGCGGACTCTGTCTTTGATGGGCCGTCGGAGGTGTCGGCTAACTTTGCCGCTTGCCGCTTGCCACTTGCCCTTCTCTATTACCCGGCCTATAGTCGAGCTGAGCTCCCCCAATTAGGCAAACTTTCACACTAACACCAACACACAACATAATACTCATGATTAACCCCATTCCACCAACACTAAGCTGCTATACCAAGTATGTAATCGATCAGAAAATCGATGTTGATTTTCACCGAAATTTACTGTTTTCGGACCCCCTGATTCCAAAAATTGAGAAAAACGAATTGTTGTCTATGTCTGAGAGCACCGTAACTCCCGATAGAATGAATGTATCGACACGAATTGTTGTCTATCTATGTCTGAGAGCACCGTAACTCTCGATAGAATGAATGTATCGACACGAATTGTCAACTATCTATGTCTGAGAGGAACGTAACTCCCGATAGAATGAATGTATCGTCACGAATTGTTGTCTATCTATGTCTGAGAGGACAGTAACTCCCGACAGAATCAATATATCGTCACGAATTGTTGACTATCTATGTCTGAGAGGACCGTAACTCCCGATAGAATGAATGTATCGTCACGAATTGTTGTCTATCTATGTCTGAGAGGACCGTAACTCCCGACAGAATCAATATATCGTCACGAATTGTTGTCTATCTATGTCTGAGACCACCGTAACTCCTGATAGAATGAATGTATCGACACAAATTTTCGTATATTTGTCCAGAACCCCATAAAAACGACACCTAATGGTTTTCAGACAAATCGACCAAAGGGAAGAGGAGAAATCGGGGCAGATTGGGGCTTATCACAAAAACTGTAATAACTGCAGTTGTAATGAATATATTGTCAAATGTCAAATGTCAAAACCCTATAATGATGAACCTAATATTTATAAGTACATCCATATGAAAACATCGAAGTAATAATCATTGGTTTTTATTTTATTTTAAATCGAAGTTTTGAAAACATTTACATCAAAGTCGCAGCCCCATACGCCACTTTAGGGGCCGACCATAAATTAAGTAACGCAATTATCGAACGTTTTTGGTCACCTAGGTTAGGCCCCAGTACTAGCAACGAATTTGAGAGCGGAGGTATTGATCTGTATAAAAGTGGTTGGTATAAGAAAGTCGTGTTATGACCATATCACATATTACTTGCCCAGTTATACGAAGTATAGAACAAGTTATGTAATCAGTCAAAAATTCAAAATTCACGTTTTTAACGGATTATTATATTTTCCAACCTCCAGATCGAAATATGAAAAAAAATGCTTTCTGTGTCTGTGTGAGTGTGTCTGTGAACATGATAACTCTCGATAGAATAAATATATCGACACGAGATTGTATTTTGAATCCAAAACCCTCTTACGACGACACCTAATGATATTCAGTCATATCGACCAAACGAAGGGGGGATAAGGTGGGAGGCTTAACACAAATATTCAAATGACTGCCGATAATATTAATGTATCGACACAAAATTTTATATGTATAACTTGATCCCCATAAGGAGAACACCTATCGATTTTCATCAATATCGACCTAAGGGAAGGGCCAACCGATTACGTAAAACTGCTAGCTACAAATTTGATAAATTTTCATATCCATTTGGACAGTTATGTAGGCGTTTTAATGATTCTGACATACCGCGACATATAGTGGCAACTTGTTGAACTATTCAAAGTATGAGATTCATCTAACCTTCATCATCCAACGTCTTAGAGCCTGGTCTGTAGCTCACTGCTCCTCTTTGGCTGGTTAATATATCTCTTACTTAAGGACTTATCAATCCTCATATACAAGTTCGTGTAGGGTGAAGAATAGGACTTTAGGGTTCACTAGTAATTTGAAGTTCCCCAACTTTAGAGGGGGGGGGGGGGGTGGGGGGGGGGGGCTTAACTTGTGTATGACTTGACGTCTTCACTCGCCTCCAGGTTGGTATAGACTTAGTTTAGCTTCCTTTGCAAGAGGTTAGATATCTACGGGGCTTAAAAAATAGCCTGAAAACTACAAAGCAATGGTTTGGAATCAGTCTCTAATCCATCTTAAGTTCTATTCGAGTCCAGTCTCGGTTTATCGCTAAGTCACAGTCCACCGACAGCTCTTCTATAGGCAAACAGCATATAAGTCGTCGGTCAATCATCCAAACACGAATTATTATAAAAAAATTAAGAGAAATGTATGTTTTTAGATTTTTTTTTATTGTCTATTTCACAAAATATATATATAATATGGGAGTGCTTTCGGTATTGCTGCCAACTTCAGCCACGACTCAACAAATACTAAAAATCCGAACTCTCCTCTTTTCGACCCCCCACGGGGGTTTTCCCTGTCCCTCCTGTACTGTAATGTCTTAAAAACATTTAAAACATTTTCAAAAAAATTAAAATCTTAATAATAAAAGACTTACCTATATACAGGGTGGCCTAGACAAGCGGGCCACAAGTTAAATAACTCCTAAACGGTTAGAGATATCAAAATTGTGCATAGGACTGAAGTTGTAGCACTCGCCGAGAGCTATAGTATGGCGTCTTTGAAAAGACAAAAATGACCCTTTTAATGGCTCAAACAGCCCTTCGAAGGGCGGGGTTCCCTTTTGACCCTTAAGTTTCATTACATTTTATTAAAGTACTAAAGAAACAAGGAAGAACTGTGCAAACAGATTTTTGATACGTCAAGTAGTTCTTGGAACAAAAACGTTTAAAGTTGCAGGTTTTTCTTATTCTGAACTTCAGAATAGTCGCGACCCGTACTTCGAACGGTCAACACGTACTATAAGTCCCTCTGTTAGAAAAAGTCTTAAAAGTTCAGTTTGTTGTTTTTTTTTGTTAAATTTTTGTTGACTTTGTTATTTTTGTTGGTTTTCTTAATCAAGATGAGTTTTTTTTTTTTGTTTATCGTGAGTACATTTTAACATTCATATTTTATTTTGGAGTGTTTTCGTCTTTGGAGGCTTTGCAAGTTGGTTCCTGCTAAGTAGGGAGAAAATTACATAGTAAGTGCATATAGACAGACCTTCGGAACATCACCCACGGCGGTCTAGTGGTCAGCCCGTCAGCCTGTAGTTCTCTGGGACTAGGTTCGATACTCGTCACGACCTTAAGTTTTTTTTATTATTATTATTTTATTTTTTTTATTTTTATTTTTTTTTTGTTTGTTTATTCATTATTTTATTAAGATATACAAATTCACTTAATATGAACATTTTTAAATGTCTCTGTCTGACCTAAGTGACACCGACTTCCTACCAGCCAGAACGAAGTAGAGAATGGCAAAAGGTAAAAAAAATTCGGGCAAGAGACCACGCTCAGCAGAGCAGTACTCACCCCGTAAGACCAAAAAAGATGGCAACCTTACCCAGCCAAACAGTCCTGAGAAGACAGGAGGCCCAGTAGCATCTACCTTCGGAATGGGAACAGCAGGCTTTCAGCCAAGCGGCATCAGCGTGTAGTGAAACTTAAGGGTCAAAAGGGAACCCCGCCCTTCGAAGGGCTGTTTGAGCCATTAAAAGGGTCATTTTTGTCTTTTCGAAGAGGACATACTATAGCTCTTGGCAAATGCTACAACTTTAGTCCTATGCACAATTTTGATATCTCTAACCGTTAAGGAGTTATTTCACTTGTGGCCTGCTTATCTGGGCCACCCTGTATATGCATATATGAAATAAATCAAAGATGACAATAATAAATGTATGAATAAAAATATACAGTTTTTTGAGGAATTGGTACGTATACACAGAGACTGGAGGATTATATTGTACCATCGTTAAAAAAAAAAAAAAAAAAAAAAAAAAAAAAATGATATTATTGAGATTTCAATTTGTTTTTAATGTTTCTCATGTTTTTAAGACGTTACAGTACAGGAGGGACCGGAACCCCCCCCCCCCCCCCCCCCCCCTCCCATTGGGGGCTGGAAAAAGGGACATCTCGGAAGGTAAACATGTTGAACTTCCGTTTAGTAATTGTTAAGTCGTGGCTGAAGATGCTAGCACATATTTTATACATAATCTGTGAAATAGGTTAGGTTTTATGACTCATGCCCGGGCTTTAACTACGAGTTCATATTGCCTACTACCAGAGCGCTTTTTGGTCACTCTGGTGGACTCGAGCCCGACTCTACTATGGGAGTCCTAAATTTTGCCTACCCTAAATTTTTCTTCACCTAGGGTAAGGGGTCTTTAACGAGTACCTGACGTACAGGTTTGGGACCATCCGAAGGACGGCGTGCTTAAGTTTATTTGATGTCCCAGATAAAATAAACTAAGGGCCTCGGTCGGGTTTCGAACCCACGTTCTTGAGCTCAGAAGACAAGCTCGCATACCACTGAGCTACCGGCGCCCTTCTTTGTGAAATAGATATTTTTAGAAACATACGTTTTTCTTCATTGTGTTTCAGAATATCTCTGAAAAAAATGTTAGATTTCCCGGAAAATTAGTAGATACCATCCTTATGGGATTTTGAATTTAAGTAAAAAATGGTTGATAAAGTCAATTTTCAGCCAAATCGGCCAACGGTAAGGGTAAGGAGGGTAATAAATAATGAAGCCTTGTACATAGGGTAGTAGAAAATCTAAATGCAGCTCTGGGGCTGTAGACTGTAGTGCTCTGGGGCTGTAGGGCTGTGGGACGGAAGGGTGGAAGGCAGCCCTAAAGAGAACGTTAGGGTCAGGAGTTGGGTCATTCTCGACCCTTTTCTGCAAATCAGATCTTAACGGAGCAAGAGAAAAGACATTCTCTCAAGATCATTGCCTCTATAGCCATCAGACTCCTACAATCTCGGAACATCCTAGTTTCTATATGAGGCAAGCATCCTAGACAATAGGAGAAGGGGAAACGTCTAACTTAGCCGCAAGGGGCGAATCGCCAACCACTGTCTAACTATCCGACGACTATCCCCCTTGCTTTTAGTATCATAACTGTACTACAAAGATCTAACAAAGTGTACCCTAGAACTCGATGTAGTTAATTATGCTATGCATCTTAGGTAGGCAAAATTCCGGACTCCCACTGCAGAGTCGGGGTCATGTCCACCAGAGAGACGAAGGAGCGCTCTGGCAGTAAGAGTCCGGGCATGAGTAACTACAACTAACTCAATAAATAAACTAACTATTAAAAACAGCTGATCTCTCTAAACATTGTCTATTTAGGTATGCATGTTGTCGACGACCTAACACAGACAATTGTAGTCACCCGGGGCAGGGTGCTGGTAACTCAGTGGTATGCGTGCTTGTTTACTGAGGTCCAGATCACGGGTTCGAAACATGGCAGAGGCCTTTAGTTTATTTTGTATGGGAGGTGAGAAACAGAGAGTCCAATATTAAGAGTCGAACTCATGACAACCAAAGTGACGAAATAGCATTCTGGTAGTAGGCGATATGGCCTCGTAGTTAAAGCCAGTCATAATAACTAACTGTAGTCAACCCTGGTAACACTGGATTAAACAGTATCAGATAACAGGAATAGGGTGATATGACCTGTTACTTTAGAACAGTGATAAAGCGAGTGTTCTGCAGTGAAGTGAGGTCTGTCATCTCCAGTTTAATTAAAGTATTAGAGAGGACACAGATCTCTCTCTCTCTCTCTATATATATTGGACGGTGGGTGTGCATGTGGGCGGCGGTGGATTCGAACCACTGCTCCTTTGTGACAGTACGAGAGGCTCTACGGTGGATATTACCTTTCATCTCTCCAGAGAGGTGACATGTCCAACTCCAGCTTTCCCACTTATCACCCTCTCTACAAGTGACTAACCACCTTCTTCATATCAGCAGGCTGCCAGTCCTCTTCTAATTGGTTCACCTGTTCTGTTGTGACGAGCCACCTTCAATATGACAGCTCATCAACACTCAACCAGTGGTCAGTGGCGTTAATTCAACATTTTGTTTTAATTTCAGAAAAAGTAAATATAGAAGAAACACTATGTATTGTAACGATGAAATAAATTAATTTTAATTTAAAAAAATAATTCTATTAAAAAATGATGTGGCCATCACAGAACTTTCTTATACGAACCACGCTTTCAGATCACCCTCTCTCTCTCTCCATCTTCTCAAAATCCTTTCATAACGGCATTACATGGTATATTAGAGTAATGAGTTGGCGTCAATGGTATTTTTTTGTATCATTGTACAGCGTAATTCTGAGAGTGACTTTCTTATACCCATTAATGTCAGTATGAAATGATCTTGAGAAGGGAGAGTGGGGGAGAAAGAGGTTGTAAAAGAAACTCTTGTAGTAGCCACATCACGTATATTTTATTTTTTCTTCATTTATTTAATTTTTATAAAAACATTGTTTTGCAGAGATATTTTGAAAAAACTTAATTAAAAATATAAAGAAAAACGTATGTTATTTTTTTTTTTTTTTTTTTTTTTTAGCTCCATGTGCGATGCATATTAGCCATGTCACTGTGTTATCTAATTATTTATGACATATGTGGGCAACAACCGGCCCGCTGTAAGATTTGGTCCGGCCCGCGAGACATATTGAAAAACCCAATTAAAAAAAAAAAAATATTACACTACTTACTCACACTCACTCCAAATTAGGAAGATCGAGTAGGATGGGGTTTGTCGCTTGCTCCGCTTGTCCGCGGAATCAAGTGAGCGAGCAAGGCGAGTGAGGAAAAATTCATGTCATCGCGAGTTTATACACGCTCGTAATACCTCGAAGAAGACCATTTTCCGCAGCTTAGAAAATTCGCAAGAAGATTGATTTGTGCGTTTGGCAATACTTATAAATGCGAACAGTTCTTTTCAATGATGAAAGTTAATAAATCAAAACATCGTACAAGGCTCACTGAAGATAATTTGGAAAATTCTTTACGTCTTTGTATCAGTGGAATTAATCCAAACATCAATGGATTAGTTTCCCAAATTCAAGCTCAAGTGTCTCATTGATTTCGGTGTCGCTACTTAACTTTCGTAGTTTCTAATAATTCCAAATTTCACGATTTAATTATAGTATTGTCGCTACTTAACTTTCGTAGTTTGTAATAATTCCAAATTTCACGATTTAATAGTAATATTGTACCTATTTTTTTTATTTCATTTAGTTATTTTAATTAATTGTATTATAATAACATTGTCTTATTATTTCATGTCTGATATATATATTGTAATGTTCTATATTGTCCATTACATGTAATATTTAAGAAATGGAAAATGAGATACTTAAATACAATCATTTTATTAGACCTAAGGAAGGTTACTGGGGGTTATCAAATCGATTTGTACCAGGGTCGATATAGTATCAAAATATATCAATTCATTTAGTTCAATTATGTCATAAAATTAAATGATAGGCTAATAATTAGTTAACAATAAATGTAAGCAATTAGGATTGTATACGGGAATATGAAAGTGGTATAAAAAAACCCAGATGTTTAGTAATGTAAAGGCTGTAAATATTGTGGCCAATGAGAGAGCGGAATCCAAAAAGATGAGAGAAGTGGGCTGTCCCCTCGTGGTAGATGTAAGAGAGAACTGTGCAGAGAGAGATGGTTCAGTGAAAGTGAGTGTAGTGAATAGTAGAAAATGTCAGTGATTTCTTAAAAGCTGTGGTAAGAAGGAAGAAAGATACTGAGGGGAAGTATCCCGGAGAACTCCAACCACAAAAGAAATGGAGAACACGACGATTATTAGCTAAAACACTTGGAATCCAGAAGAGAGGAGAGGACGTGGCCGCAATTGCGACAACCCATACTCAGCTTACCACGTTGGAATCATTTCACCCACAGGCACAATAGAAGAAAAGAGAGATGTCCCGCAGGTTTAGTTAAATGTTGTGTAAACAAAAAAAAATCTCTATGTATGTAAAAATTTTGTGTTACTAACCCATAAATACATGTCTTTATAAATTTTAAATATAAAAAAAGTAACAAATTATTCTTAAAGTTTTCTTTATTATTTATAAAAAATTTATATATAACCAGGTCCTCTTATAATCGTTATTGCATATAATTATTATTCATAAATTTAAATTAGAATATCAAGTAGCGCAAATAAACGAGCGTTACAAATGTCGCTTCGAACAGGGACTTGAAAAATTAAGGACTTGAAACATTAAGGACTTGAAACATTAGGGACTTGAAAAATTAAGGACTTGAAACATTAAGGACTTGAAATATTAAATTTTTTATATGGCGCCCGAAAAGAAAATTACAAAAGGACCTTATGTGTAATTTTGTAGAAATATTTGTAAAAATTAATTTCAAAACTGTATAAAAAGTTAGCGTCCAAAATGGCCGACTATAATAGAGGTTCTCAGAGAACGAATCCGAACAATAATGGCGGACAAAATAGAGTAACTTATGATAATTGCCTTCAGCCGGAGAGTGAGACGAATGTAAATTTAAACACAATGATGGAAATGATAATAAAAAATTTTGAGCAACAATCAAAAAATTTTGAGCAACAATCCAAAAATTTTAATGAAATGAAGTTAGAACTAAATGAAATAAAGGTAGAACTAAATTCAAAAATTGATGAAATAAAGGAGGATGTAAGCATAAAATTTGAAAATGTAAAAAAGAATGTAAACAAACGTTTCGATGAAGTAAATAATGAGATTGATCTGAAATTTAGTGATCAAAGTTTAGAAATAAATCATAAATGTGAACAATTAAATAATATGATTGTAGATAGACAGGAAAATGGAGAAATAAAGGAAAATAATGAAACACAGAAGAAAATAAAATTCAATAAGAAGATAGACAAATGTAAATTTATTAAAACCATAATAGCTAATGGTATTGTTATAAAGAAACATAATAATAAGATAGAGAAACTAAAAAAACATAAGATAAATAAAATTAAAAGTCCTAGAAAAATCGGATATCGAAAAACAAATTTTCATAGATGTGTAAATGAACATAACTATAACAAGTGTAAAAAACTTGAGTTCAAAAATAATCATAATAAAAATAATTTGAAAAATTCGAAAACAAAATATCCATGTCAAAGAAATAAACGAATAAAGAAAAAGATAAGTTTAAACATTAGTAACAAATTTAGAAAAATAGATAATCGTAAACTAAATTATAAATATAAAAGAAAGAAAATAATAAGTGTTTAACCGATGAAATTTTGGATATTAAAAATTGCTTGTCTAGGATTATGATCTGGAACTATAAAATGTAAACATTAAAATTAATAAAAAAAAAAAATAAAATAAAATAAACATAGAAAGTATCAGTCAATATGTTAAATTTTGTCGAAATGAATAATTGCAAAATAAAATGATATAATTAAGTGATGGAAAAATGTACCTGTGTTAGTTTGCATGTAAAATTTGAGTTAATAAAAATCAATAAAAAATTAATGTAAACAAAGAAGTTGTCACTCGAGATGTAAATAGGGTCTAATTAATAAATAATTGAAAGTAAAGAATAAATTAAACTAAAATTAGAAATAAAAATATGGAGCGTAGATAACATGATACGTCAACCAAGTCTAGGTTGAGGAGACGAACTGATAAATAGATAAAGGATAAGACAGCTGTTAGAGTCTGTTATGATAAACAACTGATATTTGTAAACAGTCCAACAAGTGTCAATATTGGATGTGTGTGTTTTATTTTATGGTATGTCTTGTTATTTTTAATATGATGTATGCTATTTTGTTGTATTGGAGTGGCTGTATTATAAAAGAGGTAATAATGACCAATTTTGGGTCTGAGACTGATTAAGAATATGATAGTGGGTGATGTTCTGTCATAGAATAAAAAAAAATTTATAATAATTAAATTAGATGTAAATAATGTTTAGTTTACTCTGCACTCTGAACAGAAAATTTATTATTTTTAAATGTTTTTAAATAAAAACATATTTATTTATTGAAATATTATATTTATGGTGGTTATTTTATGGGAAATTTTATATAAGGGTTAGTCTCGAGTTGAACTATTTATTGATATTTATGCATGCGTTTTTTTTTTTATGGTATTGGTGATAAAAATAAAAATAATAATAAAAAAAAAAAATATTAGTTTAAAGGGTTTGTTAGTGTTATTAAACCGTAATTGTCAACAACGTGGGCCATGTTGATTTAAGGAGTTTGGCGTCCTTACGGAAACGAGCTATATTAACCCACAAATGGTTTTTGAGAGCGATAATCGCTAGTAGTTTCAGAATAATAAGTGATGAAATTAGAACATCCACATGGATGCATAGATTACAAACGTCATAAAATTTTAATCATAACCTTGTAAGTAATTCCGTATAATAATATAATATAATAAAAAAAAAAAAAATTTGTAAGTGAAACGGGAAAATGTTATAAGAATATTTTTTTAAGAATATCATCTTAAAAGCATTATATAAAAATTAGTGCAGTAAATCAATAGGGAAAGTAAGTCGAAATAGCGTAAATAAAAGTAGTAAGATATAAATAATTATCTGAGTTATGTCTAATTGTGATAGTGATGTTATTAATAAATGGAATATTAAATAATAAATAAATATGGTAATGAAGGAAGTAAATAAAAAAAAAAAATATATAGATAATTGAAAGGAGAGAGGGAATTGTACTTTTAAATAGAAGGAAGGATTAAAGAATGAATATTAAAAATTTTTAGGCTTAGCCTATAGGTGGGAAGGAATTGGATTATGAGTATTTTATGGTAGTAGGCGAAGATCCAAGGAGATCAGGATGGTTAAGAGATACCAGGGAGATTATTTAATAAATTTATATTATAGTTAGGATAGTTGGTATATTGTATGGAAAAAGTTGAGTAGTGTTGGAATTTTGAATGTAGAATTTGCGTATGGAGAATAGAGTAGTGGTAGATAGAAGAAATGAGAAGGTTAAAGTAATATATTTCAAGAAAATAAAGTAATATAAGAAAGTAAATCTAATATAACATTATGGTAAGACGTAAACAAAATAATTGAATTGGATTTGTTACCTAATTGTTGTGTAGTATTATTAAAGAGAGTTACCTTGAAGAATGTATTCCATAATAGACAAAAAATTTGTGTGTAATTAATTAATTATAGAAACTGGGTCACCATGTTGTTTTGAGTCGCCAAGTGGTACATATAACCATAAGATTATGAAATAGTTTGGTACTAAACACTTATGTAAGCAAATGAAAGATATATTTTGATATTTTTAGCAGAGGGCAAAGTAATGTTCTATATTGTCCATTACATGTAATATTTAAGAAATGGAAAATGAGATACTTAAATACAATCATTTTATTAGACCTAAGGAAGGTTACTGGGGGTTATCAAATCGATTTGTACCAGGGTCGATATAGTATCAAAATATATCAATTCATTTAGTTCAATTATGTCATAAAATTAAATGATAGGCTAATAATTAGTTAACAATAAATGTAAGCAATTAGGATTGTATACGGGAATATGAAAGTGATATAAAAAAACCCAGATGTTTAGTGTTAAAGGCTGTAAAAATTGTGGCCAATGGGAGAGCGGAATCCAAAAAGATGAGAGAAGTGGGCTGTCCCCTCGTGGTAGATGTAAGAGAGAACTGTGCAGAGAGAGATGGTTCAGTGAAAGTGAGTGTAGTGAATAGTAGAAAATGTCAGTGATTTCTTAAAAGCTGTGGTAAGAAGGAAGAAAGATACTGAGGGGAAGTATCCCGGAGAACTCCAACCACAAAAGAAATGGAGAACACGACGATTATTAGCTAAAACACTTGGAATCCAGAAGAGAGGAGAGGACGTGGCCGCAATTGCGACAACCCATACTCAGCTTACCACGTTGGAATCATTTCACCCACAGGCACAATAGAAGAAAAGAGAGATGTCCCGCAGGTTTAGTTAAATGTTGTGTAAACAAAAAAAAATGTCTATGTATGTAAAAATTTTGTGTTACTAACCCATAAATACATGTCTTTATAAATTTTAAATATAAAAAAAGTAACAAATTATTCTTAAAGTTTTCTTTATTATTTATAAAAAATTTATATATAACCAGGTCCTCTTATAATCGTTATTGCATATAATTATTATTCATAAATTTAAATTAGAATATCAAGTAGCGCAAATAATCGAGCGTTACAATATATCGCTAAAAATTATGAACACTACTTTAAAGTCCGACGTTATTTTATTTTGAACCATCTACGCGGCCCGCGAACGTATTTTCACACTAAAGTTTGGCCCGCAACATGTCAAAGGTTGCCCATACATGATTTACGACATCCATTGCCCCGGGAGGGAGTTCTATCTACGAAATTAAACTCACCCCCGGACGGGAGTCGAACCCGCAAATCATGCGACCAAAGCCCTACGCTCTAGCCCGCACGGTCACCATGGCTCCCTTATGTTATTTAAAAATATTGTCTATTTGACAAAATATATAAAATATGTGGGAGTACTTTCGATACTGCTGCCATCTTCAGGCACAACTTAACAAATACACTTTGATCTTAGCCAAAAGGCCAAAGCGATAACTTAACAAATAGTTTCTAGCCAAAACTTTGCATGGCTCAACTGATAAAGGGAAAATGCTAACTAGAGCTCTTACGTCAGAATGCAAGTCCTTGAGTTATTTAAATTAAACTGGTTGATCAGTAATAACGATGATGCGGTATTTAATTCTAGCATTAATAATTTATTACCGGAATATCAGCAGAATGTCCGATCAAAGAGTCAGAAACCACCCACATACTCACATAAATAAGATGAGAGTACTTGTCCAATCTCGCCTAGTAGGGAAAAAAGGACAAGGGTTTATTTAAAATACTGATAGTATTTGTTTAGTCGTGGCTCAAGATGGTGGCAGTACCGAAAGTAATCCCATATATTTTGTGAAATATTTTTGAAAAAGATACGTTTTTCTTTATATTTTTTAACTTAATAGCTGCCAAT
The DNA here is from genome assembly GCA_963662175.1 of Aradus depressus. NCBI lineage: Eukaryota > Metazoa > Arthropoda > Insecta > Hemiptera > Aradidae > Aradus > Aradus depressus. Next base: position 3,637,475 of record OY759219.1, read on the forward strand.
GTAATGTATAAATCGACACAAAATTTAGTATGAGTCCACTTTTTTTGCTGTTCGGCTAATAGGCTAATATTGAAAACATGTTTTTAGGTTGGTTAAAACACACTTAACCTTTCAGACTTTTTTTTTTTTTTTTTTTTTTTGCTTTATGTACGGTGCATATTAGCCATGTCAATGTGTTATATATAAATATTATTTAAGACATCCATGGCCCCGGGAGGGAGTTATATCTACGAAATAAAACTCACTCCCGGACGGGATTCGAACCCGCAAACCATGGTGAGACCATGCGACCAAAGCCCTACGCTCTAGCCCGCACGGGCACCATGGTCCCCACCTTTCAGACTTCACTTTATATTAAAGACTTGATTCAACTTTGTATATTTGGTTATTTTTAGGAAAAAGTGATGACATTTGTAAACTTAATAAAAGTCAAAGTCTAAATTAAAGAAGTTATTTACTTCATAACAAAGCCTCTTTGTTATGTAAAACATTAATTTATTTTTCAGGTGGAATACTTAATGAAGTATTCTAGAGATATAGTCTGTGGGATGCTGTGGGATACCTAGGGATCTAAGCTATTATCCTGACCTCAAACCTCTTAAATTTTGCCTATACAGGTTTAATTAGCGTATGGTTTTTTAACGACTACATCCCATCGCATTGGTTCAGGACCGCCAATCAACGGCCTCTCCTATTCTTTTGTGCAAGATTAAGCACCTAAGGGCTCCAGCCGGGTTTGAACCTGTGATTTTGATAGTAGGTGAACTGTACTGCCTCTGTGCGATCGCAGCGCTCTCAGAGAAAGTGTACGAGTCCGCTTAGTTTAACGTTCTGTAAACCTTAATGAAATTTCGAGATGCCAACAGATCGTCTAGATCAGACTTGATAATTTCCAGGGGAATGCCAAGTAACACAGCTAATTTCAAATATATTTCAACAATATTCATACATTGCTGATTAGCTCGCCTACACATTTTACATTTTAACTTCGATAGCACCGAGTTCCAGTTGAATGCTTAGGTCCCTAGGTGTAACACACCACCCAGCATCTATCGCATCTGTCTCGATCCAGTTCGCCACAGGAGCTCTACCATACCTCTGTCCTCCGGAGCCCCGGTATACCTTGGGGTTTCCTTCCCTCCACTCTAGCGCTCATGACAACCCTCGTCGCTCCTAGAGATGCAGAGAGGTTTCCGGAGAGAATCTGAGTAGCTTGAGGGACGAAAAATATGTCCTGATGGATTTGAGGTGTTAATCCACTTCGGACACCTATCAGTACACAGTCTATTACCAACAACGGACATAAAACAATCAATTTCTCGAAATTTGAAATAGTCTGCTTTTAGTTGGTCTTGAATGCTCCACGGATCCAATTAGTTTTAGTCGATTTAGTCCTTACAATCGATCCCAGTGGAGGTGAGATGTAATTATCGATATTAGTGGGGTTGAATGGGCCCATTACTGCCGTAGGGCCGGGTCCATTGTCCTGAGAGGGCCAAGGACGATTAGCGCCCCCTCGGATTAGTTGCGAATATCAGATAGGCAGGGCCAACATTAAGTAGTAAGGTTCCAGTAGTGACGTCATTAGCCGGTTGGGGTCCTTGACTTGTCCCCTTCTCCTTGCCAAGGGCCGCTCACCCGCCTTGGACGGTAGATTGAGATCTCTACAGTTGCTAAACTTACCACTCACTACATCCAATTGTTTCTTGGACTACTCCGAGCTTCTGTATTAAGTTCGTGCAGAGAACAGGCGCAGGTAGGCCGTCACAAATCTCTACTGCAGACTACAAAACGATGGCCGACTTTGAGTGATATGTTCTCGAAATAAAATTCTGAAACTTGTACTTCTTTACTTGAAAGCCCGACGAAAGAGTTAAAGTTGTATATCTACGATACATGAGAGAATGAGAAATACTCATGTACCTAGGCATACATCATCTGAGGTTATTGAGGCAAGTTTCCGAAAGTAAAACAGTATAATTATAAATGTGCCTCAAAGGATATCAGGATAAGGGAAACTATGGGGGAGCCGGACGGGAGCCCAGCCCAGGACTTCGGGGCACCCAGTGGGCGTCCCAACCAGACCAGGGGACAACCGAGCTTCTCTCTAAAGTCAAAGAGCTTTGGCTCCGAAGTGACAAAAAACGCCTGTTATTGAGGGTGTAATTGTATTGGGCACCGACCACACCCTCCAGGCCCGGGACTCTACCAGTCCAGAGAACCCGGCGAAGCCTCCCAGACCGCCACAGTTTGCACGTCAGGGCACCCCCAACCCCTACTACGGCCCTACAAATGGTTTCAGACAACTATTGTTATGAATTCAGGTAAACTGATTCCCTAATGCTTTAAATCTGATCAAATAAACTAATTAGTCTGAAGAAAATCATTACTTTCTCCACCAAGTGATTATTGTCTCCAAAATGCTCCTTCATTGAGGACAGTAGCTGACGACATCTGCGGCGCATGGGGACAGGTTGTCTCAGGATGAGGTGACGATGGGTGTCTGGTGTGGCCCAACCGCAGTCTGGTCATCACCACCTTTTCTCTTCGGTTAGGTCGAATTGAGGACTCCCAACTCTTCACATCGTCCTTAACGTACTGCAATAGGATAACGTACCGTAATCCTACATGATATAAAAAGAACAATTCATCATATTCAAATCATATCAGCCATTTTTCCAAAATAGAATGTTGACCCTCCCGTCGGCCTTTTTTAGATAAGCAGTCCTACCGTAAATTGAGGAAAAGCACCCTCAAGAGAAGTTTTCATCATCCAATTCAATCATGTTTATCTTTTTTCCAGATGTCAGCATCTGAAGAGAAGATAGCGAACCTCCTACAGAGTTGTAACAATCTCAGGAAACTAATAAAATGTAAATTTGTTGGCCAATAAAACTGCCAAATATTGGACACTAAAATCACCACTGAGATGATCTCAAGGGACAGATTCAGTTGCTATAAAGGTCTCATGTTGGGGTTACGACGTTCTTACCGGCGGACATCATTCTACTACTCTTTATGACTATTTCCCCTCCCACCGATACTAAATGATTATGATATCAGATAGAAAAAAATAATTTAATAATAATAAATCTTAGTTCTATAAACAATAACTTCTGCTTATTGTTATTGTTTATACAGATTGTAAAATAAATAAGAAAAAATAATAATAATAATAATAAATAATTAAATAGACTTATAAACATTGTTCTTCTCTTTTTTTTTTAAAGTATAATTCGTAAAGGAATCAATATTATTACGTCTTGAAAGCAATAGATACAATAAAAAAAAGTCGTACTTCCCCAAAACGATATTATAAATTAAGTCTTTGCCCCCCCCCCCCCCCCCCCCTTCCTAAACCAGAACACCGCGTTTCTGCTAAAAATTAATAGTTACATAGAGGTAACTTACATAGAGGCTTCTAAATCCTCGTAGTTTGTTATACTCATAATTTTGTCTCGATAAATTTATTACTTTAGCAGTTATTAAAGTTTTTGAGTCCTTTTATAAAACATAAGAAAAAGTGGTTTTTTCATTCCGGTTATAACGATATAATATGTATGTATATACGCACATACATACATAATTGGGTAAAACAGTATGAGTTTTGAACAGATGAAAAATACGAACAATATAGAAAAGGTTTTTAAACACGGTTCTTGTTTACTCTTTCCGAGCACAATGAGTCATTCCATTTCCAAACATACCATTTCCCCCTTGTTGAATATTCTTCGAACTTCCTTCTTCCCTTCTAGTGCTTATATTCCTAGTTTCAGATTAAGTCTTTCCTTTGCCTCCACAGGGATCATGACAGTGTTAAAATTGAATTGAAAATGATTTCGAACAAACGTCGCGCCTTTTTTATTGAAGGAAAAGTGAAAATCATAAATAGGATTGAGAAAGGGGAAACAATCAAAAACTTAGTGTCGGAGCTTCGAATTGCCCAGGCTACGATATCGACAATCGGGAAATCCAGAGACAAAATCAAAGAAATGCTTGAAAAAGATGTGACTTTGAAAAAAAAAAAAAAAAAAAAAAAAAAAAAACTTAGAAGCAGCCAACATCAAGATCTAGAAGACGCACTTCTTATAACAGTTTGATTCCGGATATAACGATGTATTTTTCTTGGTCCCTTGAATATCGTTATAACCAAATTTTACTGTATGACAATGTTAATATTGTTAATGTAATGGCCACTTAGTCAATTAAAACGCACTGATCCTCCTCAAATAATAAAAAATATTTATTTAAGAAAATTCATACATATTTATGTTTGTATTCTAAGATTGAATTATACATATTATTATTACAATGTCCGTCTGTGAGGCCAATGCTGCCCACAGCTGATTCCTGCAATATATCAAGCATGTGCTGTTTGTCGCTTGCATCAGATTCGGCACGTTAACAGGCTGAGATCTGTCCAAACTTTACACCGCCCCAGGGGGGACGTTCTTCTCGGCTTATCTCTGCCTAAATGCAAATTGTAAATTCATATTCCGTATCACATCCCCAAAAGCTACGCAATCTTCAACGTCTAACCCTATGGGATTAGTTATCATTTTCAGTTTATTTTCATTGACAGAATCAAACACTGCTAATCCTGCTCATTATTTGGATTATCCGGATATACAAAGAGATATAGATTCCGGAGTTTAAATTCATTTTCGGATTTAGGATTTTTGTCAGATTTCAACTTGTATATTTGGACTCTACTAGAGCCCCGTTTATTCAAAATAATGAGGGAAAATTTAGAAATTTCCTTTAATAATTATTTAAGTAACATTTACGTAGCTGGGGAAGTAAAAGAGGCTGATAATTTAGTTAGTTATTATGACTCATGCCCGGGCTTTAACTACGAGGTCATATCGCCTACCACCAGAGCGCTCTTTCGTCACTCTGGTGGACATGAGCCCGACTCTACTATGGGAGTCCTAGGGCAGGGGTCTTTAACGAGTACCCGACATCGTATGGGACCATGGCTTAACATCCTATCCGAAAGACGGCATGCTTAAGTTTATTTTACCTCCCAGATAAAATAAACTAAGAGCCTCGGCCGGGTTTCGAACCCACGACCATGAGCTCAGAAGGCAAGCACGCATACCACTGAGCTATCTGGCGCTCTCAAACTGAACATATATTTACACAAACTAAAAAAAAAAGTGGAAGTGAATATGTTGGAAGGTTTCAATATGGATATTTATTTGTGATTCATGTCCCAAAACAATGATTTATATTCCTCAATAGAAACTAATTTTATAGGATCACAAAAATATGTGAACGAGGTTCGGTGTTAACCCATAACTCATCGTTGTTTTCATGAACCAATTAGAACGGCACTGAACCGGTTATAAACAAACAGTCATCTGTATCAGATAAACTTTGAATGAATGTTCGTTTACAGAGGCCACAGCCACACACAAGTAAGCTTCAAAAGTGGTAACGTTGCGAATTTGAAGAAAAAAAACAAAAATTTTAATTCAATTTTGCTCGCTTTAGCTGGAACCAGTAGACTAGTTTCCATTTCTTGTTTTTCAATATTCAATTTGCTCAATACATTCGTTACAATGGCATTTTTTAGAGTTTTTGCATTAAGCCCTCTCCCTCCTAATCTTCACTTCTCTTTGGCCGATTTGACTGAAAATATATAGGTGTCGTCCTTAGAGGGTTCTGGATACACATTTAACGTTTCGTGTTGGGAGTTATCGTGTTCACACTCCGGAAAACATGAAATTCCGTTGAAAATTCCACATCGGATTTCGGACCGAGCTGGGGAAGTAAAAAAAAAAAAAACGTTATGAGAGTTGTTCAAGTTACAAACCACCCTTGTTAGAGCAAATGAGGATTGACGGGGTAGAAGTAATAATAGCAGACACTCATCCTGGAGAGGGGGAGGAACGTGACCTGGGTGTAGGAGTGGGGATCGGGGCTTAGAGGAGAGGGGGTAATTGGGAGGGGAGGGTGGGGGTAATTTGTATGAGAGGGGAGTTGTAGAGTGGGAGTGATTTGTAGGGGAGGGGGGAAGGCAAAAAATAACCACTACCTACAAATAGTATATTTTCCCACACAATAGAGGGCGCCGGTATGCGTGCTTGCTTACTGAGTTAAAGGTCGTGAGTTCGAAACCCGACCGAGGCCCTTACGTTTTTTATCTAACAAGTAAAAAAAACCTTGAGCACGTCGTCCTTCGGATGGAACGTTAAACGATGGTCCCGAGCCTGTACGATGTCAGGTGCGTAAAGACTCTCTACCCTAGGTAAATAAAAATTTAGAGTCAACGAAATTTAGGACTTTCTTAGTAGTCGGACTTATGTCAAGCAGCGCTCGGACAGTAGGCGAGTTAAAGCCCGGCCATGAGTCACAGTAACTAAAGGCCCATTTACATTTGTCACTTTGGAGGATCATTTTGGGTGAATCATCCAAAGTGACAAGTGTAAACTGCCATTCATCTTCAATTCCTCCAGAGTGAACATCGAGTGAACGATGAAAGAAGTTGACCGCCTACTAACTTGTGATGAAACAGTCGTTCCTCCAACCGATGATTCATCCAGAGTGAAGGCGTAGTGACAAATGTAAACAAACGTCCCCTCTTTGCATTCACTCTTCACTGTTCTGTACTTCATTTGAAGCGTCATTTGAAGTTTTATTTTGGGGTTCAAAGCTTCTCGGAACCAAGTGTCTTTTCTTTTAATAAATGCGAGTATTTTTTCGAGAAGATATGCGAATTGGTTCTCGTCCATTCTTAAATGGTTCCTGTACTCCTCAGGATTTTCTTCTGCCCATTCTACCAACAGCGTTGACGAGGCACCCACACTTTCTCTTCTTGAAACCCATCGTTTCACCCACCAACGTCTTTGAGCACGACCACTTGCTGTTAGGCTTGCATTCGGTTCATGAAGTAGTCCGCTTGAAATTAAATCAATGCCTGCACGTAAAACTCTTCAGTTCCTTTTCGAAAGAGACATATTCTGGCACTATACGCGAAGAGGGCACACAGACGCGAAATTATGAGGAACACTGAGAAGTGAAAACACATAACTGGATGAAAATATGTAAACAAGGATGAATCACTTTGGAGGAATCACTACGGATGTTCATCAAAAGTGACATAATGTAAATGGGCCTTAACACAACACAATACACACTTCATACTCGTATAAGGTCGGCGTCCCACACAGCACAAGAAAAGAAACTTCATAGGTTTTTAAGAATTCAAAAGATGTTTAAAGGTTACTATTAATATTCATTCATTTCAGTTAAACATGGAACAATTCAGTAATATATAACAGAACATAATATGTACATAATATTTTACTCTGTTGTACATATCATATTGTTGTATATACTACATACAATAGAGTATAATAATAGTAATTAACACATTGGATACATTTTTTCAGTATTATTTTTAATTAAGATAAAAATTATTTATATTTCCAAAAGTGTGATATTTCGACATGTTCTTGTGTCCTTTCCTCAGGACACCTTGCGAGATCTAGAAGAAAAAAAAAGGTAAAATGTCGGAAATATGAAGTACCTACATACTCATAAAGATGAAAATCACTGTTAGTGATTTGGGAAGGACAACAATTATAAAGTACACTTTTTGATTGGATACTTTCTTGGAGAGGGCCTTATAGTACAAGGATTAAAGAAATAATCCTTAGGTTCTTCAAAGTAATAAGGCTTATGGATCAACAATTGATTCTTGGATTTTAACTCACTGTTTTTGAGGCTTTAAACTCTCTTCTTACCTAATATCGTTTTTGTAACATTAAGTTCACCACTTGCCTTCAAAAAAACATTTATTAAATTACAAACTGTGTATGTTCCTGTTTTTTTTAAATAAAAGTGTCGAGGTAACCTTCACCCCTTCTAATCAAAGAACTGCTAACTGCACAACATAGTATACGATCGTTACACCCCTAGCGGCCAAATAACGGATGCTCTAATTTTTCCAATATTTTTGCACTAATGAGTATTATGATTACATTAATTTAAAGACAGTTGACCGAATAATCTTGCATGCAATTTTATAAATGAATAAATATCAAAAAGTTTATAATATGGTTAAAAATTACATACTTTTCGAAATATAAAAATAACATCACTAGCGTTCCTTGCGGATGTAACAAGGAACTAAGGGAGATAACTGGATACTTTCTTGTTGATACATTATTTCTAATATAGCCATTTCATATTTATATTATACTTGTATATCATACAACGTATATTATACACATTGTTTATTATACTGACAAAATTTAACAGGAAAAATTAAAATGTGAATGGAATTAACTTTTTAATTTTTCCTAGTTTTCTATTTCAAGAATAGAGACAAACGAAAAGTATCGAAAAATGTTAACCTATGGGTAATTCCACACCAACTCAGCATGACGTTACACCCACCGATTTTTTAATGAAAAACTAATGTCATTTTTGGATTCCTTATCCGGGGAAAAAATCCTGTTTATCTGGTAATACGATAACTGCCAATAGATTTGGATGGTTGTGCCCAAAAACCCTAATTACTCCAAATCTGCTCTCTGGCAAATCGGTAATGAATTCAGAGGGACATCGAAAACTTAGTCAAATGAAATTCGCACTGGGGAAGTACATTGTCGCTGATTCACCGACGATTTTATTTTATTTCTTATTATATACCTAAAACCTAAAAATAAATCCTTAAAAATAACTTAAAACCTTAAAAATAAGTCCGCTATTTTGGCCTCCTGCTCTATAAGCGACTACCCAACATTCAAACCTATTTGTACTTACGGACTTTAACTCCCAAGCCTTCGAATCGCCAACGCCGGAGTACCTTTGTACAATAGCCAATGCTCATTTTTGTGTGGACAACAATCTTCATCTCTCATATAAACAACAAGGAACGTTCAACCGACAAAAAAAAATGGCGTTTTTCGTCTCGAGGATAACAACCCGAGACCGGACACTGCACGGGGCTTATGCCAGGTTTCTTTGATCCATGCTTTTCTATCAAAAAATATTAATATTAATATTAATTTAAATTTTCTCTCTTAGATTGTTAAAATGTCTACATAGACTTTATGATTTCTGTTGCAGGTATACAGAAGTTGACCCATCTCTAAATGCAAGCAAGTACAACCACAGAGAACACCAATGACAATCACAGAAGTTCACAGCTTTAGAAAGGTTATTTTTAGTCAGTCACTAGCAGCAGGTTTTCCGACGTTCCATGGCCAATTTTGTGTAAGCTATATAATCGGCTCATTTTTTTCAGCCAATTCTTCCAGAGATTGCGTCACCTAATGAAGAATTGCCTGAGAAAAATTGACCAATAATCATTCGTGAAAATGTAAGAAAGAGACGACTTTAATGGGATCAGGTATTGGTCCAATAATAGAGGGCCAGCCTATAACAGTTAGCAGGCCGGGTTTTATCGGCCCAATAAGAGAATCGATCCGCCGATTTCCTGCTAACTATTGGGTCCCCCAATAAACCTGCTCACCTCTTTCCTTGTTTCCAAATAAACGAACGTTATTGAATCTCCTATCGCCCCCCCCCCCCCCCCCCACCCCCCCGACTTCAAGTCCACCAACACTTTATTTCCTTGCTAATATATATATATTTTTTTTTACATTCTGATACCTTAGAAAACGAATATGAACTATGTGATGGATATGTCAACAGTCCCTGGTCCAGGGAGCCTTCTTTCAGGGAAATAGATCCCAAGTTATCACACTCCCTTCTGTCAGATCCCAAGTTACCACACTCCCTCCTGTCAGATCCCGATGGGGAATGGCAACTAGTACTTTCGAACAATCTCTTGACTACAAAGCCACTCATTCAAGGCAAGTTGGTTGAACATTGACAGACCTCCAAAGTGACCTAACTGCTCTCTACATCTAGAGGAACGTCCTCTAGTTCAGATCAAGTTGATCCAAAGAGGCTGTCAGAGTGTTCAACAAAGAAGAAAGGTCAACTCAGGGATCAACATTGGTGTTCCTTTGGTCACCGTATGCAGGACCACTGATGTTCTAAGGGCAGATACAAACTGGGTAGCTCTTGAGTAAACGTAACAACAACACTCAGACCTAATTAGAACAAACAAATTGTCTGAAGGTCTTGGTCTCTAGGTGCCTGGTGGCTTCCTCGCCTCTAGGTACATGAGACGAAGAAGAGACCCCATAATATTTAGAATTCATTTTAGGGTCCAAATCAATCCCTGAAAAAATAAATAAGCAGGTAGGGCTGCGAGTTGCAGGAAGATGCGGGCAGATCACTTCTACCTCCAGAAATTCCCACCTCTTCATCTGTGAACAAAAAACTATATTAATATCCAGCGTTAATATATAAAATAATATTAATAATACATATAAGCTACATTTATAAGAGCAAGTTATTGTGACGCATGCCCGGGCTTTAACAACGTCATATCCCCTACTATCAGAGCGACGAAAGAACCCTCTTTCGTCGCTCTGGTGGACATGCGCTGTAGGAGTCCTAAATGTTTTATTCACTAAAAGAAGAAGTCTTTCACGACCTTTTCGGACCATCACTTCACGTCCCATCCGAAGGACGGCGTGCTCAAGATTTTTTCACTTCCAAATAAAATAAACTAAGGGCCTTGCCCGTGTTTCGTACCCGCGATCTTGAGCTCAGTGGCGCCCTCGTCCAAGTATAGGTGAAGTTATGTAATCGGTCAACATCATGTTTTCCGACCTTGAGATTCCAAATATGAAAAAATATTTCTGTCTGTCTGTGAACACGATAACTCCCGATAGAATGAATGTATCGACATGAAATATTAAACGGAAATAAAGAACCCTCAAAAGACGATTCCTATTGATTTTCAGTCAAATTGACCAAAGGCAAAGATGGATTCCTGGCCCTGGAGGGGGAGCGAAACATTAATTGATTAATTCGTTCTGGGGAATAACACTGTGATTCACCTCCTTTTTTTTTTTCTTTTTATAAACGTTTTATTCCAGATCACTTTTGCGAATGCGCTGATTTACCCCAAAATCGTATCAACTCTTTCCATCATTTTTAGAAATATATATGTGAAATAATCCTTGAATTTAGCCAAAGCGTTCTGTAGTTATCCCGTGCACACAGACAGAATGAAAACTATTTTGTTTTGTCTTCAAAGCGTCTAAAGTATCAAATTAATTTTCGAAAATGGAGGATACTTAGCGTGAATTAAAAAACGGGATCTGCTGTCATTTTTTCCGCTCTTCCACTTTTTCTGAAAATGTTAAAACTACGATCCATCGACAAGCCTACATTTCCTCCATATTTTAAACAAAAATTCACGTATACGGTACGCCAACAACTTGAGTTTCTCAATGTTGTGAATCCGGGCCAAACAACTTGAGACAGTTCCTTCTTTCATTAGCGCCATGCGGCTGATATAATATCTACATATTTCCCGAGACAGAACTGTTACTTTCATCTCTCATACTAACAAAGATTTAATATGCCGCCAAGTTTTGCGGCTGTGCCAACCCGAATCAGTTTCCCGCCAAAAGCAGCTCTTTACTCCGACAAACAAAACGATTTACGGCGCTCCTTTCCTTTCCTGCTTCCCTCCATAACTGATATTAAACCTATTTTCGATCCCAAACTTTCCCTGTAACATTTTCATTATGTAACCCTCAAATGGGTTTTGTTGTTCATCAATTTTCTTTGACGTCATATGAATACTCTTTTTCTGGGTTACATAACTTTCTTTATTACGAAAAATAATTTCAATGTAAGTAAATGTATGGTTTCTAGGGGCGCCGGTAGCTCAGTGGTATGCGTGCTTGCCTTCTGAGCTCAAGGTTCGTATGGGACGTTAAGCAATGATCCCGAGCCTGTACGATGTCAGGTACTCGTTAATGGCCCCTAACCTAGGTGAATAAAAATTTAGGGTAGGCGAAATTTAGGACTCCCACAGTAGAGGTCGGCTCATGTCCACCAGTGACGAAAGAGCGCTCTGGTAGTAGGCGATATGACCTCGTATTAAAAAGCCCGGACATGAGTCATAATAACTAACTGTATGATTTCTCGTTGTATATCGTAAGTAACAGGTTACCCCGGAGTAATCTGTACTTTACGTGAAGCTCTGATTACGTTCGATATCAGGGCAAAGAATAAAAATTCGGTGAATCAGAACGAATTAATTCTTCTAATTAACTTTCCGCTCCCCCCCAAAGAAGTCGACAGTTTACGCTAGTATTAACAGTTGACTTACCTACAAGGCCTCCTAAATCCTGATACTCCACTTTGTGTCGATGAATTCATTACATCGACAGTTATTAGAGTTTTTATGTTAAGCCTCCCCCCTTCATGTTGATCGATTTGGCTGAAAAACAATGAGTGTTGTAAGAGGGTTCTGGATTCATATATAAAATTATGTGTCGATACATTTATTCTATCGGGAGTTATCGTGTTCACAGGCACACAGAATTTTTTTTTTTTCATATTTGGAATCTTTAGGTCGGGGAAAACGTGAAATTCTGTTGAAAACCCTTCATCAATTTTTGACCGATTACCTAACTTCCCCTATACTTTGTGTAGCTGGCGAAGTGTAATGATATTCTTCCCTCTGTCCCACTTCCCCCTCCCTCCTTCCCTCTCCCTCCTTCCCACTTCCCTCTCCCTCCGTCCCATTTCCCCCTCCCTCCGTCCCATTTCCTCCTTCCTCTGTCCTACTTCCCCCTCCCTCTGTGCCACTTCCCCCTCCCACCGTCCCACTTCCCCCTCCCTCCATCCCACTTCCCCCTCCCTCCGTCCCATTTCCCCCTCCCTCCGTCCCATTTCCCCCTCCCTCTGTCCCACTTCCCCCTCCCACCGTCCCACTTCCCCCTCCCTCCATCCCACTTTCCCCTCCCTCCGTCCCACTTCCCCCTCCCTCTGTCCCACTCCCCCCTCCCTCCATCCCACTTTCCCCTCCCTCCGTCCCACTTCCCCCTCCCTCTGTCCCACTCCCCCCTCCCTCCTCACCTTGCTGCCTCTCGCCTCTATCAGTACTCGCAAATCTTATTTATCTCCAATTTATTTATTTCTAACTTTGGCGACAAAATAAATAGAACAACAAATGTATAAAATTTAAATTTCCTTCATATCAATTCCGCAACTTCTCCACTTAGGATCAACATTAATTGAGAAAACAACAAATAACACACTCTGTCTTGATATATGCCTCCCCCCCACCAAAACATCAAAATGTGAAGTTTGGTTGAAATATTTTCAGCCATTTTCCTGTGTCGTTAAAACGCACTTGTATAACCTGAAACAGATAAAACCCAAATGGTTTTCAAAAATACAAAATGTGCTGTATTAAGTATTTTTTTATAATAATTTTATTAAAAGATAATTAACGAAAATTAAAATTAAATTATCTGGGAAATTCGGAACGACCTAAAAGAATTGTAACCCTGTTAGCTTGATGACAAATGCAATATAACTGAATTATTTAACAATAAGTTCTAGATTAACGAAGAATTAAATATGATTCAATTCACTGTTTTTTATCGCATGAAATTTGTGTGAGCCATTGATCATTAGTTGGTTCAAATCAATATTCAACATAATGGGAGGGGAGGGCTTTGGTCTCATGGTCTCACCATGGTTGCGGGTTCGAATCCCATCCGGGAGTGAGTTTCATTTCGTAGAGAGAACCCCCTTTCGGGGCCATGCGTGTTGGAAATAACTATATAACACAGGGACAATATGCATCGTAAATAAGGCAAAAAAAAAACAATATCTTGGTAAACACATATGGTCTGTAAGTGAAGTATCATAAAGGATACAATATATTTTTGTAAAAACTAAATATTAGTTCTTTACACTGCCACTCTATTAAGTCAAATAGAAAATTAAATTAATAAATTTGATAATAATATAGGTACTTAACTTGACCACTAAGTTTAGAAAAGGCTTATATACAAAATATAACTTATAAAACAAGTTTTGGAGGTAAGTAAACACGAAAAGAAGATCAAACATGATTTAACAAGAAAAAAATACCCACGTTATTTACTTACTTAATTTATATAAGAGAAAACAACGATTGAAGTTTAAAAAAAAAAAAACAAGATGGCCTTGGAACTTTTCAGTAAAAGGTTGATAATTTTCACAATAATCAAGATTAAAGCTCAAACAACATGATCAAAGAGGGAATAAAGCAGCTATTTAAGACTCACCTTATTTCAAAATTTATTTATTAAGGTAAAAACCTCGTCACGGAATTCTTGTCAACTTTATCGATGAAATTTCTCCAAAATTGATACAGGCTTTCTTCAATTAATTAAGCACTTGTATAAAAGAAATAAGAAGGAATCCCAAGAGAATACGAGTAAAAGAATATACTATAAACATCCTAAATAGTTTGGTTATAGTGCAGATGATAACAGTAAACCAACTATCAAGTACGCAGTGTTGTATTAATGAGACAACTTTTGCAAATTCAAAAATTCTTTTCATTTAATTATTTAAATTTTTAATTCTAACAGTATAGGTACATATAAATGTATTGTATATAAATCTTGGGCCTCCTCCATGCGATTTGCCCAGGAAGGTGGGGGGGGGGGGGGGCTCCTAAGGCTGTCAGTAAGCCCAGCTTGTCCAGGATTATCTCGACAGTGGGACAGGTAATTCCCAGGTAGTTCGCCATATTCTGTATTTGCCATCTGTTCCATATATCGAGATATTGAATCCGGTCTGCTCCCAGAAATAACTTCTCTATTTGAAGACTTTAGGACTTAAATCGAGCTATTTGTACATCTGACATATTGTAGATCTTTTTCATCCCTCCTTCATATTTATATATTATATTCTGAATTGTCTTATTGAAGATCTATCTCGAAGGACCGACCAATAAATAACCTAACACATCCATTTAACTGTGATAGGAGAGGGTGGCTTGGAAAATATTACGTCATGTCAAAAAATTGTTTTCAATATTTCACTTTCTACTTTTTTTTTTTTTTTTTTTCTTAACAATGTTGGTTGCAAATATTGGCTTGACGCAACAACCAGCTACCAACAGGACTTTACTTCGGGGCTCAAGTACATTTTACGAGATACATATATGTGTGTGTGTGTGTGTATGATACTGTGAATACGATAACTTCCGATAAAATGAATGTATCGACACGAAATTTTATATGTGTAAGCGGATCCCTATAAGCAAGACACTTGTAGATTTTCAGCCAGATCGGTGAAAGGAAAGAGAGGATGAGAGGGGAGGCTTAACACAAAAACTATAATAATTCCCGTTCAAGACACAACATTTTATATGTAAATTCTAAACCCCATAACGGCGATAGCTATTAACTTTGCGAGGAATTGGCAGGAAGGGAGAGGGGGCTCATAGAAGGGGGGCTTGAAAACTAATAACTGCGGATGTAATGAAATATTAAGTCATTTAGTAGGATTCAGAAGCTCTATGCAAGTCAGCTGTTCATTTTCAGACAAAAAATTCGATTGGTTTTGGTGCGAGAGCGAACATTTTATTGATTACACTACGTAACCAAAAATTCTTTGTGTTTAGTGTATGAAAGTGGTGTGCTGAACGCAATATGCCATTCATTTTTGACAGATAACGTTTCTTTTCGATATTTTAACAGTTTTTTAATAATTTCAAATTTACCGCTTTTTCTAGCAATCGTAGTTGTTCCACTAATCACTAGTAGATGGCTCTAGCGTCGTGTTCCAACTTTATTAATATAAAGCTGGACGGCTTCAATATATTGACTTTTTTGACAAACCAACAATATATATATTGATATAACATCGATGTTTTTCATAAAATGTCTTCCTGTTGTTTGTGAGTGGTTATTATATACAGTTCTGTGGTTATAAGTAAAGTTGATTGTTGTCTTTTAACAAAAAATGTCATCATCCAAAAATTGTAAATTGCCAGCAGACACGTTTTCTTACGTTTGCGGACATTACATTGCTTCTAAACAAATATAAAATAATAAATAATAATTATTTCGTTTTTTTTTAATTTTACATTCTGATGTCAGCGCTAGAAACAGATGACGCCCAACCAAACTGTTGGGATTTCAATTTAATCCCATTTGTCTCACAATGTTTTGGTAAAAGATAAAATCCTATAAAAACCAAAAAAAACAATAAAAAAAATTTAGACATTCTTAAAAGTTTTTTATTTTAAAAAAGATACACATTCAGAGAGAATATATATATTTATTTATTCAAGGCACGAACCTTACAGTAAGGAGAAGGGAATATTAAAATATTTAAAATAATATAAGAAATGCCGGGAGAAGGTTGAGGGATGAGTGCGGAACACGTTCTGAGAAGTGGATACCAAGTTGGTTCAGGAATTAGCATAGTAATGTCAGTTCTGGAACTTACCTCCCACCAGCCTTGTCTAGACAATAGAACTGACGAGACACTCTATTTCTTCGTTACTTCCCCAGTTATATTATTAATAATAATTATTATTATACGTCTATTGTCATTTTCTTACGTCCCTTTCCGGGAGGCAATTGTGTAATTTTAGCTAGAATATAAAAAAAAAAAAAAGTACCTAAAATTAATACATAATAAAACTAAATTAATGTGTGTTCTCGTTCTTGTGGGGTTTTGAAATGTTGTGTCTATACATTCATTACAACAAATATGTTTGGTCCTATTTTCACATATAACATTTCCGATCGATACATTCATTCTATCGGGAGTTATCGTGTTTAGACGAACATATCAAGTATAACATTTTTTTATTTTCAATTTTGGAATAAAGGCGTCGGAAAATATGAAATTTTGAAGAAAACTTGCTGGGGAAGAAGTAAATATGGAGTACATTAGTGAGTTGTGATGCGGGCTGGCCTAGCTCCAGACTGCAGGCGGCCCCATCAGCCTCTATCCATTCATCTTACCAGACCTCAGTCATCCATCAGTCCTGTCTTCCTCAGTTCTGCTCAAGAATCAAACATTTCATCAAAATCGGCTCATTGAAAACTATTGGATTAAGTATTTTCACTACTCACTAATGATTAATCCGAGGACATGCCCATAGCACAGAGATGACCCGGCTGAGGCAATAGGGTGGCCTGCTGCATGCACCTAGGGACCTAAGCATCCAATGTTCTTATCCCCTCCCTGGAAGCACTGGACCTCCACCTTGTCATACACTATCGATAAAAGTTCTTCGTGATAGACCCAGTCTCCCAGTTTTCTTCACGACTCTATGAATACTCCTGTAGTCCAATCTTCTAAAACCTTCCTCTATGATCCGTAAATATGGAATCTCATCTGAGCATATCCCGGGCAACTCCTCAGAAAGTGATCTGCCGTCTCGTCTCCTTCTACACATCTATCACAGGGATTTTCCTTGTCTCCTACAATGTGTGGTGTTTACTGAAGGACTTACGATGTCAGGTACTTGTTAAAGACCTTAATCAAACCGGGGTAAGCAAAATTTTACAGGGAAGAAGAGACTGGGTTATGGAGTTGCCAAAAATGAATGCTAGATATTTCACGTGTAGCACGCTTATAAGCCCGACATAAGCAAAGTGGCATTCTCCCGATTTAAAATAAATTACTCTTCAAAAACTACTCTAAATGACCTGGATTGATCTAGGGACACCAAGAGTATCAAAAAATCGAAGTATTTCTTCCCAGTATCGATATCATCGAAAAAGTGTTGATATTGTATTTCAAGTTGTAGGACTTAACCGCCAAGGACTCAGTTCCAAATCGATGCCAACAAATTGTGCCTCGAGAAGAAAAGAAATCCTCTTTGTTAGTTCCGCTTAAACAAATCTTTTGTAAAGCATCTTAACTTTCTTTCTTAAAGATAAAGTATCACTTCTATGGAAAAGAAAAATAGCTTCAAGATGGCCAACAATGAGATAACATTCGGGGAATTTTAACTGATTTCATTGCGATGATAATGGTAACATGTCAACATGTCAAAAATGAAGGATCCCTCAGGTTCGAACTGAAGTCCCCCCCCCCTAAAAACAATCTACCGATTGGCAGGTATTTTACTCAGGGCCTTCACAATATAAAAAGGGCCCTCATATTAAATTTCATGTTGATACGTTCATTATAATGATAGTTGTTGGAGTTCTTAAGTTTAACATTTCTCTGTCAATTGGTTTGGGTATAAGAAAACACCAGAATGATGATTTTCTTACAGTTTATATGAAGTTTTTCTAAAAATACAAATAAGATATCGAATGAAAGCTATGGATGCCCACAACTTTACTAACCTTTAATAGACAAGAGGCCAAACCAGTAATCGGAGGTGCGCGCGCATTTATCCCCTCCACCAAACCTCCTAACAGCGAAACATTTTATATTATAGAGGGCGCCGGTAGCTCAGTGGTATGCGTGCTTGCCTTCTGAGCTCAAGAACGTGGGTTCGTAAACCGACCGAGGACCATAGTTTATTTTATCTGGGAGGTAAAATAAACTTAAACACGCCGTCCTTCGGACGGGATGTTAAGCGATGGTCCTGAGCCTGTACGATGTCAGGTACTCGTTAAAGACCCCTGCCCTAGATGAATAAAAATTTAGGGTAAGCAAAATTTAGGACTCCCACAATAGAGTCGGGCTCATGTCCACCAGAGTGACGAAAGAGCGCTCTGTTAGTAGGCGATATGACCTCGTAGTTAAAGGCCGGGCATGAGTCATAAAACCTAACCTAACCTAACCTAACCTCTATATATATATGAGATACGACTTTTATATTATGGTTATATTATTTTTTCTTTTTTTAAATTAAATTAATATTTTTTTTATTGTATCTACGATACGATTGTATCGTATTGCTTTCAAGAAGGGGGGAAGGGTTAGTGGGTAAGCTCGTTGTCGCCGCATCCTAGCCATCAGTAGTTTTCCGAGGATGGATGAAAAATATCCGTATCAAATATCGAATATGAAGAGAGAAAACATTGGGATGAATCTGTTATTTCAGAGTCTAGCCTTTATCTATGAAGAAACTTAGAACTTTCGTCTCCATAGACCACAATTAATTTGTTTCATAAATTAACGGTTGGGATCCATTTCTCATTATCAATTCTGAAAGCGATATGAGAAAAGGAAAAATTGAACCCCATAATTTAGCCTTTATGGACCCCCCCCCCCCCCACTAGAAAATTTCAAGAGTTTATTCTGTCGTTTTATGAGGATCAGCCTTATCGGGAAATTTATTGCCTGCTTGGGGTTCTCCTAAGAACTGTTATTTTCCCCATGATTTTTTTTCTCTTCTTATTTTTTCTTTTATTCTCCCCCCCCCCCCCCCCCCCCCCTCGTTCTTAGAATCCAATATTTTTTGACAAAGCCTCCGTCCAAAAAAAAAAAGAAAAAAAAAAGCGGTCCATTTAGCAAATTGAAGAGAAAAATGGGTCGTAAATGGCACCCTTCCCACATCATATCTGGGTGAGGGGGGTCAGGAAGTGACGTCAAGGCTAGGTCAGAAGGGTGCCGCGCCGGGAGGGCTTCCTCACTATCTCCTTGTGAGTCTGGAGGGGCAAAAAGTAGCATTCCCAAAGTGGAGTTGGGCTCATGTTCGCCAAAGCGGCGAAAGAGCGCTCTGGTAGACTAGAGCTCAATTATCATTTTCGGAGTTCGAATCCTTGAGCAGCGATTAATTTGTAGAATGAGATAATGATTTGAGGAAGGGGAGGAAGTGGATTATAGGAAATTTTATTATTATTTTGGTCTTTTAATTTTTGGATTCAGGGGATCGAGAATCATGAAATTTCTGACCGATTGCATAACTTCCCCTATACTTGGTATAGCTGGGGAAGTAACATAGAAAATAGGAGGGCGTCCTCATCTGACTGACCTCAGTATCTTAACCAATCTGAGGAAGGATCCATTTTCCGGCCTTTGAATTAATAACCTCTAGTTAACATTTCAGGACTGCTACCTGTCATGTCTAACTATTCCCAGTTAATATTTCCTAACCTCAGGTCTGGTTTCTGACATTTTCACAATATAAGCCCTCAACTTTAAATTTTTATTTTAGCACATTTCATTCAATAATGATAAAAATGTCTGATACTCTAAGTTGAGTCTTATTTAATACGATCCTCAAATATACATCGTTCTAGTGTTACGCCCCAACCAACAAATGTCTGATACTCTAAGTTGAGTCTTATTTAATACGATCCTCAAATATACATCGTTCTAGTGTTACGCCCCAACCAACAAATGAAATCTCTTTGAACTATAAAAAAAACGTTCAGCTACGAGAAAGAAAGTACCCTTTTAACATTATTAAACTATATTTTTAGCAGCTGAAATTTTTATTTATTTATTTTTTATTTCCTCTTATTGGTTGGTTATTATGACTCATGCCCGGGCTTTAACTACGAGGTCATATCTCCTACTACCAGAGCGCTCTTTCGTCACTCTGGTGGACATGAGCCCGACTCTACTGTGGGAGTCCTAAATTTTGCCTACCCTAAATTTTTATTCACCTAGGGTAGGGGTCTTTAACGAGTACCTGACATCGTACAGGCTCGGGACCATCACTTAACGTCCCATCCGAAGGACGGCGTGCTTAAGTTTATTTTACCTCCCAGATAAAATAAACTAAGGGCCTCGGTCGGGCTACGAACCCACGACCTTGAGCTCAGAAGGCAAGCACGCATACCACTGAGCTACCGACGCCCTCCATTATTATTTATATTAATTAATTATATATATATTTTTTTGACTTATGTACAGTGCATATCAGCCATGTCACTGTGTTATCTAGTTATTTACAACATCCATGGCCTCGGGAGGGAGTTCTACGAAATAAAACTCACTCACGGATGGGATTCGAACCCGCAAACCAAATTATGCTCCCTAATTAATGTTATTGAACCAGATGTTATGAGAAATTATTATTATTCAGACTGTAAATATAGATTCTGTGTTCTGTCTAAACAGTTCAAAATGAAGGTTTTAAATTGCCTCATAGATTCTTTTCGGCTTGTGCCTTCAGAGAAGTGAAACACTAAAAAACACAAATAGAATATATGAAATAAATATCGAAGTAAAACAAATATGGCCAAACATAAACTGTATGGTCGTTATTTAAATATCTAAGAGGCAAAGGCGGATCCAGGATGTTCTGTTCATCAGGGATGGGGGGTATCTCTCTGCTTTTACCTCCTCCTCCCCCCCCCCCCCCCCTTATATCCGCCACTGCTAAGAGGTCGATTGTGACGCCCCTATCTACCACAAGACCTGCCCTGAACTACAAATTAGTGTCACGATTCTAGCTTTGAATTTCAATTCACTGCTTTCTTTCTGTGCGTTCATCCGTCTATGAACACAATAACGCCCGATAAAATCAATATATCGACACAAAATTTTATAATTGTTCTACAAACTCTATAAGGACGGCACATATCAATTTTCCGCAAAATCTGCCGAAGAGAAATGGTAACTCAAAAACCCTAATAACTGCTGATGTAATTTATGTATCGACAGACAATTTAGTATGAGGAGTAAGTCAATTATCGATAATTAGTCCAAATGGTCGATTAGTTTTTGGGGAGAACAAAAACTTAGTCTATTAATTGGTGCTGGGAAGGACATTGGCGTTGGCCTCGTCATTCAGATGATTATAATGTGAATGAGAACCCCTGAACTATAACATTTAGCTGAACTAGGACATTTAGCATTTAGAAATAACGTTTATAGAGAACAATAAACTAAAACAACCCCTGTAATAATAAATGACTGTATAACGTTGTATTACTTTAAGGGTACATACGTCTTGTTGCGTGTTGCGTCTCAGATATGAATCTTTTCACAACCCTCCCCAGTATGGAACAATTCAAAATTCATTTTGCAATCTCCGACCTACAAACCTAATTATTCAAATGAAAGGTGGAAATAAATTTTTAATTTAAATATGCATGCGTAAACATACAATCCGAATATGAAGCTGAGATATACACTGAAAATTGGAATATAAAATAGTGGGTTGTTTTCAGATGGGGCAACCTTCTGGCGTTGTATTGAGTTAAATAGGAATTGTAGACAAGACTTCCTGGGGGGGGGGGGGGGGGGGGGGGGGGCTTTTTTGGGAAGAAATGAGAAGGTAAGCAGAGATCTTTTACCTGCCTTAGTCCAGAATCTAAATATTTATTGTTAATTAGCCGGTTATCCGGCGTTGCCTTGGAGTAAGTTTGATTTGTATTGCTTTATTTAATTAGTATATATTAGTATATCGCCTACTACCAGAGCGCTCTTTCGTCACTCTGGTGGACATGAGCCCGACTCTACTTTGGGAGTCCTAAATTTTGCCTACCTTAAATTTGTATTTGATAAAATAAACTAAGGGCCTCGGTCGGGTGTCGAATCCACGATCTTGAGCTCAGAAGGCAAGCACGCATACCACTGAGCTACCAGCGCCCCCTGTATTGCTTTATGTGAAACTGTGCGATATCCGGACAAAGGATAAAATGCTTATTCCCCCCTCCCTCTCCCCCGATTCTCTTCTCCCGTCTTGTGTCAAATATATTCGCATAAAGTGAAGTATATCTGATGTGACCAGGACATAAGAAAGTCCTTATACCCACCACGTTTTTATATACCACTACCTCCCCTCTCCTACCTCCCCTCTCCTACCTCCCCAATTCATTTCTATCTCATTACTGGGCCATTTTTAGAATTACGATCGTATCCGTGAGAATAAGATGTTGACCCTTCCGTCGGTCTTTTTAGTGAAGGAGGTTCTCCGGTACAGTCTCCGGTGCCGGTTCTCCAGTTTTGTGAAAGTGGTCTCTACTTGTACAAATCGTACGTGATCCAGAAGACAAAGAGGGCGCCGCACAGTGGGCCACATCCCGAATCTAGCGGGTCAAAAGTCCTGTGAATAAGTTACTGTTAAATTATTATTTTTCAATCATTCAGAAGGGCATAAAAAGGGAGAAATATAACGAATAACACTATGGTTGGTCAATTGCTTTTTTATTTGGTTATTATAATTAGAGCGACCAGTCTCTCAAACCAAAATCACTAACGGAATGGTTGTCTTCACTGCTAATTTGCCGAAATCGTTGTTGTAATTAAGAGTAACTGTCTTATTTTTTCACTTATACCATTTTTTTTTGGTAGGCAGTGGTCTGAGGGAGCCAATAAAAGGATCAGACAAAATGAGCAGGTTGTTTAAATGTCAGTTAGTAGAAAGTCGATCCATTTCATTTTTCTAGAAAAGTGTTCCCTGAACCTTTTTATCTCCTTATGTCGGCTTTCTTGAACGTCTTCGGCCAGCTGTCAAACATTAGAAAATGTTTGATACCAGCACTCCCATGTATAAGTATTTTATGAACACTGATAGGCACGGTGTACCAATCATACAGCAAGACGTACCTACGATCAGTTTCTGCAGCGAAAGTTTCAAAAGCTTCCAAATAAATATCATACCCTGATGACAAAGCCGGTAGGACTGACTAAACCTTTCGATTAATTCTTCATCCACGCCAGTAATTTCAGCTGTTAAGGAAAGATTTTGAAAAACCTTGGAGCTGCATTGCCACCATTTGTATTGCCACCTCCTTGCTTTGGCGTATCAATAGCTGCCGAGTCCACATTTTTTTCTTCGTATATTCAAAAAGGAATGTAATTTGTTCGAGGGTATTTCCAATAGGACGATTTCTGGCTCTCAACACATCGTACAACTCCCTTCTGCATATAGACATTTTCACACTACATTTTCGTAACTACAGAGTTACAAATATGATAACATTAGTGAAAAAAAAACAAAAAAACGGGGCAAAACGGGTTGTTAAATTTAGTGCCATTCTATTATCTACTAGTCAACAAACAGGAATAATGAACGTTTACGAGGTACTGAGGGGTACGAAAAAAGTTACGGCTTTCTGAACTAGAATGAACTTTTTTTTTTAAACGTGCAATATTCTTGTGACCCTTCCAACACTCTGTGACTGACTTAAGACCAAACAAAAATTGCTAAGACTTTCCTTTTTGAATGCCTTCCATGGAAGAGTAATGAAGAAAAGATCAGTAATGTTCGGAAGCGACACTCACAGGTAAGTGATGTAGTCAAACTACCTGCCTCCTAGATAATACGGCTGTTTGCATGGTTTGTTTATTTCATCGCTGCGTTGTATTGACTTTGTCCTCTCAAACTTCCTTTGTTTATTTCTCTCTCACATACTACTTGTTGAACCAGGTTGTTTTCTTCCCGAAAACTCTCACTTCATTTTCGAACTTTTGTCCAGCTAGATTTGAAATCTGGCCCACTGTGCGCCGGTAGCTCAGTGGTATGCGTGCTTGTCTTCTGATCTCAAGATCGTGGGTTCTAAACCCGACCGAGGCCCTTAGTTTATTTTATCTGGGAGATAAATCCCACAGTAGAGTCGGGCTCATGTCCACTAGAGTGACGAAAGAGCGCTTTGGTAGTAGGCGATATGACCTCATAGTTAAAGCCCGGGCATGAGTCATAAAACCTAAGCTAACCTAACCTCCACAAGACAAAAAGTTAACCCTCCCGTCTGTTCTTTTAGTGAAGTTTCTGCAATTTTTTCAAAATCAGTCAGACATCACTTAAAAAAAAGAAAGGGCAACGTACTTCTCCAGAAAAAAATAATCAATTATGTTTTCGCTCTCCCTCCCAAACCGATCGACCATTTGGGCTAACAATCAATATAGTTGCCCTACATGGGGACTTCAGAATCGTCATACTAAATTTTGTGTCGATACATTCATCATAACGGTAGTTATTTTGAGTTGAGCCCCCTGGAATCCCTATTTCTCTTCGGCCGATTCCAATAAAAAAATTATTGGTGCCGTTCTTATGCGGATATACACATAAAAGTTTTTATTTTTGTAGTCGAAACCGTTTGAAATTTTATAGTTTTTATATACAATTTTTCTGTGAAAAAGAAGTCGTCTCATTTATCTTGTCTTTAGAAATGAAGCAGCCAGGCCACACAAATGATGGTCCCCCGTCACAACTCGATAGCCACTAATACCATCGATCTATCGAGATGGCAGGCAATTCAATGAAATGAAGCCCCCCCCCCCCCCCCCCCCCCCTCCCCCTACCCGGGATGACCCTAATTAACCTCGTTCTCTTACCGTCTGTCTGATCTACTCTATTTCAGGTCCGCTGTGAGGCTTCACTAAAGTGGCGCAGGGTAGAGCATCTTAGCCAGAGCAAGGAGGGGGGACCACAATGGGGGGGAACCACAAAGAGAGGAACCACAAAGGGGGGGGATCACAAATTTTACTAGAAATTCACAAATAATTTTACTTTTATAGGGTTTTCCTTGTAGTTGTTTTACTTATGGATTGGAAAGTTGTGAGCGCTCTATCGCAAAAGATCTGAATAGATTTTGGTCGAAATCGGACGAAAATTGAGGCCATTTTACTACTGGGCCTAAGTACTTTTTACAAAATACCTCTTATGCTTATGACTTTATCAAACATTTTATCGAGAAAAAGTTGTAGACGCAACTGTGAAGGATCACATCGCTTTTATAGAATAAAGTAAAAAATTATATATTATTTTATGTACCTATATTATTAGTTTTAATTCATTGTATACCTGTTTGTTTCAAGGGAACTATTTTACATATATATATGTATATGCATATATATACAAAATAGTCCCCTTAAAACAAACAGGTAATACAATGAATTAAAACTAATAATATATATAAAAAAATATATAATTTAAAAACTAACTTTAATGAAGAGCGATGTGATTCTTGAATATAATTAACTATGTGTATAATTTTGAATAGATATAATTCATTTATATTATTGTTAGAATAGGATAATAGAATAGGATAATTTCATTTGTCGGCGTTCAATGGCCAACCCCTAGATCTTTTAGGCCGTACAAATGGATTAAATGATTCCAAAGAGGAGACTAGTTTTCATGGCGGAAAGGACGACTTCTATAGACGAGTTGAGTTGTCATCTGCTAGCATCTCATATATGTTTCTTGTTCGTATGTTTGTTGGTACTATTGGAGGTTCATAAATAAACTAAGTGTTATAAAATTACAAGTTTTGTTTTATTTTATTTAATGTATTGTTTGGCGCCTGAATAAATATAATAAATATGCTATGTTGCACAACTAAAATACATAATTTATATGCAGTACGATATCTCGCAGGTCGTCCATTATTTGAGATAGATGCAGAAAACCGTTCTGAAATATAGCTTTGAAACACATATTTCTAAGCGTTTCCTTTATTTAGCCAAGAACAGTTAGTATATTCGAAAAATCTTAGCAAAAACTGTTCCTTATTAAACTTCCAAACTTTCATATACCCAGTAATGCCAGTATGAAATGATACTGAGAAAGGGGAGGCTGATCTGTAAGCGTGATTGGTATAAGAAAGGCTTTTAAAGGCCACAAATATTTTCAGGTTTTTGTTCAAATTACACAAAAAATATTACCTCTAAAAAAATATTTATATTTAGGAAGTTAGTTAACTTTCCTTTTTTATTCCGTAGCGATCTGTATTTCTAGCTGGCCACTGGAGAATCTAACTTGGAACCACAGACAGCACTCATGACATATATATATATATATCTCCCTGGGGGGGGGGGGGGACTCAACCCTCTCACCTCACTCATGGCAAAGTTGGCCGCGCACCCATTTAACATTGCAATCCGTTTTATGTATTTCATTACATATCTGCATATATGTTAATGTGTATAACATTAAACCCCGTCTAAAAAAAAGAGGGGTTCGTTACTCAACAAAAACCTAATAACTGTTGATGTATTGACACGGAATTCGGTATGAGAATCCAGAATTCACTTATTGATTTATTGATGAGAGGGAGAGAGAAAACTTAGTGGATGAACTCACGCTGGGGAAGTACTGAATCATTCTTCAGTAGGTGATTTTATGTATTCATTGTTGATCTATTTTATGTATTCATTGTTGGCCCGGGACAACTTCCATTTGATAGTTCAACTTATCACCGTTCCTTTTCCATTGATTTATTAAGTTAACTCAAATATTCATTTTTTATCTTCATTAAAAAAACCTATTGATGGCTGTTTTCTGTTAAAACGTAGTTTTATTTAGTTTGTTATCAATCTAAAAGATTGATTTAGATGAAATTACCACCACCCTCCAGGTGACACATCAACATGAACTGGTTGATCATTAAGAATTGAGGGCGCCGGTACCTCAGTGGTATGCGTGCTTGCCTTCTGAGCTCAAGATCGCCAGTTCGAAACCCGGCTGAGGCCCTTAGTTTATTTTATCCGGGAGATAAAAAAAAAACCTAAGTACGCCGTACAGACCCTATCCTAGTTGAATAAACAATAAAAAATGAAGGACTCCCATAGTAGAATCGGGCTCATGTCCACCAGAGTGACAAAAGAGCGCTCTGGTAGTAGGCGATATGACTTCGAAGTTAAAGCCCGGGCATGTCACATTAACTATCTATATCGGGTATTTTCAAAAAAATATTATAAGCTAAAAGAAAATCAAGGAGGAAATAATATATATAATAGGGTAATTCTTCTTATCCACCTCCTCATTTATCCGTGCCAGGGTCTTTGCACTAATTGTACCCGCTTTGATAATATAATTAACGTTAAGAAAAACAATGGCAAGTCGTTCTAGCAAAGAAAGGATCTTTCTTCTCCGAAGATGGTACAAACAATGATGTCATTTCTGATGACTGATGATGCCCACAATGTTAGATGGGACAATAGGAGGCGGAAGACAGGATAAGACCCAGCCATGTCTGTCTGTCTGTCATTGAACCACATCTCTTCGTTTCCGTTTTTCTTGGAGAGGGGGGGAACCCATGTAAGAACGTTTTTTTTTTAAGGGAGATCTTAAATCGGTTTTTAATGACTTTTTCGTTTTTTCAGAGTTTTCCGAACTTAGACCTCACTGAGAGAGTGCAGACCTCCTGGGGAGGGTAGGCTTTCTAATCCATATAACGGATACTGGTAACAGTTACCAATGACAGGTAATGGTAGTTGTTACCGGTATCTCTTATCAGCATTAGAACCCCCCCCCCCCTCCCCCTTCCAGGACCTGTATCAAGTACCAACAACAAATGCAATTTGTAAATTATACCACAACTAACTCCGGCTCTACCCGCCCCATGATGACGCAGAGCGAGCTAACCTCCCTTTGTGGCTGATAGTGAATATGATATAAAATACGTTGTTATTGAATTGCGCCAAATCGTATACCTCCACATAACTCTTGTATTGAACTGCCCTCTTAGGGTTGTTAGGTTTTATGACATGCCCGGGCTTTAACTACGAGGTCATATCGCCTACTACCAGAGCGCTCTTTCGTCACTCTGGTGAACATGAGCCCGACTCTACTGTGGGAGTCCTAAATTTTGCCTAGGACAGGGGCCTTTAACGAGTACCTGACATCGCGCAGGCTCGGGACCATCGCTTCACGTCCCATCCAAAGGACGGCATGCTTATTTTTTTTTTACCTCCCAGATAAAATAAACTTAGGTCTTCGGTCGGGTTTCGAACCCACATTTCGAAAACACATATTTACACTACCTACGTACATATTATATATTACCTTACAAAGTGACAAAGTTTGTATAAATTACAAGAATGTATTAGGTATCACTACAATATTGTGGCATAGAAACCACTTACTCTTTGTAAATCCAGTTGATGTATCCGAAGAAATAAAATGTTGACCCTCCCGTCAGTCCTTTTAGTGAACAGTCCAGGTTCTCCTGAACGTGTTAGTTCATAAAAAAATATTTAGATCATAAAAAAAATTTAGGTATTTCTCATTATAAACGATACAATATGTCAATTATATTTCCATTTGCTTTAGCTCGATATCGCACATTTTTATAATATATCACAGGACTTACATAAACACAGTAAGAACGAAAAAACTGAATTTTGCGAATTAGATTCATGCCAATCCCAAACAGATAACAAATATATGACAAATCATATAAACAAAAAATACAGTTGGTGGAATTCAATATGAGTTAGAGGATGTTTGGCGCAGTTCAATAGTTTCAAATATCATAAACAAGGGTAGCTTAAAATAACAGGTATCCCATTGGCGCAATTCCATTTTGCCTATAAAATCTCGTCTATTGTCTGCGCTATGAAGATTATTTTATTTACACTTTTTTAAAATACTTACTATACTCGTATATATCCGCGAGTAAATGTGATGTTACTACAGAAAATAACAAAAAAAAACAAAAAAAAACAGGGTTTATTTTTCATTGTTGGATTTGAGAGAAACCATGAAATTGCGATGAAATATTTCAAATATAGAGCTAGGGATGTAGGGGATGTTATTGGATATTAAGGGAGGGGTGGGGGAGGTGTTTTATATTTTGATACTTTGTCTAGACATTCAAAGTCAGCTGCAGGTAAAATAATAAAAGGGCAAAGTAAGTTTGCCGAGCAACGCAAGCTACTCCAGCTAGTTATAAAATAAACACCAATGAGTGTAGATCTAAAGAGGCTGTGTGCTCCCTCTTCTCCTAGTTGGGGGTGGATAAAGCCTGGATTAACCCACTTGAGACCTCACAAAATAACCCCCTCTTACCCCCTGTCTTTAATTAATTTTCTTTCTTCAAATTAAAAAAAATTGAAGAAAAGAAAAAGAAGAAAAAATTGAAACAATGCGAATGGAAGGAAGGAAGGAAGTGGGCGGAAAGTTGAGAACACTTTTATAACTTCCGGGACTTTTTACTTCTCCCCCCTCTTTGAATTTTTTTCTTTCTTAAAAAAGAACTTAATCAAATCTTTCTATAAAACGAATTAAAATTATTATTTTTCACCTCTTTAAACACTATTTTTTTTTTTTTAAATAAGGCTAAATGAAAACCAAATTTTATAAACGGTAAACTTTAGAAGGGGGAGGGGATAATAAGATGAATATTTTCGGTGAATAGCGATGTTACAGGACGATTCATTACAAGGTGAATAGCGATGTTACAGGACGATTCATTGCAACGTGAATAGTGATGTTACAGGAGGATTCATTACAAGGGGAATAGCGATGTTACAGGACGATTCATTGCAAGGTGAATAGCGATGTTACAGGACGATTCATTACAAGGTGAATAGAAGTGGTGTTTAAACATATTTTAGTTCACAACAAGTAAATTTTATGTCGATACATTCATTATATCGGCAGTTATTGAGAGTATTGAGTTGAGCACCCCTCGCCTTTGGCTGATTCAGCTGAAAATTAATAGGTGTCGTCCTTAGAGGCCATTAAATATATATATGAAATTTGGTGTCAATATATTCATTACAACGGCAGTTATTAGAGATTTAGTGTTAAACTCGTCGGGAGCTATCGTGTTCAGAGACGCAGACATTTTTTGATGTGAAAACGTCTATTCGCTCGTTAAGCACAGTGATAGCCGGTTACACTTTCTTGTATTACAAAATACCGTTAGATTTCAGTCGATAATAACTACGAGACTAATAACCCGATAACAACGGTTGAGGTCACAATGGATAGAGCATGTCTGTACGTGTTTGTTGTGCAGTGTTTGTTTTGCCTGTGACGTTATCGGGCTAGTGTGATCGCCGGCGGATGATTGTTGCGAATTAGCGTTGTGTAAAATTAGAAATTAGTATAGCGTGATAACGCGTTTAGATAGGACGTTGATTCGGGTGTCATTGTAAAGATCTTGAGGATCACTACTAGGACTCAAGGTGAAACAATAAAAATATTCGCCGAAAAATATGTAAAAAAAAAAGTAAAAATCTGTATTCAATTGAAAATTGCAAAAAAATTAAAGATGTCGTCTCATATGAAACGCGAATCAG
This sequence comes from Aradus depressus, assembly GCA_963662175.1. Classification (NCBI taxonomy): domain Eukaryota; kingdom Metazoa; phylum Arthropoda; class Insecta; order Hemiptera; family Aradidae; genus Aradus; species Aradus depressus. The sequence continues at coordinate 3,668,225 of OY759219.1, forward strand.
AGGAAAGCTCGCATCAAAAGGAATTTAAAAAACATAAAAAGTCTAGTGCCGAGACAATGCAAGAGCTACGGCAGCATCGAAAAGAAAATGAAGAATGATTTTATCCCGACGTTTTCACGGAAAGTCTACGGCGTAGACCTTGACTACGAATGTTTTTTATTTTTATTTTTGGAATCAGGATGTCGGAAAACATGAAATACTGTTGAAAATCATCGAATTTCTGACCGATTACATAACTCCCGTAAAACATTCGTAGTCAAGGTCTACGGCGTAGACCTTGACTACGAATGTTTTTTATTTTTATTTTTGGAATCAGGATGTCGGATAACATGAAATACTGTTGAAAATCATCGAATTTCTGACCGATTACATAACTCCCGTATATTTCGTACATATACTAAAAGTACATGATGTGACGTAACAAAACTTTCTTAAATACGTTTCATACTGGCAATACTGGATACGTGAAACTAATGCCACTTTTCTACGGACCCCTATCCTGGGCAAAATTTGGTTTTTGTATTAGGCCCTTCCTCCGTTTCCATTGACTGATTTGACTGAAAGTCCTTAAGGGTGGTTCTGAATATACATATAACATTTTGTGAAAATATATTCATTTTATCGGAAATTACATTTTTAATTATAATTAATTAATTATAATATTTTTGGAATCAGGGGGTAAAATAATAAAGAGAGGTGAAATGTCTGACTGATTACATAACTAACTACCCTTATGGGAGAGGACAGTATAGATGGGGTTGGTGAGAGGTGAGAAGGACGCAGACTATCTGGGATGGAGGGTGTCTCATCTTGAATGGTGACCCGGAGATCCTAGATCTGTGTCTGGGGATACATTGCCAGCTCTCCTCTCTGTACAGTACTATTGGAGACATCAAACCCCAGATATCCGTGGAACTTTACGAGGTCATGGCGTAACAAACACAGTATTAATAATAATAATAATAATAGTAATAAATTTGCTTCCGTTAAACCAATATAATATTAGTAATAACAAAACTATTAAAAAAAGTAAAATGAAATTAATAAAAACTGAACGAATAAAATCTTAAAAATATATGAGTTTATAAAAAAATTAATACATAGATATATTTATAATAAGTAGACGCATTTTTCAATTTATTAAAAATTAAGATAACAATTTTTAAAAAAAAATTTTCGGAAGTGTTTTTATCCCAACGGTGTTTCGGGACGTTCTTACGTCCCATCATGAGGTCCCAATGTGCGAGATATAGAGAAGAAAGAAAACAATGTAACTCTAACAATATATGAAAAATAATATATATATATATATATATATATATATATATATATATATATATATATATATATATAGATTAATCAATTATAAATGAATGTAAAAAAGTCTAAATAAATAAAAAATAAAAAATGAATAAATAAAACAATAAGGTACATTGGACTGACCTTCAAGGTGTGGAGGAACTCTGCCCAAAGAATAAGAATGAAAGCTTTGTATCAAGTAATGTTTTTGGATATGAAACACGATTTTTTATTGTGGTTATTTTTTTATTCTTTTTGCAGTGAGTATAAAATTCCGTTTCCGTGTATAGGGTTTCCTCTAACATGAACATTTTTAGTTGAAATTAAAATTTTTTTATTGTATCTATTGACTTCAAAAAGGGGGGAAGGGCATTAAATAAATTAATTCCTTTATGAGTTATACTTTTTTAAGTTGTTAATATTATTTATTAATATTTAAAATTATATTTTAATAATTTATTTACTTGAAATCTTTAAAAGATAACGATAACAAATCGTCGGTGAACCCCCGCGAATGTACTTCCCTAGAGCGAATTAACAACTCAAGTTTCCCTATGAAACAAATTTATCGATTTGGTAGAAAGTTAATCGATATCTTATTACTGAGGGACTGCTCAAGGCTCACACTTGTTGGGGGTTGTGTTCAGACAAACATGATCGATCTAACCTCTTCTATACTTCGTAGAGCTCGATACGAAGTATAGAGTCCATCTACAGTAAAAACATATGGCACTGTCTACTTTACAATATACAATATTTTATAATTTTTTAAAAAAGAATTTAAAAGGTCGCTTATGACTACACGCGATGAGAGATTCACGAAAATACAGTTTGTGGTGAACTATTTTTTTTATAAATTTTCCCCAACACTAAAAAAAATATCTTTTTTCATTTATAAATTTTTATTATTTCCCCAGATATACAAAGTATAGGGGAAGTTATGTAGGAAGAAATTTGTTGAAGAAGAAGAGTTTATTATAAAAGTCGCATTTACAGAGGTACAATTATACAATAAGGTTCCTTAACCATTATACACTAAATACAAATCAAAAATAATCAGTTAAATTAAAAACAATGCTACTGCTTCAGAGTAAATTTTAAAAACGCTTAAAAAAAAAACACAAAGTAACTGAAATGAATAGAAAATAAATTAATAAACATTCAAAAACAGAGATTATAATTTAAAATCATGAACGGATATTTTTGTTTCCCTCCCTGAGTTTTCCTGTTTTCCGACCACTTGATTCCAAAAATGAAAAAACAAATTTCTGTCTGTCTGTGCCTCAATAACTCCCGATAGAATGAATGTATCGACACAAACTTTTATGTATCCAGAAAACGATACCTATTTTTTCAGCCAAGGTGAAGGATTCGGGAAAAATCCTAACTTAAAAACTCTCATAACTGCAGTTATAATAAACGCATTGTAAATGCACACACGAAATCTAATACAAGGCTCTATAAGGACGACACTTATCTATTCTGAGGATGCTAACTCACTGAGCACCAGATCGCTGGTTCGAAACCCACCCGAGGCCCTTCTCGCACATTGGGACCTGATGATGGGACGTAAGAACGTCCCGACATCGTTGCGATAAAGACACTTCCGAAGTTTTTTTTTGAAAAATAGTTATCTTAATTGTTATTAAATTGAAAAATGTGTCTACTTATTATAAACGTATCATGTATTAATTTTGTTTATGTACCTACTCATATATTTTCAAGTATTTATTTGTTCAGTTTTTATTAATTTCATTTTACTTTTTTTAATAGTTTTGTTATTACTACAAATCATAGGTGTGTTAGACTCAAGTTGTTATACATCTAATGTATAAGCTATCTTAACGTATAAATTCTTTTGACGTATCCTATTACCATGTATTGGTTCAACGGAAATAAATTTATTATTATTAAGTTTTTTATTTGGGAAGTGAAAAAACCTTCAGCACGCCGACCTTCGGATGGGACATTAAGCGATGGTCCCAAGCTAGGCTAGTATAAAACTTTAGGGTAGGCAAAATTTAGGACTCCCATAGTAGAGTCGGGCTCATGTCCACCAGAGTGAAAAGAGCGCTCTGGTAGTAGGCAATATGACCTCTTAATTAAAGCCCGGTCATGAGTCATAATAACTAACCAATAATCTCTCTAAAAAGTACCAAATGATTTTCACTCAAATCAGTCGAAAAGTAGGAAACAGTTGAGAAAGTACTTTGTCCTTGACTCACCGCCGACTGACCCCCGACCTACCAGTCTGTTGGGGACGCAGTTCATATGTCAAAGAAAATAACGGAAATTTCATAAAGACTATTTGCATGGACACAGACAAAGGAATACCATGTAAGGAAAACCAAAATAAAAGTGAAGGGACACAACGTCCTACGTTAAGGGAGAAGAAGCCCTGAATTGGGGCCGACTACTGGGAGCTACTAAAAGCTGAGACAAAGGGAAATCTCAGGGGTTTTCCTGAATATGGAAACAGGGTCGGAGTAAAGTGGACAGACCTTCTCTACCTGACCACCCTTTTAGGGAAATTTGGATAAAGGGACTGAAGGGACTGGCTCCATGAGGGGGCAGTCCATAACTTACATAACGCGTCGAACGTGGGGGGGGGGGGGGGGGGGGGGGCTTGAAGAATCGTTTTTCATAAAGCAGTTTGCGTTTTACTTGAAATATCAATTTTTTTTTACTTCCACAGGTATACGAAATTTACGGGAAGTTATGTAATTAGTCAAAAATTCGATGCGGAGTTTTCAACGAAATTTTAAGTTTTGCAACCTCCTGATTCGAAAATAGAAAAAAATATTGTTTGTGTGTCTAGGTGTCTATGAAGACTTCTAGTCGAATGAATGTTGTCGACACGAAATTTGATATATGTATCCAGAACCCTCTGAGGAGAACTTATTGATCTTCAGCCAAATGGACCAAAGTGAGGAGGCTTAATACCATACTATTAACTGCTGTTATAATGACTGTATTATTATTTCAATTCAAAACCTCATAAGGATAGCACTTATTATACGTAAAAGCAGTAGTACCCCCCCCCCCCCCCCCCCCCCCCCCCCTGCCCGGTAAAACAGAGACATCCATTATATACTAAATTGATACATGGCAACCCCGCAACATTTGGATCCTGTTATTGGTCAACTTATCAACGAACAGAACATAACCAAACCGTGGACGAATTTGTGTCCTACTTGTGACACCAATTGTGAGAGAGAGGGGGGTGGGGGTGTGAGATGAGGAAGTGACCCCAGTGCTGCCAACCTCATCTGGACAAACTGTAGTTTGATTGGACTGCTCTTCTGCACAACTGTTCCTGTTATTTCTCTCTCGGATGTTGATACACATGGTTCCATCTCAGGGCTACCAACCAACCTAGCCCCATTTGTCACGACCTGCCTCTCCTGCTAAACTCTGTTTTGGTTGATACATTTAACACAGTTAACTTCTCATGGCTAGCCACTCACCAACTAAAAGTACATCCCTCATACAAACTGTCACCTTTTGAGCTTGCTTGAACTAGAAATGTCTACAGTAACTCCACCGTCAGGTTTCTCAGCTCGCAACCTTCTTGACTTCCCCTGTTATACGAGGTCAGAAAAATACTATGTTCATTTTTTTATCTGAGAGGTAAAATAAACTTAAGCATGCCGTCCTTCTGATGGGACGTTAAGCGATGGTTCCGAGCCTGTACGATGTCATGTACTCGTTAAAGACCCCTACCCTAGGTGAATAAAAATTTAGGGTAGGCAAAATGTATGACTCCCACAGTAGAGTCGGGCTCATGTCCACCAGAGAGACGAAAGAGCGTTTTGGTCGTAGGCGATATCTGTACCATTTGGGAAAAAGTAGATAAGTCGATTTGTGTCCAAAATGAGATAAATACTCTGGGCAACCCATATTGGTGTCCTACACATCGTGTAAAAGTATGCGTCATAATGTCAATGGTATTCTTGAAAACGCATTGGGCATTTTTAGACAACTCGGAAATTTACTTATGGATTATAACAATTGCATTTATCTATTTTTATCAAAACCACGTTCGTGCCCTAAAATTGGTTAAACGTATTTATCTTGCTTATAGAAACATTTGCCCAGATGCGGTGAAGAGATAATTACCGTTATGAAGTTCTGAAACGCTTCTTTCATTGGCAAAAACTAGATAAGTATGTGAATAACTGGGTAAGTGATGGTGTAAAATAGACAATTCTTTTCATTTCGGGTGATTAACTAGATAAGTGGGGGTACAATTTTAGATGTCCTAAAAATGTATGATAAAATTACAAAATTAAATATATATGCATTCCATAATGAAATATGGAGAAATTGTTGGATAATGGCGGTTGGAAAAATAATTTATCAAAAAAATTCGATTTACACTGAAAACAGAAAACTTCAAAGCGCTGCCCTGAAACCCTGTGATTTTGGACTTGCCTAGTTTTTCCCAAATGGTACAGATATGACCTCGTAGTTAAAGCCCGAGCATGAGTTATAATAACTAACTGTCTGAGATGACGACATCTATTGATTTTCAGCCAAATCGACCAAAATGAGAGGAATTAAGAGGGGGAGGGGTTTGAACAAAAAAACTAATAACTGCTGATGCAGTGAATGTAACGATACAAAATTTAGTATGAACAAGCCCCTGTGTAACTGGGATGGAGAACATAAATTTAATTCATTAACTTGTTCTGGGGATGTACATTTGCAGTGATTCAGAGACGACTTTGGTAGTGGGCGAAAGATGAATTACTGCAGGTGTATTACCTACTAAGGTAGCTCTATTACGTGAATAGACCTGGGTAGGCAACATTTAGGACTCGAGCTCAAGTTCACCAGAGCTACCAAAGTTAGCTAATAATAATAACCCGTGCTACGGTGGACGAAATCTTGCGAGGCCTTTCAGTGTTTTTATTAGAAAGTGAAAAAAAAAACTTGAGAACGTCGTCCTTCGAATGGGATCTTAGGCGGTGGTCCCGGGCATTTTCGAATGTCAGGTACTCGCTAATGAGCAGTATCTTATTCTTAACAAAACCTGGTTAGGCAAAATTTCGGTCTCCCGCTGTAGATCTAACAGGGAAGGGATAAGAGCATTCGATGCTTAGGTCCCTAGGTGTACACAACAACCCTCCCAATATATCTAAATCTGTCTCTGGTTGACCATCATCACTACTGGTTGCTGCCTATCTGCCGACATTGCAGTCCTGATGTGTTTCACAGAAAATATGTGAAAACGGTACCACAAAGCCCACCTGTATTCTACATTTCTGTCGACAATTTTAGTTCAAACCAAACGGAAACTTATTTTATCTTTACATGTGTTGTCTATTCAGCTCAGGATCGCGAGTTGGAAATCTAGACGGGGCTTTAACTGGGAAGTGGAAAAAACCTTGAGCACATCGTCCTTCGAACCGGACTCCAAGTGATGGAACGAACTTGTTAGACGTGAGGTACAGCTGAAATTCCATGACAATCCAAACAGCCGTTATTGAGCTAGTACTAATCTTATATTGCGCACCCTCCTCCCCCCCCCCCCCCCCCCCCTCCTCCCGTCCTATTCTGTAATTAAAATTTGAGACGTCACATAAACTATTTTTCATTTGGGCTTGTAAGGATCCTACATGCGAAATCCCATGACAATCCAAAAAGCTTTAGTGACGTTTCAGTAATAAGGGCGCCGGTAGCTCCGCGGTATGCGTGCTTCACTTCTGAGCTAAAGAACGTGGGTTCAAAACCCGAACGAGGCCCTTAGTTTATTTTATCTGGGAGGTAAAATAAACTTAAGCACGCCGTCCTTCGGATGGGACGTTAAGCGATGGTCCTGAGCCTGTACGAAGTCAGGCTACTCGTTAAAGACCCCTACCCTAGGTGAATAAAAATTTAGTACTCCCACAGTTAGAGTCGGGCTCATGTCCACCAGAATGGCGAAAGAGCGCTCTGGTAGTATGCGATATGACCTCGTCGTTAAAGCCTGGGCATGAGTCATAAAACCTAAACTAACGTTTCAGTAATTTTATGTTTTTTTTCCCCCTATTTGGTTTAAGAGAATACTACATGTGAAATTTCAGGACAATCCGATCATACGTTAGTGAGCTAAGGGCACCCCGACAACCCTCCCTCCCGTTTATAATTTTGAAACGTCACACACCCCATTTTTCAATTTGGCTTAGTGATAATACCGCTATAAGAATGAAAACTAGTAATTATTGGATGTGGGGAAGTACATTGACGACGTAACTCATCTTCGTGAGCCCCACTTCTGACAAACTACGCCTTGTCCACAAATCCTTCGTCTGCATATAATTACGGCCTTCTCAAGAAATAAATGCCAAAAGATGGTCCATTAATTTTCAAACCCAGCCCTCAACCATATATTTTAATTCTAGAGACAAAACATTTTTTTTTTTTTTTTCGCTCTGTAACCAAAAATGAGAAAACAACTTCCTTGAAGGAGATTTAATGAAATAATAATTCTTAAATTATTATTATTACGTTTTCTTTATAGTTGAATAATATATTCTAATATATAAACTTTCTTATGGAACTTTAAAAGTTATACTTAGGAAAATTATTCTTTAAAATGGCAGCCTGTAAATTGTGTCTTTTTGAAAAATATTTGGATGAAACAAAGAATATACACGTGGTATCGCCTACTACCAGCTCTTTCGTCACTCTGATGGACATGAGCCCGATTCTAAAGGAGTCCTAAATGTTGCCTACCTAAATTTATTCATCTTGGGTAGAGGTCTTTAACGAATACAAGCTCGGGACCATCGCTTGCGTCCGATCCGAAGGACATATGTTGTACATTGTGTAATCAGAATTTTGGATTTAAATATCTGTATTCGTTTGACGTTCGATGCCAAGTATAGTGTAATTTTGAGGGCGACGGTAGCTCAGTGGTATGCGTGCTTGCCTCTTGCTGAGCTCAAGATCGTGGATTCGAAACCCGTCCGAGGCCCTTAGTTTATTTTATCTGGAAGGTAAAATAAACTTAAGTACGCCATCTTTCGGATGGAACGTTAAGTGATGGTCCCGAGCCTGTACGTACGTGAGGTACTCGTTAAAGACCCCCTGCCCTAGGTGAATAAAAATTTAGGGTAGGCAAAATTAAGGACTCCCACAGTAGAGTCGGGCTCATGTCCACCAGAGTGACGAATGAGCATTCTGGTAGTAGGCGATATGACCTCGTAGCTAAAGGGCATGAGTCATAATAACTAACTAGTGTAATTTTCTCTTTAATTACACTATACAAGAAATTTACATGATAAACCTTTCCGGCAAATAACTGGTAAAAGTGACATATTGGAGGAATAGCGAAAGAGGCGCGAAGCAGGCGAGATGGAGAGAGAGGGCAGTGTGGTGGTGGGGGTAGTCAGCTCTTTGTTCCTTGTCCGGGTTCACAAGTAATCATCTTCAGGTCAGGTAATAACATAGGACAACTTAAGGTAAACTGCTAGTTTAGTTAAGGTAAACTGCTAGTTTAGTTAAGGTGAACTGCTAGTTTAGTTCCAGCCGTTAGAGGGGTCTGTGGGGGGGCCGCAGGACCGCGCTGAAATACATACAATCAAATTATATATATATGATGTGGAAAAACAGGACATTCTTATACCAACTACATTTTTACAGACCACATCCCCATTTCAAAATCATTTCACACAGACATTTCTGGGTTGCTTAATTATTATGACGCTTGTCCGGGCTTCAACTATGAGGTCATATCACCTACTACCAAAACGCTCTTTCTTCACTCTGGTGGACATGAGCCCGACTCTACAGTGGGAGTACTAAATTTTGCCTGCCAAGGTTTATTCAACTAGAGTAGGGGTCTTTAATGAGTACCTGACATCGTACAGGTTCGGGACCATCGCTTAACGGCATTATGCTCAAGGTTATTTTACCTCCCAGATCACATACACATAGAAAGACCAACAGAGTCCATCAGTCCAGCTCTCGTTCCGTATACATCCCACTTGGTGCGCTCCTTCACAATTAATCATCTTCAGGTCAAGTAATAACATAGGACAACTTAAGGTAAACTGCTTGTTTAGTTAAGGTAAACTGCTAGTTTAGTTAAGGTAAACTGCTAGTTTAGTTAAGGTAAACTGCTAGTTTAGTTAAGGTAAACTGCTAGTTTAGTTAAGGCTACTAGTAAAGAAAATTTGAAAAATATAAAAATCATAAAAAGCTCCAATTGTTTTTCCTCTAATTCATTAATTTCCGTGCCTGGCGGCTTCAAGTTACCTCTAAGCTGGCCCACTTTTCCTGATAAATGTTACTTTTCCTAGAACTTTAACCTTTCTTCTTCACTGACATTCGTTGGCCAGAATTAATGTTTATTTTTTTTTTTTTGTTTTGTTTTTTTCCTTGTTTATTTGTTAATGTCAAATTTATACCTGTCGTCCATCATTCTGTTTCTTTTTGTTATTAAACTTTTTTTTTTTTTTTCCCTTCCAAGTTCTCTAACTATTGATTGGAAGTAGACTGTAAAAACATTATCATCTGGGATAGATCTCTTATAGTTTGTTAAAGTGAAAATAAACAATACATCCTAAGAATGTTGTGATTTTTGACGTCAAAAAAGTATTTGTACACTTGGCAATATCTGTGTTTTATATTTTTGAAAAAGTGAATCACCAGCAATCTACTTCCCCAATACAAATTAATCGATTAGATTTTAACTCTCCCCCCAAAACCAATCAGTTTCGGCTTCAAATCAGACTTACATAGGGGCTTCTCAATCCTTATATTTATATAGGTATATACCATGCCGTGTCTGTCGGGTGGAGAGGGCCTTCGGTCTTCCTGAACGCTTCTTATTGTCCGTAGTACCCATTTTAAACTTTTTCACAGTATACTGCACTGTCGAGTGGGGACGATTTATCACTGTACCTATATCACGATAACTCATACCTTGCTTAAACAATTCTACTATACGATCTTTTGTAGAAGAATGTAATCCTTGTGATTTCCGACCCATCTCTCACTACTAGATGAACTAAACTGATGACATCAACATATTTTTATAGCAACAATGTCCTTAATCCTCAACCTCATGTTCAATCATCTCAATCATCTCTTTTAATGCTTAATAAAACAAAATATTATCAGAATTACTTCTGTACCAATACTTTTTTGCCTTGAAAAATTAATTTTTTTACATTTTCTTAATTATACTTATTTTTAAAAATTTTTTAACTGCATCTACCTATATATTTGTTGTTAAATGTAGAATATGTATATAACTTATGAACTTTGTTGAAATAAAAATGCAAGAGTAAAATAAAAAAAACTGAGTGTACGAATACTTTACGTACATTCATGACATGGACAGTTACTAGGGTTTCTCAGTCGACCCCCCTCCGCTGATATGATGTCAAAGTATGGTCATTTAAACAAGAAACACCATCTATATGCTTCGTTTTGTTTTCCAATATTTCATTAGAGGATTATAATTTTCATATATTTCTTCGGAAACTTAATCTAAAACAAATAATTTTCTTAGAGGTTGGTTACCTTCCGCCAATTCCGTGAATGTTAAGAGCTCAGTAAACATAATTTCTCCTAACTTATTTATTGACTTAAATCCATTTCTAAGTAAAATATTGAACTAGAAACAGAGAGTGAAGGTGGCTTATTGCGGGATCTTCAAGGGATGAAATTTGATAGGAATTATATCTCCCATAAGTTTTAGCTTCTGGTAGCTAGGGGCTAATATTCCACGTGTAGATTATCGAATAAAACCGAATATTCTACATGACATACTCTGCATAGAAAAAGTACATCAAATACTCAACTAATCCAACCCTGCTTAGCGTGAAACATGGCAACAGGATAGGCAGACTAGCTGAGCTGTTAGGGGTGCAGTGTTGCCAAGACTTGCAGCACCTTCCAGGCTCGCTACTAATATGATGAGTGAGGGATACGGACGAGCAAGAGTTGGTAATATAGCATCCCTCCTATTGGGTATCGCTCACCACGCTCCTTCCCCACTCCTAGAACCTTAGTTGCCATGTTTTACCGGCTATAATCCGATGTGCCTTTCCCCCCACCACAACTCCACTGGTGGCATGGAGGAAGCTCTCTCAACTCTTGGCTTCTGTTATAAAGACGACAGTCTTTACAATGCAGAAAGAGATCATTTGGGTCTCAGCAGCTTACATAATCCTAGAAGTAGTAATGTTGACAATCGTTTTAAAAATAAGGTTCTCAATTTATTGATCAAAACAAAAAATGGAGAACAATTAGTAAGAAGTAAATAAACCGTTGTCTGCAGAGTCTCTGTTGCCTCGTTCTGGAACTGACACCTAGAGCAAGAAACATGGCGTGTACTGTCTGCAGGCGGGTTTAGGTTCATCCTGGAATTGTCCAGCCCCGCTGACGCTCTGATTGCGAGAGGGCATCGGAAGAGGGGTGGGGGGGTGGGCTACGGACGGAGTTTGTGGGGGCGGATAGAGAGGCTCCGGGGTAGAAGGGCAAGGGATGCCGACTCCAGACGACTCCCCTCGCCGACAACTCTTCTCCGAAGGTTGGCCCCCCTGGGTTCTGCCTCCGGTGCCCCTCCCTGACGAGGAGGAGCTGCTCTTGTGCCGCCTCTTCCGGTAGACACGGCGTCGTCCACCACCGCTCCCGGTGCAGGTACATCGATGGCTGCATTTCTTCAACCGGGTACTGTAGCGTGAGGTCGTTCGCCCTGCCACTGTTCTCCCTCCTACAGAAGACACTGAGGTTGAACTGGACGATACTTCGTAGATACACCCCGTGTATCCTCTTCGCAGTCTCACAATTTGTTTTCTTTTTCTTGGACGTTCTTGTCTCCTTTTCCTTCTTCGACCTTCCCTAACAGAAAACAAAATCATGAATATTAACTTCTGCTTACTAGCTATAATAAAACGTACATAAATGTACATAATAAATTAAAACAAAGAACTTGTTTAACTATTGTCTAATTCGACAAAAATATATGCATAAAGTGTACCGATTTCTGCTTACGCCATCATCAGTACAAAGTTCATTAGACGTTTGATATTAACGAGTGCTTGACATCCTACAGGCTCGGGACCATCGCTTAACGGCAAGCTCTAGATCAAGGGTAGGTTAACAATATGAAATAAAAACAATATTGTCTAATAACAATGTTTTTTTGGTTTTTAGAGTTTATCCAAATTTGAATCTCGATTCTGATACTGCAACTGATACTGATACTAATATTGCAACTGATACTGATACTGCAACTGGCACTGAACGTCATGAAAAAATCTGGACATTTATAGTAAAAATTACTATAACATTGTTCATTTACAAAGGCAAACGCAGGTTGCACTATTTGCCCACACGCCTCGCCTCTTGGTATAAAATAACTTTTACGACTATTTCAACGGTTAAGAGACTTGTGAGACGTGAAAATAGGCTAGGAGAAGACAGTTTGAGTCGACCAGGAGGTGTTTCATGAAAACGGAGCTCTGTCCGGTCAGTGATCTCAAGAAGGTGGGTCTCCTGGGACGTATGATGGCAACGGACAAAATAAGTCTCTTCATGGAAACAAATGATTCCTGTCTTGTCCACCAGAGGTGCTCCGTCCTCGGACCCCATTAGTAAGAAACATTCCTCACACCCTTCTATTTTTCTCAACGTGTTTTATTACTTCCCTAGCTTTAGTTAGTTAGTTATTATGACTCATGCCCGGGGTTCACTACGAGGTCATATCGCCCACTACCAGAGCGCTCTTTCGTCACTCTGGTGGACATGAGCCCGACTCTACTGTGGGAGTCCTAAATTTTTATTCACCTAGAGCAGGGGCCTTTAACGAGTACCTGAAGCAGGGGGGGGGGGGGGGGGGGGGGCAAAGTTAGGCTACGGAGGTGGGGATATAGACTCCTGGGGGCACACAGACCATAGTTTCCGTGGTTAGCGTTGCAAACTTTTTGTTATTAATTTTGTAGACTCGGACCTCTAGAAGCACTCCCTGAGGTAACCACTGACTGTAATACTTAAGTTGACTTTACATGAGCAGCAAAAATGCAAAGCGCAGCAGCAGCAAATGCACGCTGTAGTTTCTGTGCTTTTAGAATTAAATGACTCACATCCAATAGCGTGCATTTGCTGCTGCTGCTGCGCTTTGCACTTTTACTGCGCATGTAAAATCAGCTTTAAGAGTATAAAGTATAACATAAATGACGATTTTGAGCGAGGAAATGAAATGATCGAATTCATGTATATTTAAATAAATGTAATATGACTTGTTTTGTACATGTACATTTATGTAACAGCTGATTGCTGATTTGGGAATCAGACGCACGGGAAATTTGAAGATCCTATTGGAAACTTGTAACAATCCATTTTTAATAAAAACTATTTTTTTAGTTTATTTAGTTTTTATCTTGGTTTTTTGCTCTGGCCAGGGGAGTGACCCCCCTTGCCCCCCCCCCCCCCCCCTGGCTACGCCCCTGTATATAATTATATTTTTGATTTATGTTAAGTAGTGAAGATTATATTCATGTTTTTGAGATTACTTTATTTTATGTGTGACATCACATTTCGGTTTTGTTTTGTTTGAATATTAGAGTTTATTTATCTTAAAACTTCTGCTCGCTCAGGATGTTGTCTTTGTTTAGATATAATATTTCAGTTTCTTTTGAATTAAATAATTAAAATTTTAATTATTTGTTTAGTCACAATTAGTTTTAATTTTCATATATTTACCCAAATCTAGCATACATCAACTCATTAATTATGTATATATAAATATAATATGTCAATAGAGACCATGAAGAAGGTACACTCAGTGCCGAAAGTTTGGCAGACATTGTACAAGTTTGTTTCTACCGACTATGAGCTTGATATCTCGTTTTTTTGACCATCCCTCCTTAATTAAAAATGAAACAACATTATTATTAGTATTATTATCCGGGAGGTAACATAAAACAAAATGTAGCGCCCCCACAGTGAAGTGCAGATATTCACCAGAGCGACGAAAGTGCGCTGTAATAGCTGGCAATATGACCTCACAGTTAAAAGACCAGGCATGAGTCACAAACATACAAAAACCTACACATGTATAAGTTAACACTAAAATAATATCGATGTCTCCTTCAAATAATAAAAATAAACCAACATTATGAACATTAAAAAGAAAATAACCAGTGAAAACAACAAATTAATGAGGTCATTTAGCATTTTTATTCTAAATGTTGCAAACAAAAAAAAATATATATAGAAACATGATGAGGGAATATATGTATTTGAAACATCTACGTAAGTATTAAATATATTCTGAATCCCAAAAACTAAATGGTTTAAGTTATCAGTATACCATATAATATTATTAGTTATCATAATTTTATAAGTTATCATATATATATATTGTTATAAGTTCACCCGTTTTCTAGATATTAAAAATCATATTTTACTGTTTGTTTTTTTCCTCACAACTATCTTTGACAATGAGTGGAAAATGTTTTAAAATATAAAATATTTAACAGTTTTTCTACAGATTTCCACGTGGAAAAAAAGACTTGGAAAAATTAGGCGTTATGGGGTTAAATTTTAAATGAATTTACACCTTTTAATAATACTTCGGATTTATTTATAAAACAAAATTATAATATATGTTCTAATTTTGCGCCTCCAACACTGCTATCTTCCGTATTGTAGTATCATGTAAGAATTTCATTACTAGAAATTACCCAAAGCAAAAATCCGAAAAAATCAGCTCTCTTCATCCAAGTTAGTTATTGTGGCTCATGCCCGGGCTTTAAATACAAGGTCATATCGCCTACTACCAGAGATCTTGCTCTGGTGGACATGAGCCCGACTCTAGTATGGGAGTCCTAACTTTTGTCTACTTTAAATCTTTATTCACCTAGAGGTAGGAGTCTTTAACGAGTACCTGACATCATACAGGCTTGGAAACATCGCTTAACGTCCCATCCAAGAGACGTCGTGCTCAAGGTTTTTTTTTTTTCCTCGCAGATAAAAAACCTAAGGGCCCCGGCTGGGTTCCGAACCCGCGATCTTGAGCTCAGTAAGCAAGCATGAGCTATTGAGTGCTCTCTTTTCTGGAACGTCGATATTTGGGGATCTTGTAAGGAAATTTAATTCTGAACAAAACGTTTCCTATTAATTGATTAATTCTCGCGAGGAACTCACATTGCCGGTGACGCACGAAAACATTTTATTGGGCTAAATTTCATTGTTTTAGATTTGGGGGGGGAGGGTGGGGGGGGGGGGGGGGGGGGTATATGTGAAGGGTGCAATCTGAGAACAATGTGAACAGAGCTTCAGCCAAAAGTGTTCAAAGTGTAGTTTTTATGGTTCCAAATTTGTCATATTTTCAAATGCAGAAGAGAGTTCTTCTCTGAATAATAGAGGCTAAACATTTTTTTTTGTCTTCCATAAAAAAAAGAAAAAAAAGAGGACATTTTCTCAGCAAATGGGAGAGGCTGTGAGCAAGAAATGGAGATAAAGCTTAGTATGAGTGATTGAGGGGGAGGGGGGGTGGAGAAGGAAGAAGTGGAGGGGGGAAAGATGGGGAAGTGGGAAGTGGCTACTCCATATAGATGGTGGCGCAGCGGGTGGGCAAAAGGCATACATTAGCCATGCTGTCAGGAACAGAGATCCACTGTGAGATACAGCAGTGCATATGTTAGTGTGTGTGAGGGGGTGCTAATTGGGGGCCCACTTGACACCCCCCCTCCCCCCTGGGGTCAACAGGCTTAGCGGGGTCGCGGGTATGTTGCACTTCAACTCTTACAAAGAAAAAACAAAAAAAGTTGTTGGTGAATGACCGTCAATGTACTTCCCCAGTTCAATCTCTAAAAAACTTGTTTAAAGTGTATATTATCTGCTTGCACAAAACTATGTAGCACCGGTTTCGGATAACTCCATTCAGCACAAAGCTCAGTAGTAACATTTATTAAAAAGAAAATCCTTCCTCACAAAATAGTCTTCATTAACTAATGCATTTCAAACGCAGAAGCGTTCATCATCAGAGCTACATATAAACTGTAAACAATAGTTCAGAATCAAAACTGCTCTTAATTGAATCGAACAACAATCGATTAGTTGGTACCAAAATTATTATGAATATCAATAAAACATTTAAAAAAAATTAAAATAAAGTAAAGTAAGAATTATGAAGGAAACATTGCACATAAATATCACGTTAATAAATACAATTCCATAAATTAATTGTTCCACTATAAATATTGCACTGTAAGAGATTATAACACTCGGTACAAACTAGATATGGGTATGGGGCCATTATCCAGGTTCCTTTCTTCTTCGCTTGGTGGATGAACAAAGACTCCCAAGCATCCAGTTGATTTGGGTTGTAAACTTTTTTCACCAACTTTAATTTTTCTATGGTAATAAGATGAGAAGCGTCCCTTATGTGACATTTAACTTTGCTAGGTTGACTTATTTATACAATTCTGAGATTACCTGAGGTTGTGACTCGCCAGGCCTAAGGGAATTCACACAGAGGAGAGAGGTCCTACTGTCCTAACGGAAAAATCTAACTATCATAATTTACGGGTTTAAACAAAAAAAAAATATATGAATGTAAAAAAATTGTTTAAAAATATAAAATTAATAAATATACAAAAAATCATGGTGAATCACCGACAATGTACTTCCCCAGAACGAATTAATCAATTAACCTTTCGCTCCCCCTCCAAAACCAGTCGACCGTTTGCACTAACATTCAATAGTTGACTTACATAAGGGCTCCTAAATCCTCATACTAAATTCTGTGTCGATAATCATTACATCGGCAGTTATTAGTTTTTCAGTTAAGCCTCTGCCCTAATTCCCTCCTTCCCTTTGGCCGATTTGACTAAAACTCAATAGGTGTTGTCCTTGAGAGGTTCTGGTCACACATATAAAATCTTGTGTCGATACATTCATTCTATTGACAGTTAACAAAGTGGTTAAGCCTCCCTTCTAATCCCCCCCCCCTTCCCTTTGGTCGATGTGGCTGAAAATCAGGTGTTGTCGTTAGAAGGTTTTGGATTCATATATAAAATTTCGTTTAGATACAATCTTTCTATAGGGAGTTTTCGTGCTTATAGACACACACAGACATTTACCCCCCCTATTTGGAATCAGGAGGTAGGTATACATAAAATTCCGTTGAAAACTCGGCATCGAATTTTCGACCGATTACCTAACTTCCCCTATGCTTCGTATATCTGAGGAAGTAAAAAGTAAATAAACGTTGTACATAGCTCTTTAGTAAATTATTACCTGTCTGCACACAAAGAGACCAGCTTAAAAAATAACATTTTAATTATTTCTGATTTTTTGAATACGAGTAGGTATATTGTGTGCAGTGCCGGATTTTGAGTGATTGCTTTTGTGACTCAACGTGAGCATTAACTACAAGGTCATATCGCCTACTACCAGAGCCTATTCAAATTTAGTTAAGATAGGGAGGGATCTTTCAACAAAAACCTACCTGACATTGCACAGGCTCAAGACCATCGCTTAACGTCCCATCCGAAAGACGACGTGCTCAAGTTTTTTTTTTTGTTTTTTTTTAGCACCCAAATAAAATATTTTTTGGGTGAACCACAATGTACATCCCCAGCACGAATTGATCAACTAAGTTGCCGCTCTCTCTCTAAAACCAAATGGCCGATTTGTAAGAAAATCAATAAGAGTGTTACTCAGTCACTTCTAAATTCTCATAAAAATTTCACGTAGATATATTCATTATATCGGGAAATATCGGATTTCGCGTAGGTATATTCATTATATCGGGTCGACAGACAGAAACCTACAGACATGATTTTTTTCCCCATTATTGGCAATCATGAAATTCAGGTGAAAACTCAACATCGATTCTCTGATCAATAACCTAATTTCAAGTATAGCCTTCGAACCCGCGATTTTGAGCCAACATGCAAGCACGCTATCTACTTCAGTTGCAGCGGATTTCGTATCTACTCGTTGTATACACTTTTTCACTATTTTCTTTTTTAAAGGGCCGCATAAATATAATGTATTCTGTTATCAAATCAAATATATTGTTTCAACTTAATGTTTACAATATTTATATAAAAAAATATTGTAAAATTATTTTTGTAAAAATTGGAGATCCAGAAACATGATAAAAAAAACCATTTACGGAAAACTGTAAACAATCTATTTTACTAAAAGAAAATTGTAGCGGCTGGCTGCCTAACATCAAATTTCCCATCACTTGTCAAACAGTGAAAACCCAAATTAGGAACTGTTATAATAATTGATAACAATAATACTCACATTAGAATCTTGTCATTTTAGTGTAGGCAGAGATAAGGAGGCTTGGGGGTCAAGTAGACACGAAAATTGACTCACTTTCATAACCTATTACCTTTAACTATACAATTTGGAAGTTTTTCAGCTGGTTGTCAAAAATGTACAGAACCAGAGAGAGATACATTATCAAACCGCATCAAACAGATGTTTCACAACTCAAATTAACACATGATGGATAATATTTTTTACTATCAAACACTAAAATATCGATTTTTTAAAATACATTTTCATTGCTTAAGTCCTTTTTGGCTTCTGGCTTCTTGAAAGCTCGTATATTGATAATAATAATATTTTTTATAGAGAGAGAGATTTATCGTTTTTAAAATTATGTATTATATGAAAATTTAAAGTTATAATATTTTGTGTGACATCACCCTCGTCAACAAATAAATAATTAATTCAATGGTTAGTTATTATGACTGATGCCCGAACTTTAACTACGAGGTCATATCACCTACTAAAGGCGCGTACACATTAGGCGAACGCATGCGATCGAATGGATGCCGTCGAATCTGTGCGGTGTTCGTTAAAAAAATTGCTTGCTGTCCACATTACAACAAATGAATGCGTTCGTAGTTCTTCTTTAGCGTTCGCCGGTTCATCTGATGGTGACAAGTTTACCATTACCGCACTAATTTCGCATCATTTTTCTTTATTTTATTTTTATAGTTATCATGGATGGGGTTCCACAAACATTCATGTTGTCTGTACAAGTCTATTAATTTTAAGGAATCAGAGTTGCACCACTCCATGTTCAACACAATACAACAGTGAACAAGAACGAACGTGCGTTATCACGTACACACTATAACTGAAGCCGAACCCGTGCGGTCCGCATTTTTCTTTGATGTACCGCCTCCCGAGCGAACCCCATCGAAGGCAAACGCATGCGTTCGTAAATGTTCGTGCGCCTGCGTTTTGGCGTACACATTGTGCAAACGCATGCGTTCCCTCTCGTTCGGTCGCATGCGTTCGCCTAGTGTGTACGCGCCTTAACAGAGCGATCTTTCGTCGCTCTGATGGACATGAGCCCGACTCTACTCTGGGAGTCCATAAATTTGCCTACCCTAAATAAAAAGTGTTAAGACCTCTGGGATGAGTAATGATCACAGAATAAATAAAGAAGTGAACACAGATATACAGTTCAGCAAAAACTTTGAAAATAAAACGAATTGAGGCATATCAATCAAAAAACCTCAGACTGAAAACACAGTGCCCAGAGAAACAAGAGAAACACTCCATAACTATCTCATTGTACACACAGCAGGCACTAAACAATACGGCCTATTTACATACCGTTTTTTTTTAGCAAACTTTACTCAGATATGTTCACAGAAGTATGTTCCTTATGTTCACCACACAACCCCCCAAGGAGCTGGAACTCAGCCTCTTATTAAAATTAAGCCTTTGCCATCGCTGTTTATATTTGAAACATTAATGGTTATTAGGAAAAATATAAATATTTATACTAATACAATAAATATTTATGCTAATTTATACAATACTAGTCACGATTACGATACCATAGGAAGAAAGAAGACTTTCGAATATATATATCTATGGTGGGCTGGTGTATTACACCTAGGGACCTAAGCACTCAGTGCTTTTATCCCTTCCCTGGAAGCGCTTGGCTTCCCCCTTATTATATCACCTATATGCCTATATTTATAGTAACTTATACTACCTGACCCAAGTCCTTCACGGAGTGCTCAGTCTCCCAGTTTCCTTAATGAACCTAAGAATGCTCTCATAGTCCAATCTTTTAAAGTCTTCCTCTGCGATTGCATCTCTACCAAAGATGTGGAATCTCTTGCACGCATATCCCGACCAGATGCCCAGGAAGTGTGCCGCCGTTTCGTCTTCTTCCCCACATCTATCGCAGGTAGGACTGTCCTTGACTCCCTCAGTGTGTAGGTGTCTATTGAACGGACCATGTCCTGTGAGAACTCCAGTCAGTTGCCTGAGCTCGTTCCTTTTGAGGTTCAGGATCCCGTCTTTCAGAACCCTGGACTCCCCTCCCAGGAACATCTTCGACTGCCTTTCAAATAACTAAACATTGCTCTTCTCTTTTAATTTATTTAATGCCCTTCCCCACTTCTTGAAGTCAATAGATACAATAAAAAAATGTAAACTTCACCTAAAAATGTTTATGTTAGAGGAAACCCTTTACACGGAAACGGAATTTTATACTCACTGCAAAAAGAATAAAATAACCACAATAAAAAATCGTGTTTCATATCCAATAACATTATTTGATACACAGCTTTCATTTTTATTTTTTTGGCAGAGTTCCTCCACACCTTAAAGGTTCACAAATTTATTGTTTTATTTTATTTATTTAGACTTTTTTTTGTAATTATTCAGTCTTAATTGATTAAATTTATTTATTTTCATATATTGTTATAGTTACATTGTCTTCTCTTTTTTTTTCTATACCTCGCACATTGGGACCTGATGATGGGATGTAAGAACGTCCCGAAACATCGTTAGGATAAAGACACTTCCGAAGAGATTTTTGATAATAGTTATCTTAATTTTTATTAAATTAAAAATGTGTCTATTTATTATAAATGCTATGCATTAATTTTTTTATATACTCATATATTTTTAAGTACTTATTTGTTCAGTTTTTATTAATTTCATTTTACATTTTTTTAATAGTTTTGTTACTACTACTAATCATAGGTGTGTTAGACTCAAGTAGTTATAAATCTAATATATAAGCTATCTTAATGTATAAATTCTTTTGACGTATCCTATTACCATGTATTGGTTTAACAGAAATAAATTTATTATTATTGACACCCTCAATTATCTTAATTATTAATATATTTCTGCAATATTTTCCTATACTTTCATTACACCTTTTTATTTTTTTTTGTTTTACTTCTCAAGATAAACCAAGGGTAGGGGGGGGTCAGAAATTCGAAGCTGAGTTTTCCATGAAATATCATCACTCCAACCTTCTGAATCCAAAAAATTAAAAAACAAATTCTGTCTGTGTATGTGTCACGATAACTCCCGATAGAATTAATGGATCGATACGAAATTTTATACGTGTATCCAGAACCATCCAAGGACGACACCTATTGATTTTCCGCAAAATCGGTCAAAGGGAAAAACAGGATTAGAAGGGGGGGGGGGGGGGGGGGGGGCTTAACACA
The DNA here is from genome assembly GCA_963662175.1 of Aradus depressus. Classification (NCBI taxonomy): domain Eukaryota; kingdom Metazoa; phylum Arthropoda; class Insecta; order Hemiptera; family Aradidae; genus Aradus; species Aradus depressus. The sequence continues at coordinate 3,689,989 of OY759219.1, forward strand.
AACAATTCCAATAACTACCGATGTAATGAATATATCGACACAAATTTCAGAATGAGGATTCAGAAGCCACTATGTGAATAAAATATTGTGTTTTAGACCAAACGATGGATTGGCTTTGGAAAAAGAGTCGATAGTATCTATTCAATGTAGAAGGAATTCGAGGTTCTGTCATGTAAATGAAAACTTAATACGAGTTTTTGGCCAACGTTTCGGAAACTATTTATTTCCTTCTTCAGGGCCTTATAATGACTTGAGTGGATGTGTGTGGTGAAGGTGTTGTGCCTTCACCATACAGATCCACTCAAGTCATTATAAGGCCCTGAAGAAGGAAATAAATAGTTTCCGAAACGTTGCCCGAATATTGAGTTCCCATTTACACGACAGAACCTCCAAATCCTTCTACATTGATTTTATGTCATTTGGTTCATGTCAGTTCTTCTTCATATCTCTTCATATTTGTACCAGCTTTATTTAAACAAAATGGAGGATGAACGAAAACGAGTGTATATACATTATATTTTTTATTATTATATATTACTATTATTATTATTTTTTATACAGTATTAATTAATAATGTCCTACGAAGAATGTGATGAGGAGGAAGACGAGGAGGAAGAGCAGGAAGCCTGTCGGGATGATGAAGGGGAGCCAGAGAGCTCGGTTGCCCCAACACTCAGGACACTGCCAACATAGCACAATAACAATAGTGAAACACTTCTTGCAGAGAGATTGTGAAACAATAAAAAATTAAGAAAAACTTATGTTTCAAAAAAAATATATTGTCAGTGACCATATATATGCTACGGGTAAAGTTAGATTAACGGTTAAACCTAGGATTACCCGGGTAAACCTAGTAGTACCCGCTGCCGCTTGGTTAAAGTCCGAAATATAATTGAAATAGTTCACGTTTCGGGCTTTACGAGGGGGTAAAGTATATGTTAAAGCTAGAACCTGTACTACTTCAAATATAGGAACGACGGGAGGGGCAGATATATCGTCCCGCCGGCAAATACGCCCCCAAATTTTGTAATATTTCGATTTATGTTTGTTCTAGGAATTTATGTACCCAGAAGAATGATTATCGCTGTTAGACAGCTTACAACAATGGAAATTGAGGTGTGGTCGAGCTAATTAATAAGTACCTAATCTTTATAGTGGAACATACGTCCACTAATGGCCTTGTCATTATTAGTACACCCAACTTTAACCAAGCGGCAGCGGGTACTACGCAGTTTACCCGGGTAATCCTAGGTTTAACCGTTAATCTAACTTTACCCGTAACATATATATATATTCATTGCCAACCACATATCCCTACCTACATACACGACACATTAACAATTATTAGAGGGATAAATACTAGACCTACAAGGGAAAAGGTAACATTAAAGGAAAAATTACGAATAATGTATTATGAATAATGTAATATTAAAAATTATGAATTTTTAATTAATAAAACCTCTTGGGGTAATATAGAGGTCTGTAGAAAGTTCTAGAACCAATGGCCGCCATAGAGACCGACCAGGTTCCAGTACTCTATATTTAAAATATATAGCTTTTACTTCTACGTCGCTCTTGGTTGACAATTATATATTTATCGTTGTAAATTATAAATATAAAATAATTATGTAAATACCTTTTGATAGTGAAAAGAACCAAGTTTGTAAATGGTTCCTTCTGGAACATGAATCTAGAACGTTCCATGGTTCTATATAAAGCCCAGGCATCACACAATGAATGGATCAGTCTCACTAGTACTCACTATTCCCTTGTATTAGATATTGTAAATCCCTTGTAAGCAAAGTCTGTCCATTTTGTTCTTATATCCAGTTTAGTTTCCTTTTCTTTCTTCTTGTGAGGCAGTTGTCCTGTATCCCATTGGAAGTACCAAATATATAATTTTTTATGTAACTAGTCTGACTTCTTTATTTTATGTTACGATCTGTCCGACCTTATTTAATATAGTAATATACGGTAGCATATCGTAATATGTCTATTTCAAAAATATTATTAAATATAGTTAGTTATTATGACTCGTGCCCGGCTTTAACTACGAGGTCATATCGCCTACTACCAGAGAACTAGACATGAGACTCTACTATGGGAGACCTAAATTTTGACAATCCTAAATGTTTATTAACCTAGCGTAGGGGTCTTTAACGAGTATCTGACACCGTACAGTCTCGGGACCATCGCTCAACGTCCCATCCGAAGGACGGCATGCTTAAATTTATTTGCCTCCCAGATAAGATAAACTAAGGGCTTTAGCCTGGTTTCGAACTCGCGATCTTGAGCTCAGTAAGCACGCATTAATCTATATCTTTCTCTATGTATATACATACACATACCTATATATATTATAAAGCGCCGGTAGCTCAGTGGTATGCGTGTTTGCTTACTGAGCTCAAGATCACGGGTTCGAAACCCAGCCGAAATCCTTAGTTTATTTTATCTGGGAAGTGAAATAAAATTAAGCAAGCCGTCCTTCGGATGAAAGTTAAGCGATGGTCCCGAGCCTGTACGATGTCGGCACCAGTGACGAAAGAGCGCTCTGGTAGTAGGCGATATGACCTTGTAGTTAAAGCCCGGGTACGAGTCATAATAACTAACTATATATTTTGTAATTGTTGTTATTTTGTTTTCCGTTTATTTTGAATTGCCGTCGTGAAAAAGATAATTCCTGAAAAGTTATAAAAAACGATTATCATAATTTATTATTAATAGTAACTTTTTTGCATCTAATTGATATACTATCTAATGTATACATTCTTATGACGTATCTAATTACCATTTTATGGTTTAACAGAAGTAAATATTATTCTTTGGTTACCCTAAAAACAGAAGAATCCGAGAGATCTGGGTATGTAGCTTCGCCAGGCTCCGTAGTTTACCGTCCCTCTTGGCCGTTCCAACTCCGAGTGGCCCCCATGGGCTGATCGTAGACCAGGTCCCGGAGTACCTGTTCAGAGGCCCGATCATGGGTGAGTGTGGGGGCCGGTTGTCCAGCGACTGGCGCTGAAGGAGAAGGTCCCAGCTCTTCCAGTCGAGGCCTGGCTGTTGAACCCAACTCTGAGGTTCCGGGTTTGTTTCTAAGGTTCCACACTGGGACACAGCCATCCTGAAACAGCACAATTCAGACAATAAAATAATGAAATGGACTATAGGATGTTCAGAAAGGAAAGTTTGTGATCGCACATTTTAGCGCCTTAATGTATCCACCAGAACTCTATGAGGGAACTTGGCAAATTCCTATTCAGTAAATCAGCTTTTTGTTCTCATTTATTTAAAAACGGATATATGTATATATATAGGTTAGGTTTTATGACTCATGCCCGGGCTTTAACTACGAGGTCATATCGTCTTTAACCAGAGCGCTCTTTCGTCACTCTGGTGGACATGACCCCGACTCTACTGTGGGAGTCCTAAATTTTGCCTACCCTAAATTTTTATTCACCTAGGACAGGGTCTTTAACGAGTACCTGACATCGTACAGGCTCGGGACCATCGCTTAACGTCCCATCCGAAGGACGGCGTGCTTAAGTTTAATTTACCTCCCAGATAAAATCGGTCGGGTTTTCGATGTATATATATATATATTTACCATCGTCTTGTTTTCATACCTTTTATATGTATCCTGTTTCCTACAAAAAGGGAAGATATAAGGCGAATAAAGTGAATGTCTTCCTCTTCAAAAATTGTTTCATTTTACAACTAGTGTCGCATATTATATCTGTATCATCAGGTTGAAGAAAAATAAGGGGCAATTGAGTGAGGGCGTGGTAACTTTTCAGACCAGTTGAGTGTCAGCGCTGGCTGTATTTATCTTTTTTGACTACATATTTGGTTATTATTTATATATTGTATATAGATTGCGAATAAAAATAACAAAAAAAAAAGTTACTCGTTTACGTTATTTCTATTGGCTTATTTATTTTATTATTTTCTTACCATCTTACTAAATTTTGTTATTGGTCAGTGCTTTAGGGTCTCAGGAAAGCTATCTTTCATTAAACTGCCATATTGAAAAACTCTGACTTCTAGCTCAAATTCGTCTCCACAATAGCAATAGACATTGTAGAATATTACTTGGAGGGGTTAGATATGAGTTTTGTCCTGAAATTGTCTGCTGGCTCTGTGCCTTAGACGAAAAGGACGACCTCATACACTTTTTGTTCCATTGTCCCTCTTTGTGTATCCCCAGGCAAACATTTCTCCACAATTATCTCACCAATAAAACATAATATTACTCAAAAACTAAGTAAGTAGATACTTCCAAAGAAAGCACTAAGTATAATAAGTAATATTAATCACAGATCATACTACAGAGATATTTAATAAACTTAAAATGTTGCCATTCCCTGCCCCCTTTATACTTGAAACATTTATGTCATTAGAAAAAATAATAATATTTATTTTGTAAAGTGTTTAAATTATATTTTTATTTATTTTTACATCTGAACAATACTTGTCATCATTATGACACCAGGAAGTAAGGCAAGTTTCAAATAACTAAACATTGTTCCTTTTTTTTGAAAGAAGTATACCTAACTCATCAAGGATTAAGAAAAGAATAAAGTAAGAAAACTATTCCAATATCTCGCACATTGTGACCTGAGGAAAGGACATAACAACGTCCCAAAATGTAGACACTTTTGAAAGAATTATTAATCATATATATTAATAATTAAAGTATCACTTACAACAGAATCCTGCCAAAGTTGCTCTTCATGGGGGACGATGGAGTCAATACTAGCAGTGGTCACCTGTCCACCTCTGAAACATAGCTGGACAGACTTCTGAGAGGTGAAACTAAGCAAGCGTTCCTCCTTATCGGATGATCCTCCGCCATCGGGCTGCGGGTGGCATGGATCCCGAGCTACAGAGAAGGGCAAGCCTTGCTCTTCTGTTCTCCCTTCTAGTCCACAGGGTGGTACATCACCTTCCTGCAATGTACAATCCCAGTTCGAATTATTTATAATCAACTAAGTTTCCACACTCCCTATAAACTCTTTTCATCTTTAACAATGTATTATTTAGGGAATATTATTAGGGATATTGAATTAAAAAATCCCTCATCAGTTGGTGACATCCTTATGAGGTTTTGGGCCAAAATATAAAATTTCATATCGATACATTCACCTTGGAGATTATTAGAGTTCTGTATTATTTTTGTATAGATATCTGTTAAAGCTCAACCTCGATTCGAGAGGATTTACCCTAATTGGCTCTCCCCCACCACTCTCCCCCCCCCCCCCCCCCCTTACAAGTTTTCACAATATGTCCGTGTTTATCAACTTTTAAGCCAGAAAAACGCTTTTAACTACGAGATCATATCGCCTACTACCAGAGGAGCGCCTAAATATCCTAAATGTTATTCTCGAATAGACAGATTCAAAATATAAAGTTTGGTTGAAATGTATTCAACCATTTTCCTTTCAAGATAGAACAAAACGACAGACAGACATAAATCATCTTATTGTTTGATCTGGAACGGATAAATCTACAAAAAATATTAAAAATACCCAATGTACAGTCAGACAATTCCTTCTAGTTTTATTTCTACAGAAGATATTTACAATAAGGAGTCCGGCTTTGAGAGCGAGGGTACGAAGCCAACGTTTCTCTTCATCGGAGAATGGACGTCCAGTTACCAGATCTCGTTGGGCACAAACAGGTCCTCCGGTATCACACTCCGAGATATGCCCTCTCATCTCGACACATCCTCCCACACGGTTTTCCTGCAATAGAAAGATTATTAAGAGATAACTGCAGCCTAAAATTTTTTTGCGTAAAAATATAGATTCCTTGCGAAAGATACGTAAATTCAGTTCAGTGTTTTTGCCGAATTGACAGAGAGAGCATCGTGACTGAAATGCTGGACCCGTGCTGACACCACACCGGTACGGTACTCTCCTTGGGGGCAAGAAGTTTTAATTTTGTAATTACTTCCCCAATTATACGAAATATCTGACAAGGACAAGTTATATACTAGATCAGAAGTGCGATCTTGAGTCACCGAATTTCACGTTTATCGACCCCCTGAATCCAGTAATGAAAAAGAAAATTGTATGTATATGTATGTTTGTTGGTTAGTTAGTTGTAATGACTCATGTCTGAGCACTCTTCCGTCGCTCTGGTGAACATGAGACAGAATCTGCAGTGGGAGTCCGAAGGATGGCGTACTCAAGATTTTTTCACCTCCCAGAAAAAAATCCTAAGACCTCGGCCGGGTTTCGAACCCGCAATCTTGAGCACAGTAGGCTAGCACGCTTCCTCTGAGCTGCCGGCGCCCTCTCTTTAAGTAGTATGTCTGCGGACATGGTAACTCTCCATAGAATGAACGAATCCACAAAAAACTTTTGTACCTAGAACCCCTATGACACTATTTTCAGTCAAATCGACTAAACGGAAGGGGTGGGCTAGGAAGGGGGGGGGGGGGGGGGGGGGGGAGGAGGTTAACTAAACATTCCTAATAACTTCCTAGCTGATGAACGCATCGACACAAAATTTCACATGGTGATTGGTAACTCCCTAAGCAAAACAACTGTGGATTTTGAACCAAATTGGTCAGAAAGGAAAAGAGTTTAGAAGGAGAGAGAAAAATGTTTCATAAATAATTCGAGCCAGGGAAATACGTTTTCGGAAAATGCGACGGAAAACGACGACTTTTCTTTAACTCCTCCACATCTTTCAAAGCATTTCGTACTAACCAAAGATAGAGAAGGTTGGAAGATGGATGGGGAGGGAGAACCCTCGACTCCGGCTACTCATGGCCTCGACTACAGTCAACCTAGTTGATGGTTGTACCTACACCAGTATCCCGAGGGATGTTGTCACAAGGTGGCTGAGGGAGAGGAGAGCAACGTTGGATCTTGTCGCTACTGCAGTCTCTCACACGAAAATGGACAGAGTCCTCAGAAATGAACGTTGGAAACAAGTGATCATCTGTTTGGGTTCCAGTTGATGGTCTGTCCTGTGGCAGGATGGGACCTCTTTGGGGAGGGAAGTTGACGGTATACTTGGGAAGAGATGTTGGAGCAAAGTTAGGCCTCGGCGGCGGGTTCTGCTGTCGAGCATCCTGCCTGTCCCATCCTCCTGGTGCAGAATCTTCCTAGAACAGAGCGTCCATATAAGAGATGTTTTAACTATAACTGGCAGATAGTAAAGTATTAAATTAGAACATCCGTACACCACATCTCTCTTCGAACGGGCGTCGACAAACGTACAATTTTCAAACAATGATCAAAACATAAAGATCTTATTGTCACGTGACAACTGGAGATCGGACCGGAAATACCAGCCTTAGCGGAAATCTCCGATAGCTTTCATTTCAGTCATCACTTCACTTAATTTTCTAAGATGCATGGTAATATTAAAAAGAGTTGTTTCTTATAGCTTGTTATTGTCGGTACAAGCAGAGTGGACTAATAATGTCAGAAATATGATCCTTTCTGTCTTATCTATCGTTCTCTTAGCTATTATCGACAGTGACTATCGACCTCAGTTAATTTTGGTAGAATGTAGCTTATGTAAGACATTACAGCCTCTTTCCGATATTATACTTAACATTTTTGCAGAAATGTTGTGAAACAATAAAAAATATATAGAAAAACATATGTTTTTTAAAATATTGTCCATTTCACAAAATATATGGGAGTACTTTCGGCATTGCTATCATCTTATCAATTACTCATTTGTTAAGTCGTGGCTGAAGATGGTAGCAATACCGAAAGTACTCCCATATATTTTATACTAGCAGTAATACCCGGCGTTGCCCGGGGAACTTTGACTTTTCTCCCAATATCTCCTATAAGGCTATTCAGTTCCTCGACAGTACATTCATGATGTTATAATTTTCAATTATTCATACGGAATAAGGCTTATAGTCCTTCAACTGTTGTAACGCTAGCTTTGGAGCTAAAACTAATTTATTCAAAAAGATTTCTCATTAATCGTTGCAATGGTTTTCGAGTTACAAAGATTGCGTGAGTGGATGCTGGGATGGACCAGGGGTTGATTAAAAAAATAGACCTTAACCTTCCGGTAGATAAAACTTATCTATTCAAAAAGATTCCTCATTAATCATTGCAGTGGTTTTTGAGTTACAAAGATTGCGTGGGTGGATGCTGGGATGGACCAGATATTGAGGTACTAATACGCCTATAACCTTCCACAGACGATGACGAACAAATTTAAAAAAAAATTAACCAAATCCATCAAGCCGTTCGTGAGTTATAGCGGTACAACGCACAGACATTTTCAGTTTTATAATATTTATAATATATTAATTATATATGAAATTTTGTAGAATATAAAATATTTTTTTTAAATCCATACATTTTTTTTTATACTCTTTCGGATACATGGATATGATTTGTATAAGTGAAAATTCTTGATCGGGGAACCTTCCACTATTGCTTCACTAAAAGGATCCTGCCGTCGATCCTACAGTAGTTACTAACCACTGTTAATGTTGGAAATAACATTCTAATTTTATATATTTGTAAAATCAGAATCATATTCGTAACATTAAAAGTACATATAAAACAAACGGCAGCCCACTGCGAAAAAAAGTTGAGGCTGCCTCAGGCCAACAAGAGCAAGAGAAGAAAGAATAAATTAAAATCAACTTTTTTATCAAAACAAAAGTTAATTTAAATAATTAAAAACAACAATTTGTTTTTGCAATCATTAACTCCAACGAAAATATATTTTATATTTATATTATATTAAAACAATGAAAAAGCGCTTTTAAGTACACAATATAATCTCTTAGTCGCAAAAAAAAAAAAAAAAATTAACGAACAATTTTTTTAAATAAAAATTAACTCATAATTTCTTAACATTCAACTTTTCTTCCTTTATTATTATAATATACTATTAACTAATTAAATAAATGCAACTTTTCTGATTTATTGGCTACAACATTTTTAATGAGATGAAAGTTCTAAGCTATTTTTTATAGAAAAATTTTTGAGTATTAAGTCTTTTGGATTGGGATTCACTTTGAAAAGGAACGTTCACTACTGGAAGTGTAAAGAATATTCTAAGGGCTATTATTAAATTGCATTGAATTATTTTTAAAAAAATTTATTTCAATACATGTATTTGACGATTTGAGGCTTATTACTTATAACCCCCACCCTCTCACTTCGTGTTCACGACATTTACGTTTACAATTTTTTATTTTATTATTTTCCTTTTAGATTCGGTCGCCACATACAAAATTTGGCCACCCTCGCTCCCACCTACCCGGCTGTACTGCTACCCTAACAGAACCGACTGGAGGATTACAATTGTATTCTCTTGAGTACATGACAATATAAAACAACTGCCCCGATAAAGAATCTCCGCATATACAAATCATATCAGGAATCCAAGAGTATTTGTAATGTCTCATATAAGCTACTTTCCACATTAACAATGATCCCTAGTCATTCATGGCTAATATTAGACAAATAAAACCAATTTATTATTTGAAATATTGGCTATTCCACTAAAGATATTTATAAAAATAAAACTACCGGTTTCGGCCTCACACCATCGTCATAACTAGACCTGACGATGGTGTGAGGCCGAAATCGGTATTTTTATTTTTATAAATATCTTTAGTGGAATAGACAATATTTCAAAAAATAAGTTTGTTTTATTTATTTATTACAAATTCCACAATATGTCCGCGTTCCTCAACTTAGAAGTTGTTAATATTAGACACATTAACAATGATCCCTAGTCATTCATTGCCAATACTAGTTAACAGGACGCTAGATAAAGATGGACACCAATGTTGAAATAATCATATTTCCAATACTGTGTAAATATCAATAACAAGCTATTGTCCCGACATCAGCACCATCCCAACATCAGCAGCATCATGACATGCATACATAGAAGTATAAGTCATATTCCACTTTGTATTTGTTTGGTGTTTGTGACACAGCCCGGGCTTTAACTATGTGGTTATATCACCTTTCGTCACTCTGGTGGACATGACCCCGACTCTACTCTGGGAGTCCAAAATTTCGCCTACCCCGGTTTAGTTAACTAAAGCAGACAGGGGTGTTGACATCGCACAGACTAGGGGCCATCGCATAATGAATTTTTCTTTTACCTCCTTGATAAAAAAGCTAGAACCCTCGGGTTTCGTACCCCCGACCCTGAGCGTGGGCAAACACGCTACTCCTAAGCCATTGGCGCCCCCACTTTATTTTTAAAAACACAATTTTCACTATTTAAAGCATTGTCAAGCGTGCATTTTTTTGGTAATTATTGAAATAAATAAGAGTTCTACAAAAAATTTTAGGATGCTGTAGATGAACGCCTTGATCGTGTTGCAGTTTATTTCAGGTCACAGCGAAAGCTAGCGGTTATATCTCCGCATGTGATTCATTGAAAAGAACACAATTTCTTTTCGACCACTAGCTACGTTGTACAAAATTCTTTGTGAAGTGGAAGTCATTTTTCTAAGTTTCGAATGGATATCATTATTTGTTCTTGGTCAGAATGGAATGTCACCAATAAATTCCCCCGAACAGTTTACTAGAAAAATCGTTTGCTCTTTTTTGAAACGCTGCTCCGCAACTCCTCAAGAGTGAAACCCAAAAAATTGTCAGCCTACTTGACGGTGATATTACTCACACTTGTACTTACAGGGCGTTGATACTGAAGATAGCGTTGGGTATTTGCAGATCGCATGTCTTGCCTGGCGCCAGAGGCTGCAAAGGGAATATTGGTTGGACTACTACCAGGAAATTGGACGGAATCCCGAGGGATCTGCCCAGGACAAATATAATGTTTATCGGAGGGGCCGAGGTCTCGTAGGTCCGTAGCAGAGCCTGAAGAGGAGGTGCTGGTCGTACCATTGCGACTAAGTCTGACAATCTCCTGAGCAATGTAACTACGCCAACGCTTCTCTTCATCTGTGGATGATTGCTTGTAGGGTTCTTGAACACTGCCTTGCCTGGCTATGGAGGGAGTGGTACCACCTCCAGCAAATGGAACAGACTCCAGAGGAACATTTCTCCGCCAATTGTCGGGGGATGATCCTTGGTAGCCAAGATTTTGCTGGGTTCTACCAGATTCCCCGCCTTGGGTGGCGGTAGCGATTGAGGATGAAGAGAGGGTGTGTGTGTTACCATCTAAACTACACCGGACAGACTTCTGAGCAATGTAGCTATTGTAGTCGTCTGCTGCGGCTCGTCGGCTTCCTGCAGGTCCCCTGCTTTGAGACAGAATGCGCGTGGGTGCAACGGCGCCATACATAGGTTGTGGTTGGTGGCTGCGGCTTGAGAAGGAATCATTAGTGCCACCAAACGGCCTCGCTTGCTGCCGCCTGTTTTCCATGCCCCATCCTGGTACACCATCTTTCTGGAACAGAAAATTTCTCCCATGATGCTTTGAATGGAATCACTGGTGGCATACTAATAAGTGTTGCGTTCGCCTTGGGAGAGAATATTCGCTCAAACTGAGAAGTTAGCGAAAGGCAGCATAATTTAGCAAAACAACGGGTACCAACAACAAATCTGAAAAAAACTATTCAACGGAGTAGACAGAAATTTCACTTACTCTAATCAGGATAGGACCCTGAGGGGCGTAGCCGCGACAACGCTCTTCATCATCGGAGGATGAACTGTAGCCTAAATCACGCCAGACTCTTGGAGTGGGTGGTCTAACGGGATAGGGAGGAAGAGGCGGTGGTTGGCGGGCGCCGCTGGGACTGGAATTAAGAACTGCTGCAAACATACAAGCACACCCTCTCCTAACATACAAGCACACCCTCTCCAACAGGCCTAGCTACACCGGGGCCTAAGCCCAATGCCTAAAGAGAGACGCCCAGTGGTGCCGTTGCTTGTCCCCTGGCCTGGTTGGGACGCTCACTGGGTGCCCCGGGGTCCTGTGCGGGGCCCCCCCCCCTCCGTTCGCCCCCCGGTTTCTTTGCGGGATCTCGAACTTATTTGAACAGTCAGGCATCAATGACCCTCGTGGTTGAAATGCCATAAAAAAAAAATAAAAAAAAAAAAAGAACTGCTGCGATCGGAGCGGCCATTGCTCGAATTTGCCGCATGCCCCATACTGGGAGCTCTCTGACGCGATCGTCCTGCAATAAACATCTTATTCAGGAGTTCGTTCAATCGATGCTCTTATGACACATCCAAGTGTTGCTTTATAGATTGCTTTCATCGTAAATAACACTGGAAGGCTCGCAAGAGGGACAGCTGTTGTCATTATATACACTAAAAGAGGACCAGTCCAGTGAGATGCAGTTACGCCAATTGTCACAATCATTTGCTGCAGTCAATGGTCGTTAATTAGCATTTATTCGCCGTTTTCTACCAGAAGAATCAATGAAAACGGTACTAGCGACGCTATACATAGAAAAACACTGCTGAGAGCTGCTAGGATGTGGTTGATAGCTGCTGCTCGAACGGATTTCCCAAGTCACCGACTACTAGGCTACTCAAGTTTCACTTACTTTAATCCACACAGGACCCTGAGGAGTGTTGCGGCGCCAACATTCTTCATCATCGGAAGATGAACTGTACCCAAAATCGCGCCGAAATCTTAGATTGGGAGCTCTGCGTGTGTGAGGGGGAGGAGGTGGTGGTTGGCGGCTACCGCTGGGAGGAGGATCAAGAACTGCTGCGATTGGAGCGGCCATAGCTCGTATCTGCCGCATGCCCCAAGCTGGAAGTTCTCTGACGCGATCGTCCTGCAATAGACATCTCATTCAAGAGTTCGTTCAATGAATGCGCTCACGACCCGTCTATTAACGGTAACGCCAGGAACTGTTTGAACACTGACATGAGAGGCTGCTGAGGGCACAACTTACCCTAAACGGTGGCCAGTCCAGAGAGATGCAGCTACGCCAATTCTGGACGTTAATTGCGGCGGCCGATGGGCGTTCGTTTGTATTGTCTGGCAGGTTCCTACCAGGAGATACCCTCTCATCAGAGAAGACGGTATCTCCTTGCGTAGGAGCACTGCCTACGGCATGCTCAGAACTGCTAGGACGTGGTTGGCGGCTGCTGCTCGAACAAGCTTCCCGATCGTCACCGACCGGCGCAGCTTGCTCTCGGATCTCTCCCATCTCCAATGCTGGTACCCGATCTTCCTGAAACAGAAAGGCCTTTCAAGGAATCGTCCACACAGGCGTCCTGGTGTACGCCGATATGTGTTGACATTGGTCCAAGAGTCATCTTCACATCTGATAGTGATACCTGGGTCCTCGGGAAAGAAGGACAAGATTTAAATACAATCGAGAGGAAGGCGAGTAGGAAAATTGGTCGAACAGAGAGCTGAGGGGCTGGACAAGAGCACGGACATTAAAGGCGAAGCAAGGGAGACTGTGATGACTGAAGATAGGTTGGAGATAAAGAGAAATGGCAGAGGATCGCGGAAGCCTAGAGAGGAGACATCAACAAGGACCGTAATTACACAAAAAAGTATGTCTGGCGCTACCTTATAATGAATGACAACACTTGTGGCTAAAAGAGCCACTTCCCGAAGATCCCGATTATTGTCTCTTTAATTTGTTCAATAAAAAATAATTTGAATGAATCAAAGAGAAATTGCCGCTGTTATTGAAGTTTTAGAGCTAGAAAAGCAGGACAGGAATCTGCGGAGAGCTCGTTCTTTCTACCCGAGCTCCGAATAGACAGATTCGTTAAACAAAACAACCGGAGACATGCGAACTGATTTTTCTATAACCTATAATTGAAACCAACTGCAGCGGACAGAAATCATAATCATTGACTTAGTGGAGGAAAAGTCCTGTTTATAACAGACCTTAATATCTCCAAGGTTAGAATTTTAGCGGTTGTAAAATAAGCAATAAAGAGAAGAAAAAAATGGAAGGAATTTTTTATTTCATAACCCTTTTACTCAAAGAAGTCTCTTATGAAAAAGAAATTGACTACTTCAAAAATGATCATGATCATGAAGAGTTCATGTGATTTGAATTGAAAATATTGGAAAAACTTCACAGTTCAAGCTAATAAAGTATTGTTGTTCTTCTGAGTCGAGGAACGCGGAAATATTGTGGAACATGTAATAAATAAATAAAACAAACTTATTTTTGAAATATTGTCTATTCCACCAAAGATATTTACAAAACTACCTGTTTTGGCCTTACACCTTCGTCGTCTAGTTATGAACTAAGTTATACTCTAGTAGTTTTGTAAATATCTTTGGTGGAATAGACAATATTTCAAAAATAAGTTTGTTTTATTTATTGTAGTTCTCTTTCAAAGATAATAGGTCTTTAGTTCAGCGATTTGAGTAATAGTTCGAAAAGTCTGCTACCAAAAAATTATTTTGCGAGTATCAACAACTAGCAAATTCTTAAAAATACAATAAGGAAAATTAATGTACTACTTACAATATGTAGACGTGTAATATAAACTGTACACTAAATTTTTTTTTATTTGTCAAATTAAGGATCTGTGAATGACAATTGATAGATTGAATAATTTATTGAAATAGAAGAAACTATTGAACGATTCCTAACAGCGAAGCTTTAAGCTTTTCTTGTCCGTGAGGATAACAATAAACCAATCCCCTTCGGTAATGGAGCAAAAGTTAACCGGTTCTGTACAACAAAAATAACAATGATTTTTTCAGTGAATCAAATCCGTACTCATCCAATATCGTCGCATCATTTGTAACCTCACTAGTTTTCAAAACTTAAATAATGAAATAAAACAAAACACTAAATCTTTTTATAGATTTTAATCAAGAGTGTTATGTAAAGAACATAACAATGAGAAAAATAAAAATTGCGAGGAGGAAAATTACAGGGATGAGAAATGGAAGCCAGACATATCTCTTCTCCCAACAATGCGGACACTGCAAATAAAAATAACAACAATAAATATTCAATCAATTAAATACAGGCTTACCAACTAAAGAAATGCGTTTTATGTAATAGTTAGTTAACTAACTATAATAAATAATTAAATTGTTAGAACTGAAAAGTATTCATTTGTATTATGGAATTTCTTGACAAATCAACGAAGTCAAAAATAAAGTGGAACGGATTGAACGAAGAGACAACTCAAGGGCTCGGGACCATCGATTAATGTCCCATTCGAAGGAAGGCGTGTTCAACGTGTTTTCACCTCCTAGATTTAAAAACCTAAGGATCTTGGTCGGGTTTCGAACCAGCGATCTTGAGCTCAATAGGCTAGCATGCTACCCCCCTGAGCTACTGGCATTTGAATGTCTGTTTTTTTTTTTTTGTTTTCAATCAGGATCTGAATCCTGTCCGGCGCTGGAGTGATGCCACTTACATTAAACAGTGCTGAGTTCTGCGAGGTGTAGCTTCGCCAAAAACGTCGATCACTGACCAAGGATGGTCGTGTGAAGACGGCCTCGCGATCTATAAATGCACTTCCTCTGCCTTCAGCGATGAAGGACCTCCTCCTTTCGAGAGACCTCAGGGGGGGTCGATTCTCGTCGGGGGTGTCGCTAATGGGGGATTCTGTGCTGCGGACGCTGGATCGTTTGTCTTGGACAGTCTCAGGATGGGCTTCATGGACTCCAGGAATTGAAGAGGCTTTCTTTCGAAACCCTCGCATATCCCATGCTGGTATACGATCTTCCTGAAACAGACAGGTCATTCAAAGACTCTTCGCAACAACACTCGGATTCTTAAAAATATAAACCCATTTATATTTTCTTAGACCTATGAGTTTAACACAAAAATGGTGATAGGTCCCAGAACGTTATAAGTGCACAGGATGTCATTCGTTATTTCCAACAAGACAGACAAAAGAAAGGATGGTTTTTGAGGGAGAGCAGTGGAGTTGGTATTTAATAATTAAAGTTTCCAACTGGGAATGAACATTGTAAGTGATTATTGACGGCTTCTGAAGATTTGTACTGGTTTTATAACCTTCTTGTTTTTGTTTTTAATAGGCGAGAGAGATTTTAGTCCCGAATTAGAAGTTTTTACACGTTATCACATATAGGTATACATTAAATATAATTGTAACAAATAAGTAAACACGTACTAAATAAATAAATAAGTACTAAATAAAAAGATACGAATAATATTAAAATAATAAACATGGACGACATGCTCTTTAATAGAAATAATGCAAGCAACTAGGAAACAAAAACTAATCAAAGTATACAAAACAAAATGTGCTTTTGATAAGGGAAAAAATAAAATTGTAGTAGACATACACAAAAATAAAAACTGGGCAAAAAAAATATATACTTATATGTATATCTTTATAAGCAATAAATTAAATTATATGTTTCTTAATTTTTAAGGCTATAGTAAAAATGAAAATAAATTGTTGATTTTTTTAACACCTATATTATGAAAATAATGCACAATTGGTTCTGAATCGAATTTTGGTCTATTAATGAGATATTTGTGGGGAAATGTTCCTAAACTTAAATTCTGTTTTCTGATTTTTACTTATATTACTCATTGCAACATTCGAATCCTTTTTTATTAAAAAAATTAACAAACAAAAAAACATAAGTAAAAAAAACATACTGAAATCATATACTTACATCTCTGTTTTCTAGTTTATTTCTGTGGCCGAAAAGTCAACTAAATTATCCAACTGAAACATTCATAAGCTTTCCTTATGTAATTTCTTTAATAGGATTTTGAAACTGCAAAAAGAAATATAACATTATACAAAGGACACATTACAAGTTGTCAGCTGTTATTAAGTTACAGCTGACATAATTAACTATGAATAAAAATTATATTACCTTACGATAAGGATATAATTCTGTGCTCGGATGGCAAAACGTGATATGTACCATTTTGATAATTTTTCAGAAGCTATTAAAACTTTTGATTAGCTGTGAAAAATCAGTTTTTTTTTTTTCAACGTGCGATTTCTTTTAATAATATTTATAATAACAATTCCCGATTTAAAATTAGTAATAATATTTTATGATATTTAACATTTTTGCAGAGATATTGTGAAACACTTGATAAAAATAAAGAAAACGTATGTTTTTTAAAAAATACTGTCTATTTCACAGATAGTTTTCCTTATTACTAATCAGTTTTCCTAAATACTAATCAGAAATAGGGCATAACTCAGTAAAATCAACTTTCGCACAACACATCAACGAAAACAAACACCATTTCGATATAAAAACAGGCATACAATACCTACATTTTTGTGACAAAGGTACATAACTCACCTCACTGGAACAACTGGAAATAAACAGAGCGCTACAAAAAGGAAATTGTATGAAGGATGAGACCAATCTCAAATACTCACCCCTTTTATCGCCAATAATATAATCCTCCAGTCTCTGGTATACGTACTTACTCTCTCAAAAAACTGTATATTTTATTTTATAAAACTTTTTATTTTATTTTATTCATATTGTTATCTTTAATTCATTTCATATAGGTATGCACTTAATCAACACATACTATTTCACATTTTTTTATTTTTAAGATCCCAATTTGGGACGAAATGTCTTTTTTTATGTTTTTACATACCTATTTCAAATATTAACTGTATTTGCAGAAGGGATAGGAAAACCCCATAGGGGCTGAAAAAGGATACATACCAACCGTTTGGATTGTAAACTACCTAGTTGAACTTCAATTCGGTATTCGTGGCTGAAGATGGTAGCAATACCGAAAGTACTCCCATATTATATATTATCTGTGAAATAGACAATATTTTTTTTTAAAACATACGTTTTCTTTATTTTAATAATATTTTATGTTTTCCAACAAATTAGGTCAACTTTTCGCATTTTCTACTAAGTTTCAACACAGGTCAGGTTTTGCCATCTTCCTGTTTTTATAATTTATTCAATTTTCAGGTTTTAATGCGGGTTATCAAACAAAATTATTCCGGTCTTTGCTAAAAAAAGTTGTATTATGCATTAATAAAAAAAATAAAAAAAGTAAAAATAAAAATGTTAGGTGCAAATCTTTCTCAGAAGTACTATAAGAATCGTAAGTTGCCTTCCCTCCTGCCCCAGTGTCTCATTCTCTTATAATGATGAGAATTATTGATGTCCACTTGTGGATCGTATGAAGGATCAACATCGGAATCATTATCGTTATTAATTATTATTGGTTCCTTTAAAATTATTAGTAAACGACAAAACTATTAGTTAACTTACGATATAAAGGCAAAAAAAATTAATTATTCAATAATAAAAACTTACTGTATCAGAAAAATCATATTCAACAGGTGGCTGTTCCATGATTTTCAAACATCGACTCACATGAATCATGAGTAAAGATCAAATCGAGGATTCTTTACACTTAGCGCAAGAAAACATTTTATTTATTATTTGACATAAACTGCAATACACTTAGTTTTCAATTTATCACCTTAAAATATCATGTATTGACATAGACTGGAATGATACAGTCGTGCAGGTTATATTACTAATATCACACATATCATCATCTGACATCTATTAACATGTTATTAATATGTCGTAATAGAGCAT
The DNA here is from genome assembly GCA_963662175.1 of Aradus depressus. Classification (NCBI taxonomy): domain Eukaryota; kingdom Metazoa; phylum Arthropoda; class Insecta; order Hemiptera; family Aradidae; genus Aradus; species Aradus depressus. The sequence continues at coordinate 3,708,445 of OY759219.1, forward strand.
GGCACAAAAAGGATGTAGACTTACATTAGTCTGTCAACAAATGGTGGCAACAACTGGAATCACATACCTAACAACAATGGTCACCTCAACTTTTTTTTTCTTTATCATCGTCACCTAGACATGTCATATTTTGCCGACTTCTAGAGTTCAATTCAAAACACCTCAGCAAGGACATATCTTAGTTTATGAAAAAAATTGACATATCACGTTTTGCCATCTGAGCACAGAATTATAACTACATAATCGAAATAGGCTTATATAATAGAAATTTATTTATACGAATGTCCTCACATAATAATAACTATAAAATAGAAATAGGCTAAGGAGACGGTTCTAACATAATAATAATTCATAACTTAATTCCAAATATAAAAATACTTTCCAGATAGAAAAATCTAAACAAGAAAAACGTGAGGGGGCCCTAAGCATAAATACAATGCTAGCTCGTTAACGGATGGTCGGATGGTGATGCAATTTAAAATGTAGCACTCTTTTAAGCCCAAATGAAAAATATGTGTGACGTCTCAAAATTCAGAGTGCGAGGGGGGGGGCGAAGTACAAATTTAGAGCTAGTTCACTAACCTCTGTTTGGATTGTCATGGAATATCATAAGGAAACATTCTTATGAAACTGGCCATTGCCAGCACTCCTGAAACAATAGTTAGGTAGTTTAGTGGAACAGGTCTCCCGGCCAGCACCGCCGAGGAGGATGGTCGGAATGGGATAGTTGACAAAAGGAATTTCAAGGTCATTATGGAGGGTGAGATTAGACACATAGAAGGATGCATCGACATTTGTTGTTAGGACTTCGGATTGTAAGGACTGGATACGCTTCATGTTTGATGGCTTAATAACAGAAGTAAAGATGACAAATATATTCTAGTTGGTCCCAATTCCCGTATATTTCGAAGAAGAAGAAAATAAATTATAATACAGCAGTTTTTTTTTTTTTTGCCTTATGTTCAATGCATATTAGCGATGTCACTTTTGTTATCAATTATTTACGACATCCATGGGAGGGAGTTCTATCTACGAAATATAACTCACTCCCGGACGGGATTCGAACCCTCAAACCATGGTGAGACCATGCGACCAAAGTCCTACGCTCTAGCCCGTACGGTCACCATGGTTCCAAACAGCAATATTCCTAAATGGACTTGCAATAGACAATAAATATATTTTCTACTAGCAGTAATACCCGGCGTTGCCCGGGGAACTTTGAATTTTCTCCCAATATCTCCTATAAGTCTATTCAATCCTTCGACACCACATTCATGATGTTATAATTTTCGATTATTCATACGGAATATAGTCCTTCAACTATAGTAACGCTAGTAAGTTTTTAAGACCCCTCGGCACCACAGCTAGTATGCGCCTGAACGACGGAAACCCCAGCTAGTGAATACTTGGCATCGCTGGGCACCACAGCTAGTAAGAATTTAGGAACGCTGGGCATTACATCTAGTATGTGCCTTGCGACGGCGGACCCCACATTTAGTACGTAGTTAGGAACGCTGGGCACCACGGCTAGTATGTTCCTTGCGACGGCGGACCCCACATCTAGTACGTAGTTAGGAACGCTGGGCACCACAGCTAGTAAGTGTCTTGTAACGGCGGACCCCACAGCTAGTGTTAGGAACGCTGGGCATCTCAGTTAGTATGTGCCTTGCGACGGCGGACCCCACAGCTAGTACGATATTAGGAACGCTGGGCACCACAGCTAGTAAATGCCTTGCAACAGCGGACCCCACAGCGAATTCATAATTACTACTACATGTGAAATTCATGACAATCCGATTACCCTTTAATCAGTCAGCATTTTTTTATGCTTTGCCCCCCCCCCCCCCTGTTCAATTTTTGAAGATGTCACATAGTGTATTTTTCTATTTGGCCATCAAGAATACTACATAAGAAATTCCATGACAATCCGATCATCCGTAAATGATCTATCACTATCTTCAAATTTACGCCTACCCCACAACCCCCCTCCCGTTCAAAACTTTGGGACGCCACACACCTTTTTTTCCTTTTTGGCTTTTAAAAATACTACATGTGAAATTTCATGACAATTCGACCATTAGTTAATGAGTTAGCACTATTTATATACTTAGGCCCCCCTTACAACCCCCCCTCCCGATCAAAATTTTGGGACGCCACATAGCCTATTATTCAATCGGGCTCAAAAGAATGCTACATGGGAAGTTTCAAAAAAATCTGTCCAGCCGTTTCGGCGTGATGCTGGAACAAACATACAAACAAACAAACACACCCCGTTTCAGCTTTATTAATATAGACTTTATTAATATAGATTAAGGAGAAATATAAACAGTGCAATAACACTTGTATATTTTGTATTCAATAATAATACATTAAGACGACACCAGGTGGCAGGTAATGAGATGGACCACAACGTCACCCTCTATATTAGTTGATGTAGAGCTACTGTAAAGATTTGACCCTGTTCAATATTTACCAAGAGGTGGCCTCCCGTCCAGTATCCTTGTTTTGTGGATATTTTCAATGTCGACCCATGACTAATGGGCTCATCTCACCGAGTCAAGATCACGGACCTCGCCCGATTGTCATTGAACATTTTGTCTCCACTTTGATCATTGTTTCTAGGGCATTCCACGCCAAAACATAAAAAAAAAAAACAAAAAAAAAACATCAATTGATTTTAACGAAATTTGTAGAGGATGTTTGGTCCAGGTTCAAACTAAAAAATACAAAGAAACAATTTTTGATCATTATTTTTTATAAACGAGTGGTGGACCCGCCGGAGACGGTTCAGCTCTGTCGAGTGAAGTGGAGGGAATTGCTTCCGATAAAAAAAAAAAAAAAAGTGAGGATAATCCCGAACCCTGCTACCTATATCCCAACTTCAAAAAACACACTTTTTCTAAAAAAATTATCAGCAAGTCTTAGTTGATTTTTTTTCTTGTTCTGGTGCAATAAAACTGAGTGGCAAAAAAAATGAACAAACAACTAAATACTTACAGAAATAAATAATGGCTGTTGAATCATCTTCCTTTACTTGTAAAATTAATAGGTGAACCTTGAATTTCGGATATTAGGGTTAGAATAGTATATCAAAAATTATTAATATCATATTTTTTTTCTCAGACCAAGAGAAAAAAAAAATATATATTATTAATTTTTGATATAGGTACATCCTAACACTAATATCCGAAATCCCAGGTTCACCTATTAATATTAGAAGTAAAGGAAGATGATTCAACAGCCATTATTTATTTCCGTAAGTATTTAGTTGTTTGTTCATTGTTAAATATTAAATTTATTACTTGTTATAATTAAATATTATATTACCAGGATAACTGGCACCTAATAATTCAATAACAAGACATCCCTCTACTATATAGTACTCAGTTAACTTGAATCTAACCTTAGCAACTGGTCTACAACTCACCCAAATGATCCCTGTCCTCTTCCTTTTCTTATCGTCTTCTTGGCATCTATCCCATATTTTTAAATTTTTAAGCACGCAATTTTTCTGAAAAATGAACTGAGAACTGTTTGTCGATTCCTCTTCATTGACATTTCTGAGGTTCCGTTCCACAAATGGTAAAAACGGAGTCGTTATGGAAAGTTTACGGTGTCTGTCCATCATTCTGTCACAACATTAGATATTTATTTTTTTCCTGTGTGATGTATAAAATTACACACATTGTAATTATTAATAATATATTATAACATTAATTATATTTATTGGTATAAAAAACTGAACAAAAAAAAGCTGTTAGAAATGAAGTAACTTAATTATTGAATAAATATATGAAGTCGCATTTTGTTTTAAAAAGGAACCAATGAATGAAGTACAAAAGACGACGATCAGCTGTTTTTAATAGAGTGGAGCAGTCTAAGTTGGGTTGTGGAGGTTGAAGTCTGGGAGAGATGTGAAGATGGACAGGCTAGGAGTGAGAGAAGTGTTTAGGCTTAAGGTGTGGTGAACCAAAAAGGTGTGAAATAACATGGAAATAGATGCGCAAAGGAGGTACTTTTATTTATTTATATGTACATATATAGGGTGGCCCAGATAAGCGGGCCACCCTACTACATGTTACTACTACATGTGAAATTCATGACAATCCGATTACCCTTTAATCAGTCAGCATTTTTTTATGCTTTGCCCCCCCCCCCCCCCCCCCTGTTCAATTTTTGAAGATGTCACATAGTGTATTTTTCCATAGTGTGAAATTCCATGATAATCCGATCATCCGTAAATGATCTATCACTATCTTCAAATTTACGCCTACCCCACAACCCCCCTCCCGTTCAAAACTTTGGGACGCCACACACCTTTTTTTCCTGTTTGGCTTTTAAAAATACTACATGTGAAATTTCATGACAATTCGACCATTAGTTAATGTGTTAGCACTATTTATATACTTAGAATACTTATACTTAGGCCCCCATCAACCCACCCTCCCGTTCAAAATTTTGTGACATATACACTCTATATTTCTATTTGGCTTTTAATAATACTACATGTGAAATTCCATGACAATACGACCAACCGTTAATGAGCTAGCACTATATTTATACTTAGGCCCCCCCGCCACAACCCCCCCTCCCGTAAACAATTTTGAGCCGTCACACCGCCTATTTTTCTATTTGGCCTCCAGGAATACTACATGTGAAATTTCGTGACAATCCGATCATCCGTTAATGACTTATCACTATACTTATACTTAGGCCCCCATCAACCCACCCTCCCGTTCAAAATTTTGTGACATATACACCCTATATTTCTATTTGGCTTTTAAGAATACTACATGTGAAATTCCATGACAATACGACCAACCGTTATTGAGCTACCGCCATATTTATACTTAGGTCCCCCCGCCACTACCCCCCCTCCCGTACAAAATTTTGAGCCGTTACACCGCCTATTTTTTTATTTGGTCTTCAGGAATACTACATGTGAAACTTTGTGACAATTCGATCAACCGTTAATGAGCTAGCTCTATATTTATACTTAGGCCCCCCCACAACCCCCCCCCCCCCTCCCGTTCAAAACTTTGGGACGCCACACACCTTTTTTTCCTATTTGGCTTTTAAAAATACTACATGTGAAATTTCATGACGATTCGCCCATTAGTTAATGAGTTAGCTCTATATTTATACTTAGGCCCCCCCACAACCCCCCCTCCCGTTCAAAATTTTGGGACGCCACACACCTTTTTTTCCTGTTTGGCTTTTAAAGAGACTACGTGTGAAATTTCATGACAATTCGACCATTAGTTATTATGTTAGCACTATTTATATACTTAGGCCCCCCTTACAACCCCCCCTCCCGATCAAAACTTTGGGACGCCACACACCTTATTTTTCTATTTGGCCTTCAGGAATACTCCATGTGAAATTTCGTGACAATCCGACCAACCGTTAAAGAATTAGCTCTATATTTATACTTAGGCCCCCCCACAACCCCCCCTCCCGTTCAAAACTTTGGGACGCCACACCTTATTTTTCTATTTGGCCTTCAGGAATACTCCATGCGAAATTTCGTGACAATCCGACCAACCGTTAAAGAATTAGCTCTATATTTATACTTATGCCCCCCCACAACCCCCCCTCCCGTTCAAAACTTTGGGACGCCACACACCTTTTTTTCCTATTTGGCTTTTAAAAATACAACATGTGAAATTTCATGACGATTCGCCCATTAGTTAATGAGTTAGCTCTATATTTATACTTAGGCCCCCCCACAACCCCCCCTTCCGTCCAAAACTTTGGGACGCCACACACCTTTTTTTCTTGTTTGGCTTTTAAAAAGACTACCTGTAAAATTTCATGACAATTCGCCCATTAGTTAATGAGTTAGCACTATTTTTATACCTAGGCCCCCCCACAACCCCCCCTCCCGATCAAAACTTTGGGACGCCACACACCTCTTTTTCCTATTTGGCTTTTAAAAATACTACATGTGAAATTTCATGACGATTCGCCCATTAGTTAATGAGTTAGCTCTATATTTATACTTAGGCCCCCCCACAACCCCCCCTCCCGTTCAAAACTTTGGGACGCCACACACCTTTTTTTCCTGTTTGGCTTTTAAAAAGACTACGTGTGAAATTTCATGACAATTCGACCATTAGTTAATGTGTTAGCACTATTTATATACTTAGGCCCCCCTTACAACCCCCCCTCCCGTTCAAAATTTTGAGACGCCACATAGCCTATTATTCAATCGGGCTCAAAAGAATGCTACATGTGAAGTTTCAAGAAGATCCGTCCAGCGGTTTGGGCGTGATGCTGGAACAAACATACAAACAAACCCCGTTTCAGCTTTATTAATATAGACTAGCAGTAATACCCGGCGTTGCCCGGGGAACTTTGACTTTTCTCCCAATATCTCCTATAAGGCTATTCAGTTCCTCGACAATACATTCATGATGTTATAATTTTCAATTATTGATACGGAATAAGGCTTATAGTCCTTCAACTGTAGTAACGCTAGTAAGTTTTTAGGACCCCTGGGCACCACAGCTAGTATGCGCCTTTCAACGGCGGAAACCACAGCTAGTGAATACTTAGCATCGCTGGACATCCTAGCCAGTGCGTACTTAAGAACGCTTGTGACTACAGCTAGTATGTGCCTTGCAACGCTGGGCACCACAGGTAATATATGCCTTGCAACGGCGGACCCCACAGCTAGTACGTAGTTGGGAATGCTGGGCATCACAGCTAGTATGTGCCTTGCGACGGCGGACCCCACAGCTAGTATGTGCCTCGCAACAGCGGACCCTACAGCTAGTACGAAGTTAGGAACGCTGGGCATCACAGCTAGTAAGTGCCTGGCAACAGCGGACCCCACAGATAGTACGTTTTTAGGAACGCTGGGCCCTACAGCTATTAAGTGCCTTGCATCAGCGGACCCCACAGCTAGTACGTAGTTAGAACCACTGGGCATCACAGCTAGTATGTGTTTTGCAACGGCGGACCCCACAGCTAGTACGTAGTTAGAAACGCTGAGCATCACAGCTAGTATGTGTTCTGCAACGGCGGACCCCACCGCTAGTACCTAGTTAGAAACGCTGGGCATCACAGCTAGTATGTGCCTTGCGACGGCGGACCCCACAGCTAGTACGTAGTTTGGAACGCTGGTCACCACAGGTAGTATGTGCCTCGCAACAGCGGACCCTACAGCTAGTACGAAGTTAGGAACGCTGGGCATCACAGGTAGTAAGTGCCTGGCAACAGCGGACCCCACAGATAGTACGTTTTTAGGAACGCTGGGCCCTACAGCTATTAAGTGCCTTGCATCAGCGGACCCGACAGCTAGTACGTAGTTAGAACCACTGGGCATCACAGCTAGTATGTGTTCTGCAACGGCGGACCCCACAGATAGTATGTAGTTAGAACCACAGGGCATCACAGCTAGTATGTTTTTGCAACGGCGGACCCCACAGCTAGTACGAAGTTAAATACGCTGGGCCACACTGCTAGCGCCTTGCAACAGCGGACCCCACAGCTAGTATGTGCCTCGCAAACGCGGACCCCACAGCTAGTACGAAGTTAGGAACGCTGGTCATCACAGCTAGTAAGTGCCTTGCAACAGCGGACCCCACAGATAGTACGTTTTTAGGAACGCTGGGCCCTACAGCTATTAAGTGCCTTGCAACAGCGGACCCCACAGCTAGTACGTAGTTAGAAACGCTGAGCATCACAGCTAGTATGTGTTCTGCAACGGCGGACCCCACCGCTAGTACCTAGTTGGAAACGCTGGGCATCACCGCTAGTATGTTTTTGCAACGGCGGACCCCACAGCTAGTACGTTTTTAGGAACGCTCGACCCTACAGCTAGTAGGTGCCTTGCAACTGCGGACCCCACAGATAGTATGTAGTTAGAACCACAGGGCATCACAGCTAGTATGTGTTTCGCAACGGCGCACCCCACAGCTAGTACGTAGTTAAATACGCTGGACCACACTGCTAGCGCCTTGCAACAGCGGACCCCACAGCTAGTACGTAATTAGGAACGCTGGGCATCACAGCTAGTAAATGTTTTGTAGGTGCCTTGCAACAGCGAACCCTACAGCTAGTACATAGTTAGGAACGCTGGGGCTGAGCACTACAGCTAGTAAGTGCCTTGCAACAGCGGACCCAACAGCTAGTACGATATTAGGAACGCTGGGCATCCAGTGAACCCCACAGCGAATACATAGTTACTACTACTACATGTGAAATTCATGACAATCCGATTACCCTTTAATCATTCAGCATTATTTTTATGCTTAGCCCCCCCCCCCCCCCCCCCCCTCCCAAATTTTTAAGATGTCACACACCCTATTTTTCTATTTGCCCTTTATGAATACTACATGTGAAATTTCGTGACCATCCGATCATCCGTTAATGACTTATCACTATATTTATACTTAGGCCCCCATCAACCCACCCTCCCGTTCAAAATTTTGTGACATATACACCCTATATTTCTATTTGGCTTTTAAGAATACTACATGTGAAATTTCAAGACAATACGACCAACCTTTAATGAGCTAGCACTATATTTATACTTAGGCCCCCCCCCGACCACAGCCCCCCCTCCCGTACTAAATTTTGAGCCGTCACACCGCCTATTTTTTTATTTGGCCTTCAGGAATACTACATGTGAAATTTCGTGACAATTCGACCATTAATTAATGAGTTAGCTCTATATTTATACTTAGGCCCCCCCACAACCCCCCCTCCCGTTCAAAACTTTGGGACGCCACACACCTTTTTTTCCTATTTGGCTTCTAAAAATACTACATTTGAAATTTCATGACAATTCGCCCATTAGTCAATGAGTTAGCTCTATATTTATACTTAGGCCCGCCCCACAACCCCCCCTCCCATTTAAAACTTTGGGACGCCACACACCTTTTTTTCCTATTTGGCTTTTAAAAATACTACATGTGAAATTTCGTGACAATCCGACCAACCGTTAATGAGGTAGGACTATTTATATACTTAGGCCCCCCTTACAACTCCCCCTACCGTTCAAAATTTTGGGACGCCACATAGCCTATTATTCAATCGGGCTCAAAAGAATGCTACATGTGAAGTTTCATGAAGATCCGTCCAGCCGTTTGGGCGTGATGCTGGAACAAACATACAAACAAACAAACCCCGTTTCAGCTTTATTAATATAGATTATGTTCTAATTGGCAGTATTCGTCCTACTGAGGCTAGTTCTTAGCGACTCCTAAACCGGATATTTGAATTTTCGGGTACCGGGTCCGCTCTCCCTCTAATCCTTCCATCTTTTCATTAGTTGGACCCTTATCTTATGTGTTCCACATTTCAATCTCTCCAACCCCGAATCACACATAAGCTTCCGCTCTCTCTCTGTATACAAATAAAAACATGGAAGACATTTACTTGTAAGCCGGAATGTAGCCTCAAATTTGGAGATCAAAGGACCTTCTTTGGCACTGGGGCTTCACACAAAAATTCCAATAACTGCCGTTGTAATGAATCTATTGAAATGAAATGTCTAAGTGAATTTAAAAAACCCATAAGGATCCCCCCCTCCCCCCCCCCCTTCTTAGTTGTCATAAGAAATTGATAAAACGGAAGAAGGGGTCGGAGGGGGCTAAACTTAAAAATTCCAATAACTGCCGATGTAATGAATGTATCAAAAAAAATTTAATGTCTGAATTCAGAAAGATCCTTTAACTCAACTATTTTTGGATTGAAAGCGATCATAATAACTGTTAAATATTTAATTGATTAATTATGTTGGGGAATACATTGCGGTGACTCATCGACGACTTTTAAAAATTTTTTTTGGGGATCAGATAATATGAAATTTTAGTGAAAACTCAATACTGAATTTTTTGACCGATTACATAACTTCCCCTATACTTTGTGTAGGCAGGGAAGTGAAAAACTCACTGTGGCATACTTGAGACTCCAACACTCGAGGCTCCTCTGATCCAAGTGGTCAGCTCAAGTAGCCACTACTGTCTCTTCGTTCAATCACCTCCTTCGGCACGTTCACCTCTAAATGACCCTAACACGTCTCCTTGGTCTTGCTACAAAACCCTATTTCATTTTTTTTCTCTGAGGTAAGGGATGGTCAAATTTTGATGGAAGACATAACAGGCAAGTCAATTTTTAAAACAAATTTTTATTTAATTTCAAAATTGTACTAAAAAGAAAGTCGTCAACGTACCACCGACAATGTACTTGCACAGCTAAGTTTTTGAGGTCCCCCCAAAACCAATCGACCGTTCGGTATAAAAATCTGTAAGTTGACTTACATAATAACTTCTGAATCCTCATACTAAATTTTGTGTCGATATATTCATTACATCGGCAGTTCTAAAGTATCCAATTTTTAAACAAATAAACATTTTTAACATTTTTTATGAATAACAAAAAAAAAAAAGATTAAAAAACGCATTAACTAATGGTCGGATAATCATGAGTATTCTTAAAGGCCAAATAGAAAAACATACTGTGTGACGGCTCAAAATTGTGATCGGGAGGGGGGGGTTGTGGGGGTAGGCCTAAGTATAAATATAGTGCTAGGTCATTAACTAATAGTCGGATTGTCACGAAATTTTACATGTAGTATTCTTAGACCGCAAATTCAAATATACGCTTTGCGACATCTCAAAATTTTGAACGGGAGGGGGGGTTGTGGGGCTAGGCCTAAATATACAGATACCGGTAGCTCATTAACTAACGGTCGGATTATTACAAAATTTCACATGTAGTATTCCTGAAGCCCAAATAGAAAAATAGGGTGTGTGACGGCTCAAATTTTGAGAGGGAGGGAGGGTTGTGGCCCGTCCCCTCAGCCGATATCGCTAAAATTTGACAAGTTAAGTCCTCATCGGATTTTAAATTTGAATACGAAATTTGATTTTGATACATTCATTACATCGGCAGTTATTGGGATATTTGAACTGAGCCCCATCCCCGGAACTCCCCCCTCCCCGGAACTCCCCCCTCCCCTCAGTTGATATCGCTGAAATTTGACAGGTTATGTCCTCAGTGGATTTTTATTTTAAATACGAAATTTGATGTTGATACATTCCATACATCGGTAGTTATTGGGATTTTTGACAAAGGCCCCCACCCCGGAACTCCCCCCTCCCCTCAACCGATATCGCTGAAATTTGACTGGTTATGTCCTCAGTGGATTTTAATTTTATATACGATATTTGATGTTGATACATTCAATACATCGGCGGTTATTGGGATTTTCGAAAAGGGCCCTCACACCGGAACTCCCCCCTCCCCTCAACCGATATCGCTGAAATTTGACTGGTCATGTCCGCAGTAGATGATAATTTCAAATACGAAATTTGATGTTGATACATTCATTACATCGGCGGTTATTGGGATTTCCGAAAAGGGCCCCCACCCCGGAACTCCCCCCTCCCCTCAACCGATATCGCTGAAATTTGACTGGTTATGTCCTCCGTGAATGTTAATTTTAAATACGAAATTTGATTTCTTAAAGATGGGATATAGCTCTAATTATAATATGTTGGGTTTCCTAAACATGTATTACCTAGGAGGTCCACCGTTGCACGGTAAATAATAGCTATCACCAGCGTTCTTAGGCACAAAATAGATAGGGTAAAATAGCTGTTGCAAGGCACATACTAGCTGCGATGCCAAGCGTTCCTAACTACGTACATACTATCTGTGTTGCCCAGCGTTCCTAAGAACTTAGGCAGCATCCAGAAACGAAGATGGTCAACGAAAGAAAGATTCAGATGTATCGGGAAAGTCCCATCCGAAGGACGACGTGCTCAAATTTATTATTATCTTCCCGATTAAAACATCTGACCTAATAGACTTGGCTAGATTTCGAAATGGCGATCCTGAGCTCGGTAAACTCCATTCTTCAAATTTCTCGCTTTTAAACGGTTTTTAGTTTTAATATTTGTTAAAACTGTAAACAACAGGGATATCTGAATCCTAAACAAAAATCGAAATAAAAATGTTTTTCGAAAAAAGTCGGGCGAAATCCCATTCTTCAAATTTCTCGTTTTTTAACAGTTTTTAGATTTAATATTTGTTAAAACTGATAGACAGATTCAGATATATCGGGAAAGTCCCATCCGAAGGCCGACGTGCTCAAGGTTATTTTTAACCTAAGTGAAATTTCAGCTACCCAGGTTTAGATACATAACATACGACTCATTATCCAGTACCTGACATACGAAAAGGCCCTCGATCATAGCTTAAAGTCCAATCTGAAGGACGACGTGCTCAAGTTATTTTTAAAGTAAATGAAATTTCAACTACCCAGGTTTAGATACATAACATACGACTCATTATCGAGTACCTGACATACGAAAAGGCCCTCGATCATAGCTTAAAGCCCAATCCGAAGGACGACGTGCTCAAATTTATTTTTATCTTCCTGATTAAAACATCTGAGCTAAGTGACTTGGCTAGATTTCTAAATGACGATCCTGAGCTCGGTAAACTCCATTCTTCAAATTTCTAGCTTTTAAACGGTTTTTAGATTTAATATTTGTTAGAACTGATGAACAACCGGGATATCAAAATCCTACACAAAAATCGAAATAAAAATGTTTTTCGAAAAAGTCGGGCTAAATACCATTCTTCAAATATCCTGCTTTTTAACGGTTTATAGATTTCATATTTGTTAAAACTGATAGACAGATTCAGATATATCGGGAAAGTCCCATCCGAAGGACGACGTGCTCAAGGTTATTTTTACGTAAATGAAATTTCAACTACCCAGGTATGGATACATAACATAAGACTCATTATCGAGTACCTGACATACGAAAAGGCCCTCGATCATAGCTTAAAGCCCAATCCGAAGGACGACGTGCTCAAATTTATTTTTATCTTCCTGATTAAAACATCTGAGCTAATAGACTTGGCTAGATTTCGAAATGGCGATCCTGAGCTCGGTAAACTCCATTCTTCAAATTTCTCGCTTTTAAACGGTTTTTAGTTTTAATATTTGTTAAAACTGTAAACAACAGGGATATCTGAATCCTAAACAAAAATCGAAATAAAAATGTTTTTCGAAAAAAGTCGGGCGAAATCCCATTCTTCAAATTTCTCGTTTTTTAACAGTTTTTAGATTTAATATTTGTTAAAACTGATAGACAGATTCAGATATATCGGGAAAGTCCCATCCGAAGGCCGACGTGCTCAAGGTTATTTTTAACCTAAGTGAAATTTCAGCTACCCAGGTTTAGATACATAACATACGACTCATTATCCAGTACCTGACATACGAAAAGGCCCTCGATCATAGCTTAAAGTCCAATCTGAAGGACGACGTGCTCAAGTTATTTTTAAAGTAAATGAAATTTCAACTACCCAGGTTTAGATACATAACATACGACTCATTATCGAGTACCTGACATACGAAAAGGCCCTCGATCATAGCTTAAAGCCCAATCCGAAGGACGACGTGCTCAAATTTATTTTTATCTTCCTGATTAAAACATCTGAGCTAAGTGACTTGGCTAGATTTCTAAATGACGATCCTGAGCTCGGTAAACTCCATTCTTCAAATTTCTAGCTTTTAAACGGTTTTTAGATTTAATATTTGTTAGAACTGATGAACAACCGGGATATCAAAATCCTACACAAAAATCGAAATAAAAATGTTTTTCGAAAAAGTCGGGCTAAATACCATTCTTCAAATATCCTGCTTTTTAACGGTTTATAGATTTCATATTTGTTAAAACTGATAGACAGATTCAGATATATCGGGAAAGTCCCATCCGAAGGACGACGTGCTCAAGGTTATTTTTACGTAAATGAAATTTCAACTACCCAGGTATGGATACATAACATAAGACTCATTATCGAGTACCTGACATACGAAAAGGCCCTCGATCATAGCTTAAAGCCCAATCCGAAGGACGACGTGCTCAAATTTATTTTTATCTTCCTGATTAAAACATCTGAGCTAAGTGACTCGGCTAGATTTCTAAATGGCGATCCTGAGCTCGGTAAACTCCATTCTTCAAATTTCTAGCTTTTAAACGGTTTTTAGATTTAATATTTGTTAAAACTGATGAACAACCGGGATATCGAAATCCTACACATAAATCGAAATAAAAATGTTTTTCGAAAAAGTCGGGCTAAATACCATTCTTCAAATTATAGATAGAGTTATAGATTTCATATTTGTTAAAACTGATAGACAGATTCAGATATATCGGGAAAGTCCCATCCGAAGGACGACGTGTTCAAGGTTATTTTTAACCTAAGTGAAATTTCAGCTACCTAGGTTTAGATACATAACATACGACTCATTATCCAGTACCTGACATACAAAAAAGCCCTCGATCATAGCTTGAAGTTCAATCCGAAGGTCGACGTGCTCAAGTTATTTTTAACCTAAATGAAATGTCACCTACCCAGGTTTAGATACATAACATACGACTCATTATCGAGTACCTGACATACGAAAAGGCCCTCGATCATAGCTTAAAGCCCAATCCGAAGGACGACGTGCTCAAATTTATTTTTATCTTCCTGATTAAAACATCTGAGCTAAGTGACTTGGCTAGATTTCTAAATGACGATCCTGAGCTCGGTAAACTCCATTCTTCAAATTTCTCGCTTTTAAACGGTTTTTAGATTTAATATTTGTTAAAACTGATGAACAACCGGGATATCTGAATCCTACACAAAAATTGAAATAAAAATGTTTTTCGAAAAAAGGCGGGCTAAATACCATTTTTCAAATTTCCTGCTTTTTAACGGTTTATAGATTTAATATTTGTTAAAACTGACAGACAGATTCAGATATATCGGGAAAGTCCCATCCGAAGGACGACGTGCTCAAGTTATTTTTAACCTAAATGAAATGTCACCTACCCAGGTTTAGATACATAACATACGACTCATTATCGAGTACCTGACATACGAAAAGGCCCTCTATCATAGCTTAAAGCCCAATCCGAAGGACGACGTGCTCAAATTTATTTTTATCTTCCTGATTAAAACATCTGAGCTAAGTGACTTGGCTAGATTTCTAAATGACGATCCTGAGCTCGGTAAACTCCATTCTTGAAATTTCTAGCTTTTAAACGGTTTTTAGATTTAATATTTGTTAAAACTGATGAACAACCGGGATATCTGAATCCTACACAAAAATTGAAATAAAAATGTTTTTCGAAAAAAGTCGGGCTAAATACCATTCTTCCAATATCCTGCTTTTTAACGGTTTATAGATTTAATATTTGTTAAAACTGACAGACAGATTCAGATATATCGGGAAAGTCCCATCCGATGGACGACGTGCTCAAGGTTATTTTTAACCTAAGTGAAATTTCAGCTACCCACGTTTAGATACATAACATACGACTCATTATCCAGTACCTGACATACAAAAAAGCCCTCGATCATAGCTTGAAGTTCAATCCGAAGGACGACGTGCTCAAGTTATTTTTAACGTAAATGAAATTTCAACTACCCAGGTTTAGATATATAACATACGACTCATTATCGAGTACCTGACATACGAAAAGGCCCTCGATCATAGCTGAAAGTCCAATCCGAAGGACGACGTGCTCAAATTTATTTTTATCTTCCCGATTAAAACATCTGACCTAATTGACTTGGCTAGATTTCGAAATGACGATCCTGAGCTCGGTAAACTCCAATTCTTCAAATTTCTCGCTTTTAAACGGTTTTTAGATTTAATATTTGTTAAAACTGATGAACAACCGGGATATCTGAATCCTACACAAAAATCGAAATAAAAATGTTTTTCGAAAAAAGTCGGGCTAAATACCATTCTTCAAATTTCTCGCTTTTTAACGGTTTATAGTTTTAATATTTGTTAAAACTGATAGACAGATTCAGATATATCGGGAAAGTCCCATCCGAAGGACGACGTGCTCAAGGTTATGTTAAACCTAAGTGATATTTCAGCTACCCAGGTTTAGATACATAACATACCACTCATTATCCAGTACCTGACATACAAAAAGGCCCTCGATCATAGCTTAAAGTCCAATCCGAAGGACGACGTGCTCAAATTTATTTTTATCTTCCTGATTAAAACATCTGAGCTAAGTGACTTGGCTAGATTTCTAAATGACGATCCTGAGCTCGGTAAACTCCATTCTTGAAATTTCTAGCTTTTAAACGGTTTTTAGATTTAATATTTGTTAAAACTGATGAACAACCGGGATATCTGAATCCTACACAAAAATTGAAATAAAAATGTTTTTCGAAAAAAGTCGGGCTAAATACCATTCTTCCAATATCCTGCTTTTTAACGGTTTATAGATTTAATATTTGTTAAAACTGACAGACAGATTCAGATATATCGGGAAAGTCCCATCCGATGGACGACGTGCTCAAGGTTATTTTTAACCTAAGTGAAATTTCAGCTACCCAGGTTTAGATACATAACATACGACTCATTATCCAGTACCTGACATACAAAAAAGCCCTCGATCATAGCTTGAAGTTCAATCCGAAGGACGACGTGCTCAAGTTATTTTTAACGTAAATGAAATTTCAACTACCCAGGTTTAGATATATAACATACGACTCATTATCGAGTACATGACATACGAAAAGGCCCTCGATCATAGCTGAAAGTCCAATCCGAAGGACGACGTGCTCAAATTTATTTTTATCTTCCCGATTAAAACATCTGACCTAATTGACTTGGCTAGATTTCGAAATGACGATCCTGAGCTCGGTAAACTCCAATTCTTCAAATTTCTCGCTTTTAAACGGTTTTTAGATTTAATATTTGTTAAAACTGATGAACAACCGGGATATCTGAATCCTACACAAAAATCGAAATAAAAATGTTTTTCGAAAAAAGTCGGGCTAAATACCATTCTTCAAATTTCTCGCTTTTTAACGGTTTATAGTTTTAATATTTGTTAAAACTGATAGACAGATTCAGATATATCGGGAAAGTCCCATCCGAAGGACGACGTGCTCAAGGTTATGTTTAACCTAAGTGATATTTCAGCTACCCAGGTTTAGATACATAACATACCACTCATTATCCAGTACCTGACATACAAAAAGGCCCTCGATCATAGCTTAAAGTCCAATCCGAAGGACGACGTGCTCAAATTTATTTTTATCTTCCCGATTAAAACATCTGACCTAATTGACTTGGCTAGATTTCTAAGAGGCGATCCTGAGCTCGATAGACTCTATATGTAAGATAAAATAAGTTATCGTTTGGTTCCAACTAAAATTATCAAGGAAGAAATCTATATAATAAAAATGACTGGCTAATTTTGCTAAGCGCAAAACTCGAGAATGGCTGGACCAATTCGGCTAATTTTTTTTCTTCAAATATTCGTTGAAGTCCGAGGAAGGTTCTTATGAAGAGAGTTCCTAGCGGTCAACTGGAGGGGGGGGGGGGGGGGGGGGGGGGCCTAAACACAAAAATTGCTCTAGCGCAATAAATTTCTCATGTAGTATTCTTAAAATCCAAGTTAGAAAATAGGCTATGTGGCGTCCATAAATTTTGAACGGTAGGGGGGGTTGTAAGGGGGGCCTAAATATAAAGGTAGTGCTAAGTCTTTAACGAATGATTGGATTGTCATGGAATTTCATATGTAGTATTCTTAAAGGCCAAATAAAAAAATAGGGTGTGTGACGTCACAAAATCGTGAACGTGAGGAGAGTTGTGGGGGTAGGCCTAAATATAAAGATAGTGATCGGTCATTAACAGATGATCGAATTGTCATGGAATTTCACATGTAGTATTTTTAAAAGCGAAATAGAAAAATACACTATGTGACATCTTAAAAATTTGATCGGGAGGTGGGGTTGCAATGGGGGCTAAGCATAAAAATTGTTTTAGCGCAAAATTGTGAACGGAAGGGGGGTTGTGGGAGTAGGCCTAAATACGAAGATATGGCGGACTCCAACGGTGATCATGGCGGACTCCAACTCTTGGTCGGTCGCCTGGGGGTCGGTTCGTACCGATCGCCGGGGTGATAGACTACAGGAGCTGATAGCCCGCCATGACTTGTGCATAGTTAATGGCCAGCAGTCGCCGCCAACCTTTCGGGGTGCGCGTGGGGAGTCTCACATCGATGTCACGCTGGTGTCGAGCGGGCTATACCCGGCAGTTGGCGGGTGGAGTGTACGGGATATCACGTCCAGTGACCATATGGTGCTGGATATGGTGCTTTCCGACGCCCACCGGCCGGCAGCCAGGCCTAGGGATCCGCGGTTTGCGACTCGCAAACCAATAACCGACGCCTTTGTGACGTCGGTGGCAGCCTTCTCCTGCGACGCAGAATGGGAGGGCCTCAACTCAGCCGACCCGATTGACCAGATTGAGGAGGGCGTAGGCCAGCTCAGCAATATAATGCTGAGTGCGGCAGACGGCACCATCCCCAAGAGGGTCAGTCGGGTTCGGAGTGTTCCATGGTGGAACGAGGCCCTCACCCTTGCCAAGAGGGTTGTTAATCGTTGCAGGAGGAGATACCAGCGATGCCGAGACCCCCTGCTGCGTTTGATGCGGAGGGAAGAGTTTAGGCACCAGGACAGGGCTTATGGGAAGCTGGTTCAGTCGGCGAAGAGAGTGAGTTGGCGTAAGTTCGTGGAGGACGAGAGCCAGAGAAATCCTTGGGGGATCCCCTACCGGGTGGCTGTCGGCAGGCTCAGATCGGTCATTCCGATGGCTGCAATCAGGGTCGGTGACGTATACGCGACGTCCCTCGAGGAGGCCGGAGGAATGTACCTGAGGGAGGCCTTCCCGGCGGACAACCCGGACGAGGATACCCCTGAACAAGCAGCGGTAAGGTTAGCATCCCGCGCTTTGCCGAACACAGAAGATGCACCTGATTGGGACAGCATAGATCTCGACCTGGCGATCGGGAGGCAGAAGAATGGCGGAGCCCCTGGGGGAGACCTCATTGACGCCGCCATGATCAAAAAAGCGCTCCCGATCATCGGGCGGGACCTTTTGTATCTGTACAACACCTGCCTTAGGTTGGGCCACTTTCCTAGGGCTTGGAAACATGCCATTGTCTGCACGTTTGCCAAGCCTGGGGATAGGGACCCAACCCGGGCGGGGAGTTTCAGACCAATCAGCCTGTTGCCTATTTTTGGTAAGGTGCTGGAGGCCCTCGTCCTCCTTACTATACGGGACCGTGTATATGCCTCGGTGTCCCAGCGACAGTTTGGCTGTTCCAGGGGTCGTTCCACGGAGGATGCACTCCGGACGCTGAGGGCGGATGTGGAGGAGCGCAGGGACAAGTATGCCCTCTGCGTCTTCTTCGACATAGCCGCAGCGTTCGACTGCGCCTGGTGGCCGGCCATACTGATGAAGCTACATGAAATGGGAACGCCGAGAAATATATTCGGCCTAATCGCGAGCTTCTTGAGCGACAGATCAGCGTCCATAAGCAATCTGTACTCGAGCTCATCAGTGGATATCACAAGAGGCTGCCCACAAGGGTCGATCCTAGGACCGGCTCTGTGGAACATACTCTTTGACGGACTGCTCCGTGAACTTGAGGCTCGTGGATATAAGGCAATAGCCTATGTCGACGACCTAGTGGTCACGGTGCACGCAGATAGCCGAGCCGCTCTAACCAGACACGCCCAGGCAGCTATAGATTATATAGGGGACTGGTGCAGCAGCAACAAACTCTCACTCTCACCAAGCAAGACCCAGGCCTTGCTTATGAGAGGGAGAGTGGACGCGCGCCATCCACTCTTGGTCAGAATCCAGGGGATGCGCATTGAGTGCCCGGAGGTCGTAACGTACCTAGGTGTTAGGTTAAGCCGGGGCCTCAATGTAACTCCACATGTTGTTGGCATTAAGGACACGACCAATGCCACCTTTAACGCCCTGAGCTGCTTAGCCAGGGCCACCTGGGGCCTCGGATACCCAGCGTGTAGAGCAATCTACACGGGGGTTTTCGAGGCAGTAGCTAGATACGCGGCTGCTGGGTGGTGGCAACGCCCCACTAAGCAGCAACGCGGAATTATTCAGCAGGCCCAGCGATCCGCACTGCTGCGGGTGACGAGGGCCTATCGCACCGTCTCTACGGCTGCGCTGCAGGTGCTGGCCGCGGCCCCGCCCATAGACTTGGTCTTGGACGGAGCCGTAGCCTCGTACTATTGTAGACGCAATCTGCCTCTGGGACAGGATGTTGATGGGCCCCTGTGCGCGGCACTAGCGGCGGAAATGCAGGGCGATGGCAGACCAGAGCGCTGCAGGGACATTGTTCAGGAGTGGATAATGTCCAGATGGCAGCGACGCTGGACGCATTCATCGGATGGCCGAACGACACACGCCTTCTTCCCGGATGTGCGGGCACGACTCGCAGCGACATGGGTCCAGCCGGACCATTGGACGTCCCAGTTACTAACTGGTCATGGCGACTTCAACGCTAAGCTTTTCTTTTTCAAAAGAAAAGACAGCCCGAACTGTGCGTGCGGTGGCGTCGAGACTGCGGAACACGTGGTCATCGAATGTCCACTGTACGACGGGCCCAGGGCAGCGTTGATACGCTCAACCGGATCGTACCTGGGACTGACCCAGCAGCAACTGGTGACCGAGTTTAGTTACCCGGCATTCACCCAATTTGTAGCGGAGTGGAGGAGGCGAAAAAACGCCTCCTAACCCCGAGCCTCGGCGGACCACCGGTGTCAACAACACTAGGTGGTCCTAACCCGGTATGAGCTTTCCGCGTCACCGCACTCCTGAAAGCTACAACTATGGTTTCCTCAACGGAGGACGAAGAGGGTGTTATGGTCCCACACAGGGATGAAAGCACCCAGGAGCAGGGGTGGTGTTTTTAGTGGAGGCAGTTCCCACACTATTGGGAAGCAAGCTACTTTCCTTTGTCCGTCAGGGATTTTCACCTCCTCGTAAACAAAAAAAAAAAAAAAAAAAAAAAAAAATACGAAGATAGTGATCGGTCATTAACTGATGGTCGGGTTGTCATGGAATTTCACATGTAGTATTTTTAAAGGCGAAATAGAAAAATGCACTATGTGACATCTCAAAAAATTTGAACGGGAGGGGAGGGGGGGGGGGGGCGCTAAGCTTAAAAATAATACTGACTCATTAAAGGTAATCGGATTCTCATGAAATTTCACAAGTAGTAGTAGTAACTACGTACTAGCTGTGGTGCCCCGTGTTTCTAACTACGTACTAGCTGTGGGGTCCGCACAGCGGCTGTGGGATTCGCACATTTGTGGTCACAAGCGTTCTTAAGTACGCACTGGCTAGAACGTCCAGTGACTCTAAGTATTCACTAGCTGTGGTTTCCGCCGTTGAATGGCGCGTACTAGCTATGGTGCCCAGGGGTCCTAAAAAGTTACTAGCTGGGATGTCTGCCGTTGAAGGACTATAAGCCTTATTCCGTATGAATAATTGAAAATTATAACATCATGAATTTACTGTTGAAAAATTGAATAGGATTCGAACGAGAGATATTAGGAGAAAAGTCAAAGTTCCCTGGGCAACGCCGGGTATTACCGCTAGTAAATGAATAAAAATTGCAGTAGCGCATTAACGGATGGACGGATTATCATGAAATTTCACATTTGGTATTGTCAAAAGCGAAATTGAAAAATAGGGTGTGTGACGTCTCAAAATTTTGAACGGGAGGGGTTGTTGTGGGAGTAGGCCTTAGTATAAAGATACCGGTAACTCATTACCTAATAGTCGAATTGTCATGGAATTTAACATGTAGTATTCTAAAAAGCCAAATTTAAAACTAAGGTGTGTGAAGTCTCATAATTTGAACTGGAGGGGGGGACTAGGCCTAATATAAAGATAGTGATAGGTCTTTAACGGATGATCTGATTGTCATGGAATTTGACATGTAGTATTCTTGAAAGCCAAATTGAAAAAAAAAATGTGTGTGACGTCACAAAGGGGGGGGGGGGTAGGCGTAAATTTAATTTGGTGAACAATTAGGAACTAGCTGTGGTTCCAAGTGGTCCTAAGAACTTACTAACTGAGCTGGCTGCCGTTGCAAGGCATATACTACGAGTAGCTGTGTGGCCCAGCGTTCCTTAACACGTACTAGCTGTGGTGCGCAGCATTCCTAAGAACGTAATAGCTGTTGTGCCCAGCGGTTTTAAGCACACACTAGCTGTGGTGCCCAGCTGTTCCGAGCACTTACTAGCTGGGGTGGTACGCCGTTGCAAGGCCGATACTAGCTGTGGTCATGAGCGTTCTTAAGTACGTATTGGCTAGGATGTGCAGCGATGCTAAGTATTTACTAGCTGTGGTTTCCGCCGTTGAAAGGCGCATACTAGCTGTGGTCCCCAGGGGTCCTAAACATTTACTAGCTGGGGTGTCTGCCGTTGAAGAACTAAAGCCTTATTCCATTTGAATAATTAAAAATTATAACATCATGAATGTACTGTCGAAGAATTGAATAGACTTATAGGAGATATTGGGAGAAAAGTCAAAGTTCCCCGGGCAACGCCGGGTATTACTGCTAGTAAAAAGTGTAATTGACTATAGACTACCTACAATGAAAGTAGTTCCGCAATAAACAATGTTTAAATACCCAATATGTAATTAAAACTGAAAATATTAAAGTGAGCTCACGATGAAAATAAAAATAAAATGATAAATCTATTTAATGGCAACCCCAGTGTGGTGAAAATAGACAAATTAAAATACAAACAAAAATGATAATCTTCGAAGGATGATGGAACCCGAAGAACGGTGAGATCAGAAGAACGAAGCTCGTCGGACCAACGAAGACAAGGCTGAACGGGGACACTGGCAGATAGCAAATCCAAATAGAAGTTCGAGAAGTTCAAAATAAGAAGGAGGGCTGTAATAAAATACGGCAATAAAAACTTAAAATACGTCCACTCTCGGGCAACTATAGCAGGGGGATTAGTATCAGACGCAGAGAGGGATTAGCCGTGTTTACATTACGAACCTTGTTGACTAAACATCACTTACCAATTTATTGACCATACTTTTTGAAATACTCCTGAATGATGCCTCTCTAAAGTTGATTTAACCGAAAACACCCTCCTCACTTGGAATAGTCTGCCGTAGTGAATAAATGGTTAAATGCAGTTATCTCGTGAATGATTCCTCAAAGAAGTAGATTAAGTTGATTTAACCGAGAACATACACAATTTTACGAGATACCAAGAAACCCACATCTTTATAATCCCGAAAGTATTAGAGTTCTGAGCTCCCAACTTCTTCACAGTGCGCAGATGGCTTGGGAGATGATCACAGTACACTTAACTCATTTTGGCCATTTTACGACTTAACAACTTATTCCAGATTTGTCATTCTGAATGAATGTAAAATTTTAAACATTGGTAAAAATTCTATGAATAAATTATTAGTTTTTTTTTTTTTTTAGCCTTATGTATGATGCATATTAGCAATGTCACTCTGTTATCAAGTTATATACATGGCCCCTTGAGGGAGTTCTATAAACGAAATAAAACTCACTGCCGCACGGGGGATTCGAACCCGCAAACCATGGTGAGACCATGCGACCAAAGCCCTACGCTCTAGCCCACACTGCCACCATGGCTCCCAAACTAATTATTACAAAATATCTTGTCCCAGATCATTCTAGATTAACAATGACTACATGAAGCGACCTGTGACCATTACAGAACTTTCTTATACCAAAGCGCTTACAGATCACTCTTTCCGCTCCATCTTCTCCAATCATTCATACTGTCATAACCGGGTATGTGAAAGTAATGAGTTGGCGTCAGCGGTATTTTTTTGTTTCATTGTACAGCGTAATTCTGAGAGGGACTTTCTTATACCCAGTAATGTCAGTATGAAATAATTTTGAGGTGTAAAAATTTTGAAGTCTGTAATTCTCGTCATATGGATCCTTTCTCAAATCGATTGGAAATGAATAAATCAAGCAAACGTCTAAGTATACATGTTTCAGGACGACATTTCAGGACGGTTTTCTGCAAGTATCTCGAAAATAAAACGACCTACAAAAAATAAAGTTTATAATTTAGCACACAAAACTTCTCCATTCCAAATTTCAATTTCATAGCTACAATCGTTTCTGCGTTGGAGCACCACAACTTTCCATCACATAATGGGCGGATCCAGGATGTTCATCGGGAGGGGGGGGGGGGGGGGGGGGGGGGGGTAACATTTTGTTTGTTCAAGATTTGGATGTTATACCCTTGTGATAATGTCAATTTATTGTTAAATAAAAATATATAAATAATAATTAATAAATAATTAAATAAACAAATAAATAATTAATTAACATCACCTAATTTTTATATTTATGTTTTAGTCTCTTTCCTTTCTAAATACTGGCCATTCTTCAAATTTAAGTTATTTTAGGGCATATAAAACATATAAATTAATTAAAGTACCTCCTTTGTGGCATCTATTTCAATTAAAACTCCAATTAATCACAATTAATTCACTACAACTTAGTTCTCCACACCTTAAGCCTAAACTCTCACTCCATCTCAACCCAGACCACACACCATTGGACTCCTCTACACTAATTAAAAACAGCTGATGGTCGTGTATTGTTTTTTTATTCATGGGTTGTTTTAAAACAAAATGCATTCATATTATTATTCACCAATTTATTTGCTTCTTTATAAAAATAAATATAATTAATGTGTGTAATATTAATAATTTGAATGTGTATATTTTTTATACATCACACTCTATTCACAAGATTTGGAAGGATGAAGGACAAGAGGGCTAATATTTCGGCTGGTTTGACGAAGGGCACGTATTAATAATAAAGATTGAAATATTATTATAATAGTAACAGGTTGAGTAACAGTCTGAGTCTGTAAACGAATGATGTCATCAACCCTTAAGCACTCATTTTGTTACCTGGGACATAAGCACTCATGTCGGGTCAATGCGACCCGAAAATTATAAATAATTGCTTAATAATTAATATGCAATAAATGAATACAATTATTACATTTTATATTAAGACAAACATTCGTTTTAAGGGTAAAAAAAAATTATTGTAAAAAATGTATTACACTTTTTTCTTCAGTTTTAAAAACTTTCTGTAACACAACTTTTTTGAAAAACAGGTAATTTTAATAAAATGTATTAAATACAAAAAACTATTACATCAATGAAACGTTTTTGCTTTAGCAACAATGAATGTGGTAGAAAAGTTTGAAAAAAAGTTTAGGCCAAATATTTTTACACAAAGTTCTAAAAAATTCAAGAGAAAATTTGCATTTTCCTGCGATGTCTGTCTCACAAATATGTACAAAATGATCCTATTTTGTTTAAAGTAAACAATAAATCACAATTTTCGGGTAACTTTCTTTCTATAACCTTCAGGTATAGTAGTAACCTTGATAAAAAATATAAATATATATCAAAATTGTCATCAGTCAAATTTGGTTGTACTTCGTGTCCATTGTACTGGGGCAAACATGGCATCCGATTGCTGTTCTGCTGAGTCCAATATTAGTATTCACTGTTCTTCCAAATAAAATTTCATTTTTTGCCTTAAAGTTTTTGGGAGATGAGTATTTTGGGAACGTTTTGCAACTTGCACACTAACCAATTGATGTGCCAGATTTCCTAAGTATTCTGCACCGGTTAATTGTTTACCAATCTCATGATGTCCCTTATTGTGCTTGAATATTACATTTGTGTTTATTCCTGACCCGTCGTAATCTGATTCAGCATCGTTTAGAACCATTTCAATATCGGATTCGATGTCACTCTTGCCTTGTGATCTTCGTCTCCTTCGGCCGAATCATTTGGATCCAAGTCCATGATGATAGGCTCCTCTAGATTCTGACTCTCTAGCTCTTGCCTGATCTCCTCGTCAGTTACAAAAATTTTATTCATAATCTAAAATCAAGTAATGAAAAGGAGAGACTATAAAAAGTATAAGTATAATGAATGGCAGAAATAGTTACATGAGTACTCACGTCGGGTCAAATCAGCGGTTTTGCGGAGTGTACGAACTGTACGGTGTCAAATCCAAGACTAAACGAAACTAGATGAAAAACTAGAGGAATAGAGAGGGGGTTCCTTCAGCCAAAACCGCGGGAAAAGAAATAAAACTCGAAAAGAAAAACTCGTCGTGAGGGCTTAAGGGTTAAAGTACGTGCGCAAGACCGCAAGAGGTCCTCCACTGAGCCTCTGCGCACGGGATTCTGTTATGTTTTTTTAAATGGTCAGAACCTATTTTCGAACAATTAGAATACTTTCTTATATTATAGCTATAAGAAAGTAATAAATGATTCCGTTGATAACAATATTAAGATAAGAAATGTCCCCCCCCCCCCCCCCCCCCCCCTGGTTTCCTTCCATTCCAATATGAACCTCATCCTATTTATTGTACTCTGGGTTATCTTGTTCCCAAATTTCATTTCCTGGAACCTGCCTTTTCTCTCCCATCTCATCATTTTTTTTCTCTCCATTTCAATTCTAGGCAACAAATGATTGAAACTGGGGGTTGTTTTGTCGTTTTCAAATTGAACTTTCCACTGGTCTATTTGTCAAAACCAATAAGTTTTTTTTTTTTTTTTTTATCGAAAAATATCTTCCCAACTGTTTTATTCATTTTTTTTCTTGAAATCTGATGAAAGCGTGTAAGGTAATATTATGTGTAGTGTAACGTCAATTGTAAATTTGGATTTTCAACGGAAAAAAATGTATGAGGCCGAAGGAATTGAATCGAATAGGAAATGTTTCATAAGAGGGAGAATGTGGAGAGAAGTCATGTGAGTTTAAGGTTAGTTAGTAATTGTAACTTCGAGGTCATATCGCCTACTACCAGAGCGCTCACTCTGGTGAACATGAGCCCGACTCTACTATGGGAGTCCTAAGTAGCCTACACTCAATTTATATTCACTTAGGGGTAGGGGTCTTCTAGAGTAGGTACCTGACATCGTACAGGCTCGGGACCATCGCTTAATGTCCTATCCGAAGGACGACGTGCTCAATTTTTCGGAATGTCTGTTTCGGGTTTTGCACCCGCCATTTTGAGCACAGAAGAAATCATGCGTTGAGTAGCACTGTGAGCACTTTACGTTAAATGGCGTATTTTGAACATTCGGTTCCATATGACATTTCATTAATTTCATTTAAATAAAACTAATAAAAAAGCAATACTTACAAATATACTAAAAAAAGAGGGCGCCGGTAGCTCAGTGGTATGCGTGCTTGCCTTCTGCATTTCGGCAACATTTAGGACTCCCACAGTAGAGTTGGACTCATGTCCACGAGAGTGGCGAAAGAGCGCTCTGGTAGTAGGCGATATGACTTCGTAGTTAAAGCCCGGGCATGATTCATAATAACTAACTATAATAAAAAAAATTAATAGTATGACTTTTATAAGTTCTAAAAACAATTAAAATTGACAAAAATTAATTATATATAGTATATATATTTTTTTAGGTTGACTAAACGAGTGAAATAATGAAAACGTTATGTAATAATTGCGTTACGTAACATTTTTCAAAGCCTTCAGAGAGTAACAGAAAAGCTGCTAAACAAAGAAATAACCTTTCTGCAGGTTATCTCAACAGATGCGCTAAGAAGGTTCAGTGTGGTAGCCATCCTCAATTGTTGGCTCATTATCGTTATCAAACAAGTTATACTTATATAGTAATATTCTATTCAACATCGTTATACTATTAATACCATATCGATCGAACAAAAGCTTATCGATTTATATATTATTGATTGTTAAATAATTTATTTATTATTACAATGGAATTTAATTTTTTGTTAAATAACACAGAAAGATTGTAGATAAAGATTGTATTTTAGTTGATTCCTAAGATCTATGTTGTCTAAGATCTATTTAAATGTCATGTCAATCAAACTTCTTATACATTCGGAACCCTAAGCTTTGAATGTTATTTCTTCAAGACAGCAATTCAAAAACTTGCACCACAGGTTTTTTTTCAAATTCAAAAACAAAACTTTTAAAAAGAAATTTTATATATTTGCGGTTGAATTTAGTTTAATCTTCTAGTCCGTGTCTTCCCTACTGCCACTCTTCCCGAACGACGCCTTAAGGTAAGTGCACACCAGGAAACAAAGTCTTGGCAACATCTATCAACATGTTACCAACACTTTGTTGAGTCACAAGAAAATGTATCTGGATACATGTCGTCAGTAATGTTGCGCGTCCACAATCAGGGATAAATTCGGACAATTTTTTATTTCACAAGAAATGGAAAGTAGCATGGCAAGATAATTTTGCATGAAATAACTGTTAAATATTATTAATTTACTCTTATTAAATAATTTAAATATTTTTTATTTTGTTTTGTTCAAGTAGGAAATAAAGTATAACTTACTTTCAATTGTTGACCTTTTCCTTGCTTTAAACACCTAGTAAACCTACCAAATAAATGACGTAGGTACCTTAATAGTACTGCGACTGCCTAGAGATACGAGTATATTCTTTTCCTTGAGAAACTTCATCATATTATATCCAAACCATATACAGTAAACTCTCCCTTATCCGGCGTTCTGTTAACCGGCGCGCTCCCTTATCCGGCGCTCGCAAAATAATATCAAATTTGTTAAACTAAAATTAACATTCAATTAATAGATTATCAATTATATGAGCCACGTGTATTTACGAGCACATAATAATTCCGTAACTCACGAATCTTTTTATGTATTTTTAATGTACATACATAATATGTATGTAATATTGTACATACATACATACATATTATGTTACATTGTATTTATAATAAAGGGAATGCTAATACAATATTTTATTACTTCACTAATATCCTATAAATAAATGATAATAACTACATAGTTGAAAATTAAACATTTATAAAAAATGTTTCCTAGAATAGAAAAACAAAGGTACCGTCCCGTCCGTGGCACAACAATATCGTCTTATCGGGAAATGAACACTTAACTTATTCCTTAGCTTTTTTTTTTATGCTTTAATTGATATATTTTTTCTCATTAATTGATTTCCGTCATCCGGCGTTTTCTGTTATCCGGCGTCATGTCGGTCCCGGCAACGCCGGATAAGGGAGAGTCTACTGTACGTAGTCTCTTTCGGAATTGTTCCAGCTCCACTTGTACTTTTTCCTCAATTTTCTTCCTTTCTCGACTAAATTGTGTTTATAAAGATTTCATTTTTCTAGCAATTTCATCTACATTTGTTTGAAAGTGCGTAGCCATTTTAGACAGTTCATCAAACTTAAGATTCCTGTCTTTGTATTCATATGTTCCAACGTCCCACTATGTTCCAACGTCCCACTATGTTCCAACGTCCCACTATGTTCCAACGTCCCACTATGTTCCAACGTCCCACTATGTTCCAACGTCCCACTATGTTCCAACGTCCCACTATGTTCCAACGTCCCACTATGTTCCAACGTCCCACTATGTTCCAACGTCCCACTATGTTCCAACGTCCCACTATGTTCCAACGTCCCACTATGTTCCAACGTCCCACTATGTTCCAACGTCCCACTATGTTCCAACGTCCCACTATGTTCCAACGTCCCACTATGTTCCAACGTCCCACTATGTTCCAACGTCCCACTATGTGGGCACACCTTGTACCATTTCAATCAGTTCTATAACTTTTTTTTTTGTCTAGGAATATTTACTTTCTTCACTTTTTGGAAATTTAAATAATAAACTTTTAAAAAATAAACTATTACAGGAAGAAATAAATTAAATAAATTCATATTCACTTTTAGGTTAGGTTAGGTTTTTATGACTCATGCCCGGGCTTTAACTATGAGGTCATATCGCCTACTACCAGAGCGCTCTTTCGTCACTCTGGTGGACATGAGCCCGACTCTACTGTGGGAGTCCTAAATTTTGCCTACCCTAAATTTTTATTTACCTAGGGCAGGGGTCTTTAACGAGTACCTGACATCGTACAGGCTCGGGACCATCGCTTAACGTCCCATCCGAAGGACGGCGTGCTTAAGTTTATTTTATCTCCCAGATAAAATAAACTAAGGGCCTCGGTCGGGCTACGAACCCACAACCTTGAGGTCAGAAGTCAAGCACGCATACCACTGAGCTACCGGCGCCCTCGTATTCACTTTTAAAGAAATAAACACGCCCGTCTGAAATGGGAAAAACGGATACAAGCAACCGGCAACAAATTTCTTTGATGTCATGCCGCCCAATGTTGACAAGTATCCATCAACTTGTTGCCTGTTGACGGGATACATGACAGCAATATCAGCGTCAACATGTTGCCAACAATTTTGTTGCCTGGTGTGTACTAGGCCTTAAGATTAAATGTCCCTGTTTTAGTTCTCAGCTCGGCCACCACCTTGTGCTCTAAATTTAATGAAAAGTATTTTGGCTAAACGGCTTAACTTTTTAAATGTTTTTTTCCTTTGTACTCGAAATTAATGTTAAATTGATATGACACTGTTTTTTTTTTTAAATTTTTTTATCGATTTTTTTTACATGTTATATTTTCCTTTTTAAAAAATAGATGCAGGTAGGGCGATGAAAGTAGACAGTTGAAAGAGTTCAAATCATTTTTCAGAATCAAAATTGAACAGAATTGAAAAAAGAATAGATGAAACGGTAACAGAAAAATACGAAATACGTCCTGGGGGATTGAACACAATATTTTCCCGGTATTTCAAGGTCTTTGCTCCCCAACCCCACTGCATTGTGTTCACTACAAAACTCCCAAATAACAAACATAAACAAGACACTCACAAGTCTACCTTTCTACATTTTGTCTTGGGGTTGGCCAATGTGCTCGGACATAAGGCAAAAAAAAACAAAAAAACATTTTGTTTTGTTAATTAAAACTCAGTTGCAATTCAGAACTCAAAATAAAAAACTACTTAATTTCCTAGTTATTTGTTTTTATCTTGAAATATTTTATTGACAAATAGTGATAAGTTTAAAATACAAATTTAGCCAATGACCTAGAGACCTCAGATCTGACAGCGACAATGATTAGCCGTAAATACGTGCAACTCAGAGCCTAACGAGTGTCTTTGCTACTAGCATATTTACTTGTATTATTATTTATACAGTTGTAAATATCTGAATGTAAATAAACAATTTAATTCTAATCTGAAATTTTTATTTTAAAATGTATTACATTTATTTATAATTTGTGGCGAGCTTGTTTCGCATGTTCGAAACCCAGCCAAGGCCCTTAAGTTTTTTATTTGAAAGGTGAAAAAACCTTGAGCAAGACGTCCTTCGGATGGGACGTTAAGGGATTATCCCGAGCCTGTACGACATCAGATAGCCAAGGTGAATAAAAATCTAGGTTAGGCAAAATTTAGAACTCTACAAAATAAAAGTAGAGTCAGGCTCATGTCCACTAAATCGACAAGAGTGCTCTGGTAGTAGGCGATATGTTCTCGAAGTTAAAAGCCCGAGCATTAGTCACAATGACTAACACAAACAAGCCTCTTCTTTAGTTTCGTTGGAAATCCATATAATATAATATATATATAATAATATTATATGAATTTCCAACGAAACTAAAGAAGAGGCTTGTTTGTGTTAGTTAGTAGATATATATATATATTTTGTTTATATTTAATGCTTTTATTTAAATAATATTTCAAGTAACGTAAATGTATATATTATAACCATTTCCCTCCCTGTGTGAGTGCAAAACACGTAATTAATAAAATAAATAAAATTGAGATCGAAAAATTATTAAATTGAAAATTATTTAAATCGCGACTTTAATTAAACAATGCCTGAATAGCTGAAAGCACTCCCACGGGAAGAACGGTTACAAGATCCTAACGGTTAGTTGACATCAGTAATTAACAATAATTAATTACTGTTGTCAACCAGAAGAAGCATGAGTGGGGGGGGAAATGAAATGAATCAAACCTATAACTTTAACATATTTATTTTAATGAGAACATATTTACAAAACAACAATTGAATCTATATAATTTGGCCGTGTGTCTGAAGGACTGAATTATAACTTAATTACGAGGTACCTCGATACGATATCCATGGCGAATGACGGCGTGATCACCCTTTCTGGACTTCCCGTAGAAATCGTCTATTCACATAGTCCCTGAAGATCTGCGTAGTTTCGAGGGCACACCAGAAGTTACACCCCCACTGACCCGGCGCGTCCGAATTCAAAATGTGTATCTCACTGACTATTTCACATATTCAAACTGATATTAAAACAATATACGTGGTGGTCACCCGAGACATGGACGCAGAGTGACTCAATTCACATATTTAAACTCAACTGTACAATATAAAAAGAACGTGGTGACCAGCCAAGACATGAACGAAGAAAGTACTTTCACATACAGAAACTAGGCTTTACAAAGAGAGGAACGTGGTGATCCACCAAGATATGAGCGAAGAATGAGTAAAACGGGGAGTGGCTTCCGATATCCGACCGTGGTAGGGGACAGTTCTCGAGACTTGATTCGTCGTCGGACTCCGCCCATTTTATTTCCAGCCAATCGCATATTACCAATTAACATCTGCCTCTAGTTGTGTGAAAACCTGGAGTAAGAAAAAAAACCTTTACTGCTTATTCCTTATACACCGGATGTAGACAATTATCTTGGCTTCCTTTCCATTGTGTCTCTATTATTCTTTATTTTCCGCTCCCAGCGATCGCGATTCTCTCGCAGGCATCATTGGTTCCGAGCATTCTCTTCCAAATGCAATTCTCGTTTATTCAACACCACACAACCCATACTTTGCTCCTAGCGATCGCGATCCTCTCATAGACATCGCCAGTTCTGAGCATTATCTATAGGGTAGACATGCTACAATATATATATATATATATATATATATATATATATATATATATATACATTTACGTTACTTGAAATATTATTTAAATAAAAGCATTAAATATAAACAAAATAAAACATTCCAACAATCAGTTGACATGTGGTAAAAATATTTAAATGCACTTCAGTCCTTTGTATCACAAGACTTATTGTGACTTAAGCCCTTTTGCCCAAACACTATATTCATATATACATTTTATTTGATTTTTATTATAAATATTAATAATTTTAAAGTAGGTTTTACAGTTGGTACTTAACTGTTCTTACAAATGTTACCAGTGATTTGTGATAACTAAAGTGATATAAAGTGAAATAACACACAACAGCTGATGCATCGACACTGACCTAAACCCGTAGTTGACTTGTACGCATACGCTATTCATCCCCCTCTCCTTTGCGTTTCATGTTTGATTTTTTATGTCGAGGTTATTCTGAAAGAAGTTTCACTTATATATGAAAATTTAAAGTATTTTTTGTTTTTTAACTTAAACAGACGGCTAATTGGTCTATTGGTGACAGCCGACTTTGGTGTCTTGTTTCTTCAAGTGGCTCCCAACTGCAGATAGCAGCACTTCAACTGCTCCTTTCACATCCTGAAGTACTGAAAGAATTTAATCATCCAACTCTCTGTTGTTCCACTTAGTAAATAGAGTTACATCCATTTTCTTATAATTTTTTTAAGTGATTCATCTTCGTGGAGCAATACGGCCATCAACATCAGTTCTTCGTTGGCAAAATTAATTTCGTCCAAATTTATCAAAATACTACCAGAACTAAAATACTGTGAGTGTCAACCACAAGAGGTGTGTCTTGGTCTTGAGTGTCCCGTGAGCGTGGCTTGACCGCTAGTCTGAGCCAATAAATAGTTCAAAGAGGCGACAGAAGAAAGCGCTACCTCAGAGATACACCTTCTCGGGTTGTCAACCTTTTTTTACACCCATCCAATCTAGTTCAGCTAAACTAGTTGTTACATCCGGGTTTGGTGATGATCATGATCACAGTCCATCGCAGCATCATACATTATTCACTAACTCATCTCAGTACTGACTCACTCCAGTTTTCCATTTTATTACATATATATATATATATATCCCTTATTCATCCCATAACCCTGTGCAAAAAGGCAACAGGTACAATTGTATATCTGGTAGACCGACCAATGGATCAGTGACCTCGCTAATAAAACAAAAAAAATAGTCGGTGAATCACCATCATGTACTTCCCCAGACCGAATTAATCAATTTGCTGTTCACTTCCCTCC
This sequence comes from Aradus depressus, assembly GCA_963662175.1. Lineage (NCBI taxonomy): Eukaryota > Metazoa > Arthropoda > Insecta > Hemiptera > Aradidae > Aradus > Aradus depressus. The sequence goes on from OY759219.1 coordinate 3,742,439, forward strand.
ACAACCGAATTAAGCCCCCCCCCCCTCCCCTCCAGCTGATATCGCTGAAATTTGACAGGTTATGTCCTCATTGGGTTTTGTCTTTAAATATGAAATTTCATATTGATAAATTCATTACATCGGCAGTTATTGACGTTTTTGAGTTGAGTACCCCTTCTGATCTCCCTTTTCTTCTCCAAATTCCGCTGAAAATGATTAAGTGTTGACCTTAAGGGGTTTTGAATTCACATATGATATTTCATGTCGATACATTCATTCTATTGGCAGTCATTAGAGTTTTTATGTTAAGCCTCACCTCTAATCTCGCCCTTTTCGGTCGATTTGGGTGAACATGAATAGGTGTCATCTTTAGAGGGTTCTAGACACAGATCCCCATCTCAGAGGGCCTATTTTAACATTTCCTTTTCCAACATTTTATTCATACAATTCACAAAAATACAGAGTATTATTAGAAATTTACTTACAATAAAGTTGAAAACAAAATAAAATAAGGCAATGTTTAAACGCTAATGTAAGAAAAAATAGAAAAAAAGTCACATCTATTTAAAAAATAAAGCTAACTTTCTACCAATTTCTAAATAGAATAATTATTATCATACAGCAAATAATGGAGTAAGTTATAAATAGAAACTTAATAGCTCCTGAAATATGGCGGCAGAAAGAATTTAAACATTTGGTGAAAAAGTAAATGAACTCAGAAGAAAATAACTAATGAATGAATAAATAATACTGTTCATCTTAAAAAGTGAAATTTGAAAAAACAAATAAACAAAAATATCAGTCAAACAAAAGTCAAATAATTGAAAAAACGCCCCCCTAAATATGAGTGGAATACAAAATGCAGTTTTATTTTGGATTGGGGCCATCAAGTTACACAATGTGTTATTATTTCATTGTTCTGCCCGTTACAGTTGAGCAGTTGGGGAATGCTCTAGAAGGCTGTGGCAGAGTGGTGTGGTCCCACAAAGTACAGAACCCTAAAACATATTAAGTGAAATTAATAGACTCACAGACTCCCTCAGTGATCTTTTAATAAAAGTTTTTCACTAATTTCAAAAGTCATTTACAGCTCCGATAAAACTTTCATTTCACCATTTAATATTTGATCAAACTTTTGTTTTAAAGTGATTTTAGTTGAAGCCAATGATGAGTGATTTTAAAGCTCATTCTGACAAATGTGTTTTAGACAACAATTTTTTTTTTTTTTTCTGCAGGTTATAATGTTTTTAGAAAGCTTTTTTAAATTCTAGCTCATAGGAAACGTTTTTAATTCAATTTTTCTTTACTTGCTGGCCTGTCCCCTGTCCGACATATCACATGTAAACAAACACTCCCTTTCTTCCTGTTTTTATACAACCTAAAAGTGAAAGAGAACTGTATGGAATTGAGTTATTTTTCAGGAATGTAGGAAACAATTATGAGTTGCAAATGGGATCTACCTCAACAGTGAAATGATATATTGGCACGAAAAATTAATAATATTTAGGTTATTATCTGTAGAGAGGGTCCTAGATAGAACGGAAATAGTTAACCTAAAGAACACGTGTATTATAGATACTGATGATGGGAGTGGTTCCCGAAACTTTTGTAATTCCTGTTTTTTGAAGAAGAAGAAGAGTTTATTATAACAGTCGCATTTACAGAGGTACAATTATACAATAAGGTTCCTTATTTCCATGGTTGCCCATAGAGGTCCAAGATGCACTTGATAGGGAAGAAATATCAACAATTGAAAAATTATTCGTTGCATTGAGAAAGCTTTGTGATTCTTTTAACAAGAAAAAAAAAGATTCTAATACATACAACTTACAATCAATTGAGAGAAAGAGTGATCGGGGCCTCGCCAACCGATCACCTATAGACCTGAAAAAGTCGTGGTTCAGGGCTGAGTCTGCATCGCACCGTTTCTGTGGATCCAGCACCAGGAGTTTGTCCAGAAGGTCGCAGGCGTATGGATTCTTAACGTAGGGTTTCAGTCGTTCTTTGACCTTCCTCTTCTGACCCCTCTGTAGCTCTATCTTGTTGTATAGCTCCAGAGGGGTCAGAAGAGGAAGGTCAAAGAACGACTGAAACCCTACGTTAAGAATCCATACGCCTGCGACCTTCTGGACAAATTCCTGGTGCTGGATCCACAGAAACGGTGCGATGCAGACTCAGCCCTGAACCACGACTTTTTCTGGACGGAGCCGATGCCGTGTGATCTTAATTTGTAAGTCTGTTTTAAAGATTTTATTATTCAAGGAATAATAAAATTGCAAGTCAACAAAGAAACTAAAACTTGTTACAGCTGTCACTAAAGTCGTTCCTAGGACCGTCACTAGGGAGCAGGAGAGTTTACATCTTTACAACCATTACCCTTATACACTAAATACAAATCAAAAATAATCAGTTAAATTAAAAACAATGCTACTGCTTCAGAGTAAATTTTAAAAAACACTTAAAACATTTAGGACTTCATGGATTTTGAGGATGGAGGTGTTCCTCGAGTAGCTACCAACCAATCTAAGGCATTTGTTTTGGGATACTTGAAGAGTTCTCAAGTTGGTATTGCTTGCAAGACTGGCCCACACTGGCCATGCATACGTTATCACTGGCCGCAACAGAAGCTTGTATATGAGGAGTCTATTGGTTAGATTAAGGGCTGCCTTTCTGTGGAGTAACGGGAATAAGGAGAACACAAGTCCGCTCACAGTATTTGCTTTCTGTTAGATATGTTGCCTCAAGGCCAATCGTCTGTCTAGAACTGTCCAGTTAAATTTTTCTGGGGGGGGGGGGGGGCGTCTTATTGTAAACAAGATCGCTTCAGTTTTTCCTTCATTAATTTTGTTTAAAAACTGTTTGATTCGTCTATAAGTGTCTATGATTTAATATGTCTGTCCTCCAGGAGTGTGAAACGATAGCTGTTTTTTGAAAAGGTGAATCATAAATGGGAGAAATGATGCTGTAATAATATACTGTACATGAATCTTAAACAACACAAAAGTAAGTTTTCTATTTATTTAGGTAATTATAATTATTTAAGTAAAAAGGCAAATGAAAATGGGGATAAATTTAGAAAAAAAACCGAAAAGGTATTCACAACTGTATTAATAATATATCTGTGGTCACAGGGAATAAATAGGTAAGTCTAACTTCGTAACTTTTCAGGGCAGCTCTTTTTTACTTTTGCATTAATCGTGTAAATCCACTTTTTGGAATAAATAAATTATGTTTGCATCATTATTAATCATATACCTTCAAAATCTATAGGAGTGAATGAAAATGAGTATTGTTAATCCTTTCTTGCATTTTCCCTTAGTTATCTAATCATTCCCAACACTTACCTAATTATTGACCATACTTTTTGAAATACTCCTGAATGATGCCTCTCTAAAGTTGATTTAACCGAAAACACCCTCCTCACTTGGAATAGTCTGCCGTAGTGAATCAATGGTTGAATGCAGTTTTCTCGTGAATGATTCCTCAAAGAAGTAGATTAAGTTGATTTAACCGAAGACATACACAATTTTACGGGATACCAAGAAACCCACATCTTCATAATCCCGAAAGTATTAGAGTCCTGAGCTCCCAACTTCTTCACAGTGCGCAGACGGCTTGGGAGATGATCTTAGTACACTTAACTCATTTTGGCCATTTTACGATTTAACAACTTATTCCCTGTGACTATAGATATACAACAAGCAAATTTGCTACAAGAGGGGGCAGGGGGCTCACTTCTCCCCTCTCAAAAAAAAAATGAACCTGCACCAATGATTCAAGCAATTAGCAAGACTTGATAATCTTAGGACTTTTAAAAATAAAACCACCAAAATTAGACTATTTGAGGAAACGTTAAAAAAATAATAAAACTGAAAGAAAAGTTTTATTATCTGAGTTTAGTGCCCCTTCTTTAGAACCACTAAACTTTAATTAAATTAAAAATTCCAATTGCATCCTTAAATTTAATAATTCTTAATTAACAACACTGCATTTATTGTTAGTGTAACAGTCCTTGAAGTTACAGCCCATAAAAATAATATACTCGTACAGGGGCGTAGCCAGGGGGGCATGGGCCAGAGGAAAAAATAATTTTTCATTTTTGCTGCTCATGTAAAGGCAACTTAAGTATTACAGTCAGTGGGTACCTCAGGGGGAGCTTCTAGAGGTCCGAGTGTCCCAATATAATAACAAAAAGTCTGCAGCGCTAACCACGGAAACTGCTGGGAGTCTATACCCCCCCCCCCCCCCCCCCCCCCCTCCCTGCTCAAACTCCTGGCTACACCCCTGTACTCGTATATGGTTCAAATAAAAATACAAGGCGCATATTTTTGTTTGTATCTTACTTCTTTTTTCATTTTATTACGGTTTCATAGGTAAACCAGAAAAATCCTATTGTTTTCGTTCGAGTGTCTGTCTGTCCAGACTCCCAAAGCCCAAATCATCCAAGTAGTGACTTGGACATGTAAATACAGTAAGGTAGACCATTAGACCAACATTAGGCAAAATACGTACGAGTTAGGTACTGAAAAAAATCCTACATCGGAAGTAGGCACGAAGTTGTGATGCACTAAAAAGAAATGTTTAAAAGTTAGTTTCTGCTCTCCCTCTAAACATTAAATTTTTTTATTAGAGGACTCTTACCTCAACTGAAGGTTCCAGATCCTGTACCTTGCTTCGTCACGGATCCACACGAGGAAAAATGGATCCGTTTTAGTAAGAAACTACCAATAAATATGTTGTTGCTAAGCGACACAATTTGAATACTAGTTTAACATATTTCGTGAGGGCGCCGGTAGCTCAGTGGTATGCGTGCTTGACTTCTGAGCTCAAGGTCGTGGGTTCGTAGCCCGACCGAGGCCCTTAGTTTATTTTATCTGGAAGGTAAAATAAACTTAAGCACGCCGTCCTTCGGATGGGACGTTAAGCGATGGTCCCGAGCCTGTACGATGTCAGGTACTCGTTAAAGACCCCTACCCTAGATGAATAAAAATTTAGAGTAGGCAAAATTTAGGACTCCCACAGTAGAGTCGGGCTCATGTCCACCAGAGTGACGAAAGAGCGCTCTGGTAGTAGGCGATATGACCTCGTTGTTAAAGCCCGGGCATGAGTCATAAAACCTAACCTAACCTAAAATATTTCGTACGGAATGTTTTTTGTACAATTTTTTGGGCGCTATAACCTTAGTCCTATTGGTCCTCAAAAGCGGTTAGAAATTTATTAAGGAACATTTTTGTTAAGAACCAATTCTGTGGTGTTGGAGTAAAGGGGTATATGTCAGTTTTTCTGTTTTCAGTTTTCAGAGAACTCCCAAGTTTCTCTGTTGTCCCCCTTTTCACTTCCTTTTTTTTCAATGATGTCATAAGATTCTGACTTATTTCTCTTTACCCCAACATAGAGATCATCTATCTAAAGCAAGTTATTACTGTGTTACCCAGTTTTACAAAAAATTGACATATACCCCTTTACCCAAACAGCACAGAATTTATTCGATAGAACTAACCGTCTACGTCTAAATCAAGGACACATCTAAAAATATGTTTCAAAACCAATTTTCAGGACGGTTTTTGAAAACCAGACGAGGAATACAGCAAAGTTGGTAGATAGGCATTGTCCAGATACCATGATAATCTACGATAAGTATAGATGAAACTATATTCTGGTTGGTCTTAACCGAAATAGCCGAACCTGACATAGGTGTCTATTTACTTGTACTCTCAACGTGCTTTTGAGTGTGCTCCGATCTCAGAAATTGAGACTACACACTGACTCACATGTAGTTTCCGCTCTCCCTCCTAACGTTCAGTCTCTTTATTTGGTGGACTCTTAACTTCTGTTTTTGCTCTTTTGAGGATGCTCCAATCTCTGAAATTGAGATTAAAACATGCCTCATACATATGTTTCCGCTCTCCCCCTAAACTCTAGAGAGATGAAAGTTATGGGTTTTTTATTTCCTTGCTAACCTAAATTATGGGTTGCACATAGTTTTAAAGGTCTTGACTATGAAATTTAAAAAATATTAGATTTTTGACAAACTATGTAATTGAGGGAACAGAGGGGGAGCTCGTCAGAAGCCTAAAAGTTTGTTCTAATTGCGGAATTAAAAGTTGTCTTTATCTGGATTTAAGTAACAAAATGCCTCATAAACAAGTAAATCATTCGAAACGGCAGGGTCATGAAGGTATGTATTATCAAAGAATGACCTAGAATTGGAATGAAGATGAAATGACATCAGATAAAACACTATATTTATTTTGTTTTCATTTTAATGGGAAATTGTTTACAATTACAAGTTTTCTGCTGTCGTTGCTCTATTAAGAACAGTCCTTTTTCTATTTTTCTTTTTTGATTGGTATAAATGCATTCGAATAACGAATTAATAGTTTAACTCCAGTGGTACCAACCTTATTAAACTAATCGAAGTCTAAATATTTCTAGATTCAACTGGAAATATATTTTAATTATACTATTTTATATTATAGTAATAAAATAAAATTTTCTCAATCACAAAACAAACAATATAATTACAATTACATTTTATTATACCTAACAATATAATTACAATTATAACTATATTTTTGTAACTTTTGAAAACCAGACGAGGAATACAGCAAAGTTGGTGGTAGATAGGCATTTACCAGATAGGTACCATGATAATCTACGATAAGTATAGATGAAAAATATATTCTGGTTGGTCTTAACCGAAATAGCCAAACAAGAAAGATAGAATATAGTTGGTCGTGTGGCACGGCAAACTCAGTAAGTAGATAGGGACACCTCAAATAAGGTAGGAGTCCACCTATAAAGAGACTGAAGGTTTAGGGGGAGAGCGGAAACATATGTATGAGTGAGGGTGTAGCCTCAAATTCAGAGATCGGAGCATCCTCAAAAGGTCAAAAACAGAAGTTAAGGGTCTACCAAATAAAGAGACTGAAGGTTTAGAGGGAGTGTAGAAACTTACGTTTAGGTTCGGGTGCAGCCTCTGTATACTAGAAAAACACATCAATGCCAGAGAGGCTTTAAACAGATTCGATGGAAGTCAACAGTAAAGAAAGATGAAAATTTGTTCTGGTTTTAACGAAAATAGCCGAGGAAGACGTGTAGAATACGTCCATCTGTATTTAGACCAGATGATAGTTAACCATACGATCTTTTAATTCTGATTTTGAATGTGAACCAAAACATTTTTCAAAAACAAAATAAATGTCTTCGGCTTCTTTTTCTCCCACCAGGCGTCCCATTTAACCTTGACGTTTCGTAGGATGAAACAGCTTCATATTGGCACCATGTTCTAAGAGTTTTTTAAGATAACGAAGTAAGAATCAAATTAAAATTTATTGGATTTATTATTATTAGACATCCTAAACAATATTTGTTAGGTATTCAACAGTCTAATGGAGGGCGCCGGCAGCTCAGAGATAGAGTGCTTGCTTACTGAGCTCAAGATTGCGGGTTCGAAACCCGGCCGAGCTCCTCAAGTTTTCTTATCTGAGGTGAAAAAATCTTGAGCATGCCGTCCTTCAAATGGTATGTTAAGCGATGTTCCGGTACTCATTAAAGACCTCTACTCTAGGTCAATAAAAATTTAGGGTAAGCAGAATTTAGGATAGAGTCGGGGGAAATAGAGCTCTGGTAGTAGGCGAAATGACCTCGAAGTTAAAGACCGGGCATGGGTCTCGATAACTATCTATAATATAGGTAGTCGATATTTTCGCTAGTTCATTGTAAAATCCACATCTTTACAAAGTCGGACGATGATAAGCGTTGCAGTTTTACGCCCTAAAACCCAAATATCTCTTCACAAAGTACTTTTTGCTTAATTTAAACTTGAATCGATATTTTGGTTGACAGTGCTATATCGATATTCCACCAATAACCATATAATAACCTGCCTTCATTTTTAGTTGACATTTGAAAGTGGTTTAGGCTCTGAGAATCACTGTGTAACGAATGATAACATATTTTTAGAAACCTAACTGGAATTGTTCAATTTATGATTGTGATAGATAATATTATAACTGTTGGGGATCGGGAAGATCAAGATTGGCTGGGTGTCCTGCAGGATCAGGACATCAGAACGGCCTCAGAAGTGTTTCAGATGCTGGGAGACAGGACACATCGCCCCGCACTGCAGAAGCAAGAGGGACCGGTCAAAGGACTGTAGGAAGTGCGGTCAGACCGGTCACATGACCCGGGACTGTAAGCCTCGAGAGGAGGGCTCTCAGCAGCCACAAGATCGAAAGCCGGAGGAATCCCCTGAGGGCGACATGGAAGTAGAGCAGGGAGGAGATGGAGCCAGAGGAGGTCCAGAACATCGTGGACTGCCTCTTCCCCTGCAGCGTCGTGGCAACATTAGAGATAGAAGAAGGCGACGAGCCAAACGACATCCCCCCTGTCACAAGAGAGGAAATTGAAAGAGCCTGTCGATGGAAAAGGCAACGTCTTGTCCTGATCCCGAAGCCGGGGAAGCTCCCAGGTGATCCCTCAGCATATAGACCCCTCTGCCTCCTTGATACAGCGGGGAAGGTGCTGGAAGGCATCATTCACGAGAGGTTGCGCGAGCATGTGGAGGCCGGCCTAACCGACAATCAGTACGGGTTTCGACCAGGGAGGTCAACAACAGATGCAGTGGAAGAGGTGAAGAATTTGGTGTGTGCAGCAATAACCGGAACACTAAGGAACTGGAAGCACTGCCTTATGGTCACGTTGGACATCAGCAATGCGTTCAACTCGGCTCGGTGGGAAAAGATCTGGGAGAGCCTCTTACGGGACTTCAAGATCCCCAGGTACCTGATGAAGATCATCAGGAACTACCTAAGCGAGAGGATGCTGTTCGCGGACACCACAAAAGGAACCAGGGAATTCAAGGTCACTACAGGAGTTCCACAAGGGTCAGTCCTTGGCCCCACACTGTGGAACATCCTGTACAATGGCTTGCTGAGCCTGCCAATGCCAGAAGACCTTACCTTGGTGGCGTATGCTGACGATGTAGGGATCGTCATAGTGGCTGATGATCTGGAAAACCTGGAACGTAAATTCCAGGCTGCCATGGAGCGGATACACCATTGGATGAGCTCTGTGGGCCTTTCCCTGGCCATCCACAAGACGAATGCAGTACTCTTCACTGGGAAGAAGGTCAGAACCAACATCTCACTGACCTTCCAGGGTCATACCATCGAGACCCAACCGGCAATCAGGTATCTGGGAGTAATGCTGGATCAGAGGCTCAATTTTAGGGAGCACCTCAGATACGTGGGAGCGAAGGCCGCCAGGACATCGGCGGCGATTTCGAGGATTCTGCCCAACATCGGTGGCCCTAGACAGAGCAGGAGAAGTCTGCTGGCAGGAGTCAGCACATCCATCTTTCTGCACGGGGCCCCGACATGGGCAGATGCAACGAGGATACCCTCATACCTGAGGCTGATCGCCCCCGCTCACAGGCGAAGCGCACTGAGAGTCGCATGCGCCTATCGAACAGTTTCTGGCGACGCTGCCTATGTAATTGCTGGGCTGCCCCCCATAGACCTACTGGCACGGGAGCGTATGCGACACTTCAAAAGGAAACAAGACCCGGTTCAGGTGGAAGAGGTAGTGCAGCGCTTCGACCGCAGGGGAAACCGGGTCTTCTATCAGGACGCGGGGGCCAGCCCTGGTCCAGCAGAGCCAGAGAGGGCCAGGACAATTAGGGAGTGGCAGGAAGAATGGGACAAGTCCACAAAGGGACGGTGGACCCATCGGCTCATCCCTCGGGTCGAGCCTTGGCCCACCAGGACGCATGGGGAGGTGAATTACCACCTCACCCAGGTACTCACGGGACACGGTGGGTTCCGGGGGTACCTCCACAAAATCGGGGCAGCAACAACACCAGACTGCCCCGCGTGCCTTGGTGAGACGGAGACGGCGGAGCATGTCCTCCTCAAATGCCCCAGATTTGAGGAGGGGAGGAAAAATCTGGAGTGCAGCATGGGCGCCCCACTGACTGCTACCAGCTACGTGGACGGTATGCTGCGTTCCCAGGAGTAAGAACAGAAGAAGGGGCGTTACCAGTCACCCTTCCTCCCTTCCGCGAACAGGTCGTCAGTTCCGTGGAAGGGAATCAGGATCGGCGAAGGAGGGGGTTTTAGTGGGTATGGAGAAACGGCTCGAGCCCCACACTATCCACGGCTATTCTTCCCTGGATGTGCGTGACTGGCATTTCCCCCTCCAGTAAAAAAAAAAAAAAAAAAAAAAAAAAATTATAACAAAAATGTTGTCGTTTAGAATAAGTTTTAAAGTTTTCATTAAGTCAACAAAGAAGTTTATTGAAGGTAGGATATGTATCAGCTGTTGAAACAAATTGAAACAGCATTGCAGACAGCTATTTACAGTAGACCTAAAGCAGATATATCAACACAACTCTGACAGGTTATTGTCCGCCATTTTCAATTTTTGTGATAACTGTTCAAATTAAGAAAAAGTCATTTTGTAAGTGATTATCCTTCTTTTAGTTTTCAAAGTGCTTCGACCTCCTAAAAGGCTTTTTGTTTTATTTTTTAACAAGATACATTACTTTTTTTTAAATATTGATGTTCATGTAGCTATGGAAGAAAATGGGGTAATATGATTTTTAACTGCCATCTATAGACAACTTTAGAAAACATTTTTTTTCACTTCCCCAGCTATACAAGTATAGGGGAAGTTATGTAATTTGTCAGAAATTCGAACGAAGTTTTTAACGGAATAAAATATTTTCCGACCTTTGTATAAACATGAAAATAAATCCTATGTCTATGAACACGATAACTTCCTTTAGAATGAATGTATCGACAGAAATTTGGTATGTGTGTCCAGAACTTTCTAAGGCCGACTCCTATTGATTTTCAGTCAAATCAGCCGAAGGGAAGTTGGGATTAGGGGCGAGGTTTAACACTACCGTTGTAATGAATGTATTGACTCGAAATATCATATGTATATCGATAGTCCTATAAGAAAGACACCTACTGAATTTCAGTGGAATCAGTCGAAGGTTACGAATGTATCGACATTTAATGTTATGAATGTATCGACATTAAATTCAAAACCTCAGGATGGCACTTGTCAATTTTTCACGAAATCGATCTAAGGAAAGTATGAGGATTGAGAAGCCACTATTGATATGTTTTGACAACTATTGACTTTTAGCCTAAACGATCGTTTGGCTTTGAAGGTAGAGCGAAAACGTAATTCATACTGGGGAAGTACATAGTCAGTGATTCAGATACGACATTTTTTTCATGTTTTATGCAAAAATATAATTGTAAATGATTGTCTGCTGTTTACTTTATCGTCAGCCATTACAGGACTTTCTTATACTGACCACTTGGGTAAAAACAACTCTCTCCCCCTGCCCACTTCTCAAATTCATATCCTACTGAGTGTGCATTACTCTGTTTAAATTCAATACCCCCATAAGGACAGCATCTATTAATTTTCCGTGAAATCAGCCGAAGTGAAGAGAAATTAACTCTCAGAGGAGGGTGGCTCGACACAAAAACCCTAATAGCTGCCGACGTAATGAACCTATAGATACAAACTTTAGTGTGAGCATTCAGAAGGGACTATGTAAGTAAACTTATGATTTTTATCTCAAAAAGCTGATTGGTTTTGGAGAGAGAGCGAACGTCTAATTAATTTGTTCTGGGGAAGTTGGTAAACATTAAATTTTGGTGTAAACTCAACATTGAATTTCTGGTCGATTACATAACTTCCCCTATACTTAGTATATCTTGATAAGCAAAAATAAATATTTATTATTCTTGTTATCAATTGACATTTAGACAAAAAGTTAACGAAAGAACTATATCTATGGTCACGGAATAAAATGGCCAAAATAAGTTAAGTGTACTGTGATAATCTCCCAAGCCATCTGCGCACTGTGAAGAAGTTGAGAGCTCAGGACTCTAATACTTTCGGAATTGTAAAGATGTGAGTTTCTTGGTATCTCGTAAAATTGTCTATGTTCTCGGTAACTGCAATTAACCATTTATTCACTACGGCAGACTATTCCAAGTGAAGAGGGTGTTTTCAGTTAAATCAACTTGCGCAACTTTAGAGAGGCATCATTCACGAGTATTTTATAATTAGGTAAGTGAGGTCAATAATTAGATAAGTGGAAATGATTAGGTAACTAAGGGAAAATCCAAGAAAGGATTAACAATATTCATTTTCATTCACTCCTATAGATGTTGAAGGTATATGATTAATAATGATGCAAACATAATTTATTTATTCCAAAACGTGGATTTACACGATTAATGCAAAAGTAAAAAAGTGCTGCCCTGAAAAGTTACGAAGGTAGACTTACCAATTTATTCCCTGTGACCACAGAATATTTGACCATTCATTTACTTTCGAGAGGGTAATTTTTTTTTTTTTTTTTTTTTTCGAATAGAAGTTTTCTGATTAGGTGATTGTATACTTAATCAGATATCTAAATTGGCCCTTCCGAGTATAAATAATTAAAATAATGACTTATCAAGGAGGCATTGTTCAGCTGTACGCCAGACTCCATGGTCCCATGCTTTTAATTTTAATAATAATAAGGGGCACCGGTAGCTCAGTGGTACGCGTGCTTGCTTACTGAGCTCAACGTCGCGGGTACGAGATCCGGCCTATGCCCTTAATTTATTTTATCTGAGAGGTAAAACCTCACTTAAGCACGTCTTCTTTCGGATGGGACGTTAATCGATGACTCCGGGTCTGTACGATGTATGTTACTCGTTAAAGACCCCTATTCAAGGAGAGTAAAAATTTAGAACTCTCATATTAGAGTGGACCTAATGTCTTACCAGAGTGACAAAAGAGCGCTCTGGTAGTAGGTGATATGACCTTGTAGTTAAAACTTGGGCATGACTCATACCAACCTGGCTGAATTAACTATAATAGGAAACGTATCATACTCTGATGAAAGACTCCGCTAATATTTATTTATACATTAAAATAGCTTATATAAATAAAAATAAAAAGATAGGTAAATAAAAATTAGTGCTACATTAGAGAAAATCTATACAATTAAAAAAATAGATAAACAAAAGATTAGCAGGAAAAAACATAAAATTAGCAACTTCATTATGATGAAAAAATAAAAATAAACTTTTTAGATACTTATCTAAAAAAATAAAAGAGAATAAGTAAAAAGCAAATCTATATAACTAAGAAAAAAATAAAATTGATAATATAAATGGACCGAGCATAATACTATGATGGTTGATTATAAAAGAGAAGGAAGGATGCCCAGACGAGGTTTGAAATGAAATTAATTTTAGACAGAGGGGCTAGATAGAGAAGTGTGAGAGAGAAGAAAAATAAAAATAGTGAAAATAAAATAAGATAAGAAAAAATAAATAAATGAAAAAAATAAATTAATGTGTAAATGAACCAAAAAGGAATAATATTGATTATGACCGAATAATTTAGGAAATATGATAAAGAATGACAAAGACAAAAAAGAGAGAAAAAAAAAGTAATTTGAATGATTAGATAATTAAGGTTGACGTAAGGCGATGACGCCGAAGCTGTTGTGCCACAACTTTTTTTCTTTAATTTTTTTATTTTTGTGCTAAGGCTACTTTAAACAATTTCTCCCTTTTCAAAGGTCTTATTTTGTTTTATATCATTTTGAATTGTTTTGAATAGAAAAACGTATTAATATCCTTAGACTAATAACAAACAGGAAAATGGGGGGGGGGGGGGGGGGGGGGGGGGAATCCTAGTATTGCATTACTATTTTATAGAAACGTAATTAGGGCAGTTGTGGACTACGGCTCAGTGTTCTATGGTGAAGCGGCCAAGACCAGTCTACATGGGCTGGATGTCCATCACAACACAAATGTCTGCACGATGCCGCTAGACCTTAGAAGGAGAATGTTGGCTGGCAGGTACCTCTGCAAGTTACTGGCCTCCGATAGTCCTGTCTGTAGCAAAGTTGGGCAACTAACTGTACTTAACCTCATCTCATCTTACTGGGTTACAAAACAATTATTATCCTCTTTTGTTTCATAGTTTTCCGGAACACGCAAAAAAAAAATTGTTTTTGTTTCCTAGTTGCTGGCACATTTCTGTTTTCTATTAAAGAGCGTGTCCATATTTATTTATTTATTTCAATATTATTTATATATGTTTATTTGGTTACATGTTTGTTACTATTATCTGTTTCTTCTCTAACGATACATCTCATATTTACTATTTTATTTACTAATTCTTATTATTCTTTATGGAATATAAGAATATAACTTTAAGAGTATGTATTTTGTAAAGCCCACTCTTAGCCATAAAGTTTGTATTCTTTAGTGCAATGAACAGTTTATCTATGAAGGTTTTTTCTTTTTTTTTACTTCTTCAACTTTACGAAGTATATGGGAAATTATGTAATCGATCAAAAATTCGACGCGGAGTTTCCAACAAAATTTTAGATTTTCCAACCTCTAGTTCCCAATTATGAAAAAAAAAATTGTTGTGTGTTTGAACAGATAACGCCCGATAGAATGAATATATCTACACGAAATTTTGTATGTGAACCCAGAACCCTCTAAGGACTACACCATATGTTTTTCAGTCAAATCGACCAAAGGAAAGGGGGGGATTAGGGGATAGGCTTAACATAAAAACTGTAATAACTGCCGATAGAATGAATTTATCGAAATGAAATTTGATAAGTGTGACCAAAACCCCATAAGGACAATATCTATCGATTTTCAGCGGTCAGCAGGAGGGATCAACTCAAAAACTCCAATAACTTGCTATGTAATGAATGTATTGACATGAAATTTTATAGGTTAGGTTAGGTTTTATGACTCATGCCCGGGCTTTAACAACGAGGTCATATCGCCTACTACCAGAGCGCTCTTTCGTCACTCTGGTAGACATGAGCCCGACTCTACTGTGGGAGTCCTAAATTTCGCCTACCCTAAATTTTTTTCATCTAGGGTAGGGGTCTTTAACGAGTACCTGACATCGAACAGGCTCGGGACCATCGCTTAACGTCCCATCCGAAGGACGGCGTGCTTAAGTTTATTTTACCTCCCAGATAAAATAAACTAAGGGCCTCGGTCGGGTTACGAACCCACGACCTTGAGCTCAGAAGTCAAGCACGCATACCACTGAGCTACCGGCGCCCTCTGAAATTTTATATTTAAAGGCTATACCCAATAAGGACATAATTTTTCAAATTTCAGCGATATCGGCTGAAGGAATGGTGGGGTTCAAGGAAGAGTCTCAATATAAAAGCCTGAATAATCGCAGATATAATTAACGACACAAAATTTAGTATGCGGATTTAGGAGCCTCCATGTAAGTCAACTGTTGAATATTAGCACAAGCGGTCGACTGGTTTTGGAGGGCGCGAAAAGTTAATTGATTATTTCTTTCTGGGGAAGTACATTGCCGGTGATTCACTATCTAGAATGCACTCACTAATTATTGCACAAAATACTGGTTACTTCCTATTTGTTAATTGCATCTGATGCAGTTACCGTCTTAAATAACAATAACAGTTTATTATATGTATTATTTTGCTGTTGTCAGGTTCGGAACGCTACTGCGGTGTTCATCATCAACCTGTCTCTCTCTGACCTCATGTCTTGCTGTTTCAACTTGCCGCTTGCCGCCTCCACCTTCTGGCGCCGCTCCTGGAACCACGGCCTCCTTCTCTGCCGCCTCTTCCCACTTCTCCGTTATGGTCTCCTGGCCGTCTCTCTCTTCACTGTTCTTGCCATCACCATTAACCGATATGTCATGATAGGACATCCCACCTTATATCCAAAGTAAGTTCATATTCTTTTATTATTTCTTATATATAAAAAAAAAAAATTTACCCGAAACTGATTACGTGCGATATTCGGACATGTAATAAAAAGCTTGTTCTCCACCCTTCCAATTCCCCCTCCCTCTCCGCCTCTTTCGCTACTCGTACGTTATTTACGTACTAGCGAAAAAATGTTTAAAGTGACAATACCTTTTTTTCTGAGAAAACATTTTTTCATTCCACACGAACCCCCCTCCCTCTCTAATAATGTTTAAAAAAAATGTTCTAAATTAAAATGTCTTTCATATGGTTTCATTAACGTTTCCACGTAGGATTAATAGTACCTGAGAAAACAGGAAATAACTTTTTCTGTCCCCACTATTCAGGGATTCTAAATCATATCTGGGATGTTATATTGAAAATGCAGATTCAAAATGCGAAGTTTGGTAAAAATATGTTGTGTCATTTCGCTATCGTGACAGAACAAACAGACGAAAGCTGAAAAGCACTTTCACCTGAAACGGATAAAACGCAAATAGCTTGCAAAAATACGAAATGAAGAGACAGCCATCCGCTTAAAATTTTATTTATAAAGATTACTCTTAATATATATTTTTTTGTGTATATCTACCTTGGTTTTCATTTTGACCTTGTTGCAGACTGTACCGGAAGCAGTACCTGGGTCTGATGGTTGGTGCCACTTGGGCCTGTGGTTTCGGCGCCCTTGTTGCGACCTGGTTCGGCAAATGGGGCCGGTTCGGCCTGGACCCTCGAATCGGCTCTTGCTCCATACTGCCCGATGCGGCCGGGCGCTCACCGAAAGAATTCCTCTTCCTGGTTGCCTTCGTCATCCCCTGCATCTGCATTGTCGTCTGCTATGCTCGAATATTCTACATTGTTCGAAAGACAGCGCTCAAATCCCGCGTGACGACCAGGTCTCACGCATCGACAACGTCTAGTACTATTCTTCATGGAAAAGGTTCCTATGGGAAAATTCGTATTCTCCGAAAGTGTAACCACAGTTCGACGGAAGATTCTGCTTTTGGGACAAGTTCTACCGTACCTTCATACTCGACGGAAAAGTCTTCGACATTGGACAATGGTACTGAGCTCACCGAATTGAACATCAGAATTGTCACACTGCCAAATCCACATCTTCTTTCGCCTCCTGGCTCTTCTCCACGCAAGGTGCTACCAGATCCGTCTTCTTCTTCGGGTGTTGAGGAAGGTTTAGAGGAAGTTACCTCGCGTAGTGCGACACCTACATCCATGTGTTCTTCAAGAGCCACATCTCCAAAGAGAAAACGAAAAGAGAAGTTCAATTCAACTATAAACCACATGGCCTCGGTCTTCCGGAGGACCAGCGCCCGGTGCAGTCCACGCCGGCCCTCAGCTCCTCCCGTTCCAGGCAAGATGACAGCAAAAGATAAGAAGCTGCTGAAGATGATCCTAGTGATTTTTGCCTCTTTTGTCACCTGCTATCTGCCCATTACCCTGAGCAAGACCTACCGGGAATGGGTGGACCTCCGAAGTCTGAACATCGCTGGCTACATCCTCATTTATCTGACGACTTGCATCAACCCTATCATCTATGTGGTGATGAGTTCCGAATACCGACAAGCCTACAAGAACCTGCTCATGTGCCGTAGTCCTGAGTCCGGTGTCAACACGGGCTCCAAGCCCTGACGTCGGAGGCCCGGGCCTCCCAGGAGGCCCTAGGACCGTCCCCACTCTTCAGGGACCTGTACATAGTGTGTAATGTTACCAACATACTGAGTGTTTTCAAGGTTGTAATTTGTTCTATGAAAAATTAATTTTAAATTTATTGAATGAATTTAAGGAATTAATTTGTGAAATTATCAATAGATTCCAAAGAATGCATACACAATTTACTATACCAGCAGTCACAAAATAAGACACGAGAGACCTGCATTCAGGGCCCTATTGCCATCTACTAGACAAGGGAAGTCTTTCCTAGGCCATTACTAGACTGGCAACACTGCCCGTCTACTGCTACCGGCTATCATGAAGAGAAATGGCAACAGAGCCGATCTATGTTGGATCTCGTCAGCCTCTACTCACGGTGGCCGATATAGTACACTATGTGTGTGTATTTTTCTGGATGTGAAGTGTGTATTATTGACTCGTTTTAATATTAGGTTCTCACGTCATTAGCAACCTTCCCAAAGGTTCCACAGGCGGTGTTACATAATGTAAAGTCACTTGTAAGTTTGGATCTTCATCGGAAAGAAATGTATAATGCCGAAGGTATTGCATGAAATAGGAAATGTTTCATGGATGAAAATAAACTAATTTCAAGGAGAGGGAGATCAAATTTTTTAATTTGAATAAAAGGTTAATTAGTTAATGTGACTCATGCCCGGGCTTTTAACTTCGAGGTGTTCTTTCATCGCTCTGGTGGACATGACGGACTCTACTACTATGAGAATCCTAAATCGCTTAACGTCCCATCCGAAGGATGGCGTGCTCAGGGTTGAACAAATCTATATAAATAGAATGTTTTTTTTGTCTGTTAAAAATAACGAAGATGTATAAAATTTTCTAGTAGTGAGCGTGGTAGAGGGGCGCGCTCGCTCACCAGATTATTTCACACAATTGTCAACGACAGACAACAAACACGTATAAATATATTTTCGTCGTTTTTTTCCCCTTGAAAAATGTTCATTTTCATACCCTATACCTATCGTGTGATGACTTCAAAATTTTAAATTTATTTCCGATGTGGTTCCAAGTATACAATGATGGTTAGCAACTATATTTGTCAATTTTTGTGTGCTGTAATATATAATTGGGGGTATGGGTGGGAGGGACGTTAGAAGGGAAGGTATGTCCAGGGCTTACCTCATCTCCCAAATCAAAGTTAACCCTGTTCTGGTCTACTCATATTAGAGCAGGTATGGGGGCACCCTTTTTGTAAATATGAGCTGCAGTGCCACAGGTTTACCAACTTTGGGCTATTCTACAATTACTTGAGGGTTGACCGCAATTTAATTTTTAATATGAACTGTTTTTGTTGAAACTTTAATAGAGTTGTATTTGTATGTTTCCTTGTAGTTATAGTTTTTAACGATCGGAACCAAGAAAAATATATCGACCAAATTTCAACTTTACGTATTATTATATTTTGCCTAATAATACCACAATAGTGTCAAAAAAAAGTATACTTTTTTAAAAATATTTATTATTTTATTTTTTTATATTATTTGTTTGAGTAATTTAAGTTCCTCCGCAGTGGGAATTATAATCGTGGTCGTACAGTGGAGTCCGGATAATCCGAACTAAACTTTGCAAATGGTTGTTCGGATTATCGACAATTGGGATTATTGAGGATTTGACTCATCGAGATCACTGACTTATCTTAGAATTCTTGTTTCATTTATTACAATATTAAATTTGCTCAATTCTGCTCACTCTTATTATTGTTTATATGTTAATTTACCTGTTTATTAAATCACATTATTATTTTGTATTAATATACATTATTGCCTTTTTTGTTTCCAAATTTTTATAATAATAATAATAATTTAAAAATGTATAATCTCATTCTCGCTACTGCCAGATATTACCTCGTAAAAAAAAATATTCATATTTATACAAAAAAAAAAAAAAAAAAAAAAAATCACAAAATAATAAATAATACAAAAAAAGAATTCTGGAAAGTCAGGAATATTGCAAAGAGAAATTGCACTTTCTGTTGTAAACGCAAACATGTTGCAGTAATTCATAATAAATAAATAAAACAAACTTAGTTTTTTTGAAATATTGTCTGTTCCACAAGAAATGTAGACATTAACTACCTGTTTCGATACCGGTAGTTACTATGCCCCGGCTTCAACTACAAGGTCATATCGCCTACTGCCAGAGCGCTCTTTCGTCACTCTGGTAGACATGAGCCTGACTCGAGTATCTGGTATCATAAAGACTCGGGACCATCGCTTAACGTCCCTCCCAGAAGACGGCGTGCCTAAATTTATTTTACCTCCCAGATAAAATAAACTGAGGGCCTCGGCCGGGTTTCCAATCCGCGTTCTTGAGCTCAGTAAGCAAGCATGCACACCACTGAGCTACCGGCGCCCTCAGTTAATGTATAAATTTCTTGTGGAATAGACAATATTTCAAAAAATGAAGTTAGTTTTTTTTATTAATTATTTGCTGTGCACTTTTGAAAAATATACTCACTCTTTTTGATGTATTAACTTCTCAATGTCTGAATATTTTAGATTTAGATTTAAGACATTTATAATAATAATTATGGTTGCTTATTTGTCACAAATTTGCATTCACACTCATTCAATGTTTATAATACAATTTGATAATAATAATATTAATAATAACTGATAGGTTTTCTATGTCTATTAGTAACAACTATTTATACGAAATGGTGTTTCTCTGTTTGAAGATTAATAATACAGATATACATTCATATAATTAAGTAAAAAAATATTTACATTTTTATACTTTTTCAATGTTGTAGATAAGTATAAACAATGAACATTTTTTGTATTTTTATAGTTTTGCAATAACTGGAAGTTACTACGTATATATGTTCGTGATAGTTGCAACGAGATACTGCCATTTTGTGAGAAAGTTGGAAGAGGAATGACTTGCGTCCATGAAGGTTAAAGTAACGTAAGTAATGGTAACATTTTTTTGTAGCGTTACTATATGAGAAACCAAATCAATGGGGACCACAAGTTGAAAGTTCTGAGGTAGAGTTGGATAGTGATCAGTGATCACTGTTATTCAATCAAGTGATTGAGCAATCACCGTTGATTGCAATCAACGCTTTGTTAACCGGTGGTTCGTTCATTTTTTTTTTACTTCCCCAATTATAGGGGAAGTTATGTAATCGGTTAAAAATTCGATGCGAAATTTTCAACGGAATTTCATGTTTTCCTACCTCTAGATTCCAATAGACGAAAACGATAACTCCTGATAGAATGAATGTATCGACACGAAATTATATATATATAAATCCAGAAACCTCTAATCACGACACATATTGTTTTTCAGTCAAGGAGGGAGGCTTAACATAAAAACCCAAATAATTGTCGATTTAATGAATATATCGATATGAAATTTCATATTTAAAGTCAAAACCCAGTGTGGACATAACTTGTCAAATTTCAACGATATCGGCTGAAGAGAATGAAGGGATTCAGGGGAGGGGGCTCAATTCAAAAACTCTAAAATAACTGCTGATGTAATGAATTTATCGACACAAAATTTAGTATGAAGATTTAGGAGCCCCTATGTAAGTCAACTGTTGAATATTAGCGCAAACGATCGACTGGTCTTGGGGGCAGCGAAAAGTTAATTGATTATTCCGTTCTGGAAAAGTACATTGCCGGTGATTCACCAATTTTTTTTTAGAAGAACCACAATAAATATATCTTAGCCACACAAGATTTAAAATGAAGATTCAGAGGCCCCAAAGTAAAGCATCTATTTTTTTTTCAACCATTGATCCACTTTTTATTAATTTATTTTTCAAATATTAGTGAGTGTCTCTGGCTGACTTCTCCCATCAAGTGACTTTTTTATTTTATTTGTACTTATCACCATAATATTTGCTATTGTACCTAATTGAGATTATAAATAAAATTGTGCAAACATTCAAATTAACGTTACCCCTTATTCACGAATGTCAGGTGATGACCAAATTACCCATCTCTATTCTGAGGGCTTCACCTACTTTACACCTATCGATAGACTTCCGGGGCCCACCCCACTTTGATACCCCGCCAACCTGGTACAATAAACTATCTTCTAGTATGGTTAGATAATTAAAAGTAGTTTAAGAAAGTGATGAACTAATTCCTATGTATCACCAAAATTATATGGTATTTATTATTACGTGTGATTAAATATATTATATTATACAGGGTTTTACAACTATAGGATCAGCATTTTTTACTTCTTAATTTTTGCCAAAGAATCTAAACTTGCCATTAAAATATTTTTTTCGATTAGCGTATATTGTCCAATTAATTTAAATTGTTTGCTATTTTCTTTTGTTAAAAAATAATCAGTATTGCTAATTTATTATAGTTTCCCCTAAGTCCCATAGATTGCTCTCAATAAAATATATACCTATCAAATTGGTACGATGTTTTTGTCACAGACACTGTAGAAGTCAGACTTGTTTGTTTAGAAATGTAATTCTATTTAACTGGCATGAATTTATTCTGAAATATATAGGTTTTTATTTAATTTATTTATGAGTTCTAAGTATTCCTCAAACTGTCGATAACCGTGCAGTTGATCCTATCAGGCATTTATGATTTCGAATTCAACTTTCTTATTTCAAATTGGATTACCCATTTTTCTCGATGGATTCTGAAATTGCCTTTTGTTTTCATGAAAAATGATCTTTGGTCGAGAACAATCCGTTGGATTCCTTAAGATATTCTTTCAATGTTCAACTTTGTCAGCTAACAGTATTTTATATTATTTTATTCTTTTAGGATAAATTCTGATTTCGGTATAAAGTTTTCAATGAACTAGTCCTAACACAAATATCTTTAATTTGTTGTTTAGTTTTCTTTTTCTTAAAATTTCAATTTCAGTATAATACAAAATATTCAAATATTTTCTATGTAAATGGGAAAAAAGGTGAAATGGAACGGATTGTTCCTGTTCAAAGCTCATATTTAAAAAAATATATATATTTCAGATTCATCAAAAAAAAAATTATTCAATTCAAATAATAACTACTAATAGTCTCATTATTGCAGGCGGCTTTACCCCACCATTCAAGTGCACTATATGCAATTTCAAATTGATTTCTCGATAAGTTACTTCCACTGTTGGCTAGAACAAAGTTCTGATAATGTAATTTGAGGGTGCCAGTAGCTCAGTGGTATGCGTGCTTGCCTTCTGAGCTCAAGATCGTGGGTTTGAAACCCGACCGAGGCTCTTAATTTATTTTAACTGAGAGGTAAAATAAACATAAGCATCCCCTCCTTCGGATGGGACATTAAGCGATGGTCCCGAGCCTATAGATGTCAATTACTCAAAGACTTCTACCCTACCCTAGGTAAATAAAAATTTAGGGTAGGCAAAATTTAGGATTCCCACAGTAGAGTCGGGCTCATGTCCACGAGAGTGACGAAAGAGCTCTCTGGTAGGAGGCGATATGACCTGGTAGTTAAAGCCCGGGCATGAGTCATAATAACTAACACAAATAGTCTCTTCACCCCCTCTTTGGTTATATATAACAAAAAAAAAAAGATCTTTCAGTAAAATGGTTAGTTGTGAGGTGATTTTCTTACTAATTGTCAACGCACACAACACAATCCACTCTGGAGATTAAAGAGTAAATTAAACTGCAATTTATCGCAAAATTAGATTCGAAACTGGCAAATGAAAGCCGTAAATATGTAGGACCCCCTCACCCCTGTACAAAGTTGGGGGTAGAGAGAAGTGTCGTGTTACCTACTTAGTGAGTTAGTGTACAAAGTTAGTTAGCACAAAGAGCGGACTATAAACCGATAGGTGTCTAGGCTACAAAGACAAGGAGACACCACTACTTGGCCTCCCCTAGAGAACCTCATTTCTAAGTTCCGCCCAACTACAGACCGACGTGGCTTAATCAACTTAAGTATACTCAATTATTAAGTCCAAACTTTAGACAAATATACTTTTACTATAGAATTGTGAAGGTTTGTCGGTGCAACACAATTCTGAATCCAGTTGTGGCCACCAATATATTGATGAATTAATGGGTTGTTACTTCAACAGATTTACGAAGTATAACACAAGTTATGAAATCGGCCAGAATTTCGTTATTGAGTTTTAACCAAAATTTCATCTTTTTCGACGTTTCTAACTTCCAAAAAAGAAAAAAAAAAAAGTTCTGTGTGTCTTTGAACACGATAACTCCCGATAGTATGAGTGTATCGACATGACATATTATATCTGTATCCAGACCCCCGTAAGAACGACACATATTGATTTACAGCCACAGGTAAGGGGGAGACTTGACACAGAAGCCCATAAGGGCGACAAACTATTAATTTTCCACGGAATTGGCCAAAGAGAAAGAGGGGGCTCGACTCAAAAACTGCCGAGGCTAAAATAAAATTTAGAATTTTTTTGGAACTGGCCTGAGATTACGTGACAAGATTCTGTCGGAGAAGAAACATTTTCTCTTCAATGAAACACTTGTTGTCATGAGTTAATGAGTTACAATTTTTTTTGTTTTATAATTTTTATATATTTTTTAATATTTAAATGGCTCAGGATGGCGTAACAATCGAAGCGCTCACCCTAAATATACATCTTAGGTTAGGTTTTATGACTCATGCCCGGGCTTTAACGAGGTCATATCGCCTACTACCAGAGCGCTCTTTCGTCACTCTGGTGGACATGAGCCCGACTCTACTGTGGGAGTCCTAAATTTTGCCTACCCTAAATTTTTATTCACCTAGGATAGGGGTCTTTAACGAGTACCTGACATCGTACAGGCTCGGGACCATCGCTTAACGTCCCAGTTATTTTACCTCCCAAATAAAATAAACTAAAGGCCTCGGTCGGGTTTCGAACCCACGATCTTGAGCTCAGAAACCAAGCACACATACCACTGAGCTACCGGCGCCCTCTTTTTATGTTCTATATAACCTGGCTACTGCTCCCTCTCAAATATAGAATGCGTGCTTAAGTTTATTTTACCTCCAAATATACATCTTGTGTTGGAAAGGATTACATTTTTCTTTTTCTGAAATAAAATTTAGTATGATTCCAAGAGGTTTTGGAGTGATCGCGAAAACTTAATTGAATAATTCATGGTGGGGAAGAACATTGCCGGTGATTCATCGATTTATTTTTATAAATTTATTTTTATTTATTTTATTAAGTAACCAAACTGAGATTATATTGGCTGTGGCTAGATGCTGAAGAAAAACTATTATACATATACTTAGGAAATTTGATTTTCCGAACGGTACTCATTAAATTTTCCTGGATCAGAATTCATTCTGAAAAAAAAAACGATACTATTGACACGCTTGCCAAAAGAGCTATGTAGTCAGATGGGCCAGTTATATAGATGGCATAGTCCTGGAGCTAGCCATGTTCTCTGGTTTAGAAATCGTTCTGCCCCCAGAAGTTGGATCCGAGTTATGTGCAGACTGAGATCGAACCATGCTGTGTCAGGAGCCTACCTACATAAGATCGGAAGACGGTTTGATGATGTGAGTTGTGTGAACAGAGAGATGATCCCCAACACATCATCATGTCCTGTATCAAGTATTGAGCTAAGAGATGATCCCCAACACATCATCATGTCCTGTATCAAGTATGCAGCTGAGAGATGATCCCCAACACATCATCATGTCCTGTATCAAGTATGCAGCTGAGAGATGATCCCCAACATATCATCATGTCCAGTATCAAGGTTGGAGCTGAGAGATGATCCCTAACACATTATCATGTCCCTGTATCAAGTATGGAGTTAAGAGATGATCCCCAATACATCATCATGTACCTGTATCAAGTATGGAGTTAAGAGATGATCCCCAATACATCATCAAGTCCTGTATCAAGTACGCAGCTGAAAGATGATCCCCAACACATCATCATGTCCAGTATCAAGTATGGAGCTGAGAGATAAAAAAAACTATCTATGTCTGGTAGTTTTGTTGTGCCTCTGGTTGCTACAACTAGTGACTTAGACAGAAAGTTGTGAAGAGCCGTGTCGTGACTTGAGACAGTTATCTTCTAAATCCTGTCTTTCGTGTCTCTCCCTCTTCAACATTAGACTTTAGGGAAAATAGAACAAGAAAAGTCCACATCTGTCTTTTTGGCACACACTTCCTCATCTCTCCCTAATTGTCTATCTCTTGTCCTAAATTCTGAAGTGAACCTTCTCTATCATAGGGTTCGAAACCCGGCTGAGATCCTTACTTTTTTTCTTTAGGAGGTAAAGAAACATTGAGCATGCTGTCCTTCGGATGGGAAGTAAAGCGATTGGTCCCGAGTCTGAACGATGTCAGTTATTCGTCAAAAACCTCTCATCCTAGGTGAGTTTACCTAGGTAGGCAAATGTTCTGGTAGTGGGCGAGATGACCTCGGCATGAGTCACAATAATTAACAATTGATAAATTGAAGAAAAAGCTTGTTAACACCATGGTTGATCAAGTAGGTTTTGTTGAGGGCGCCGGTAGCTCAGTGGTATGCGTCCTTGACTTATGAGCTCAAGGTCGTGGGTTCGTAGCCCGACCGAGGCCCTTAGTTTATTTTATCTGAGAGGTAAAATAAACTTAAGCACGCCGTCCTTCGGATGGGACGTTAAGCGATGGTCCCGAGCCTGTACGATGTCAGGTACTCGTTAAAGACCCCTGCCCTAGGGTGAATAAACATTTAGGATAGGCAAAATTTAGGACTCCCACAGTAGAGTCGGGCTCATGTCCACCAGAGTGACGAAAGAGCGCTCTGGTAGTAGGCGATATGACCTCGTAGTTAAAGCCCGGGCATGAGTCATAAAACCTAACCTAAGTAGGTTTTGTTGTTGTTATATTGTTATTAGGTTAGGTTTTATGACTCATGCCCGGGCTTTAACTACGAGGTCATATCGCCTACTACCAGAGCGCTCTTTCGTCACTCTGGTGGACATGAGCCCGACTCTACTACGAGAGTACTAAATTTTTCCTACCCTACATTTGTATTCACCGGTACGGGTCTTTAGCGAATACCTGACACCGCGCATGCTTGGGAACATCGCTTAACATCCCATCCGAAGGACGGCGTGTTGAAGGTTTTTACACCTCCCAGATCGGCCGGGTTTTGGTTTCCGCTACCTCTGTGCTACCGGCGCCTTCAATAAAATATATGGAATTTGTTATGAAAAAAAAAATATATTTTGGCATTTTATTTGTAAATAAAAATTAATTCATTCATTGAAAAAAATATTTAATGTTTTCATTTCAGTTAGTCAAATGGAAATTGCCCATGTCTACTGAAAAGATCCAAGGAAATATTACGGAAAACTGTCAATTTTCACAATAAGGAAACTCACAACAGTTCAATATTTGGTTGGCTTGAAAAATTGACAAAAAATAAGACTGGTTCTATCTCTTCATCTCTAGTTCAGTTTTAAATGATGCAGTTTCTGCACTTGCCTCTGTCAAAATCGTTTTCAAATGTTCTTTTTTAGTGTAAATTTTCAATGACGGAAAAAATGATATTTTGAAACGACTTCAAGGAAGTTTTGAAAACAAAAATTCAGATCGAGTTTTCAACGGAATTTCACATTTCAAGGTCCCACTGAACACGATTCATTCCCCATCCTATTCGCTATGACGCCTGTCTGTGTGTGTGACTGGTGTTTCTAGGAGCACTCCTAACTCAGAAGCAACTGTAGTTATAAACATAAAATTTTAGAAAAATATGTCACGTGATTAAAAATGTGTCACGTGTTTAAAAGTTGTAGAGAAAACTGAATAGGTCATTTTATAATAAATATATTTTTTTGAGATTCATACCGAAAACCATCTTAAAATAGATCAGAACAATTTTAAATTTAAAATAATAAAGACGATTTTAGTAAATCCTATATATACCGGAGATTGGAGAGTCAGCTGTTCTATGGATTCAGTTAGTATACAGTGACCAGTTTGTAAGTTCCGATGTACATAAATTTTTTTAGTGTTTATGTGATCCAATTTTCTAGTATTTGTTTGTGATTTAACTTTTTTAATGAAAACTGACATAATTGCAGAGATATTGTGAAATAATTCAAATGGACTTGAAAAATAAAATAAAACTGGTTTATTTAATATATTGTCTAATTTCACTAACTATATATACATGGGAGTACTTTCGGTATTTCTACCATCCTCAGCCAAAAGCATAAGAGATAAGACTAAGTTAATTTTCAGAATGTCAGCCTCTCGAGGAACCCATTACCCTCCCTACTGGTGTTCCCCATGACGTCAGACATTCCTAACTAAGCTAAATTGTCAAGCTGTGAGATATTTTATGACAAGGCGGTCCCCATATTTCAAATGTGTGACCCCTTCTAAGATCTAGGTATAAAGCATTAACAATGAACAGGCGAATAATATAACATTAACAAATCAAAAATAATTGGTTCCAGTTACAACTTAATTAAAATTATTATACTGTAAATTATATAAATATATCTATTGGCAAGATTCAGATAAATCATATATCTATATATATATATTGGTAAATTCTATGTATATTTAAACGTACCTGTGCACATCGACTGGAGGGTCATATTATTGGTGACAGTAAAGGGGAATATGTTATATTGGTTTGGTCGTTCATACAATTTCCATTTTTTAAACTTCTGTTTATTTCTAATTGTTCTAATGAGTTGAGCAATGTGCTTTTTTCGCAGAAATGAAGGTATTTTATGCCTGTGTCTTTATCAAACGTATGTTTGTGTTGGTTGATGTGTTGTGCGGGGGGGGGGGGGGGGGGGGGGGGGGGGGAATGTGTTCCTGGCTGACATTCTGAAAATTAACTTAGTCTTATCTCTTATGCTTTTGGCTGAGGATGGTAGAAATACCGAAAGTACTCCCATGTAAATATAGTTAGTGAAATTAGACAATATATTAAATAAACCAGTTTTATTTTATTTTTCAAGTCCATTTAACTTTTTTAAATGTAAATTAGTTATTACGACTTTAATTTCAAGGTCATAATCGCCTACCACCAGAGCGCTCCTTCGTCACTTCCTGACTTCGTACAGGTTCGGGACATTTTATTTTACTTCCCAGATAAAATATAGGGCCTCGGCCGGTTTTCTTGAGTTTAGTAAGCCAGCACTCATACCACTGAGCTACCGGCTCTCTCATTTTTAAAATGTAAGTCTTTTGTTGATTATATAAAGACCAAATGTCTGTTTTCTCATTACAATTAGCCGGAGAGTACCTCATTGTAGTGATAATTTTTTATTAAGTCACAAGTAGACTCAGAAGTTGGAAGTCTCTGACAAAATATTTTTTCATTTTAGTTATGTGTTGTTTGCTGTAGATAATAATACATAAAGGGAACATATATATATAATATGACATATAAAACACGGCATATATCCTCCAGGTTGTCATGGCAACACTTTCATCACTTCACCCCCACACACACTCATCCAACCTCCAACAAATTGTTTTTTCTATTTTCTTTTCATTCCGCTGTCAGTGAACCCTCAGCGTAGGTAAGGCAAGGCAGTGAAATATTTTGATTTGCCAATTTTTAACATAACTATTTATCGAACCATCGATGTTGGAAAAATATCGAGTTTTGTGTTGTAGTATATAGTAATTGTAAAGAAGATTATTAATAGTATTCCCCTAACAGGGATTAATTAATTAAAGTTTCGCTCTCCCTCCAAAACTATTTGAGCAAAAAGCTCTTGATATTTTAACTATTTTATTTTTTCACTAAAAATATCATAATTTTTGTTCAAGATTAGGTTTTTTATTTGGAAGTAGAAAAAACCTTGAGCATGCCGTCCTTCGGATGTGAGACAAAATAGAGACACATTAGGTGACTAAACCTGGGTAATCAAAATTTAGGACTTCCACAGAAGAGCTAACAGGGAAGGAATAAAAGCACTGGATGCTTAGGTCCCTAGGTGTACACAATATATCTATCTATACACTGTGATAAATAATTTATCAGAGTGTATAGATAGATATATGTATTGTGTACACCTAGGGACCTAAGCATCCAATGCTTTCATTCCTTCCCTGTTAGCTCTTCTGTGGAAGTCCTAAATTTTGATTACCCAGGTTTAGTCACCTAATGTAAGTCTCTATTTTGTCTCACATCCGAAGGACGGCATGCTCAAGGTTTTTTCTATAATAAAATATTTTTAATGCCAGGATAATTATTATCCTGGTATTAAAAGTATTTTATTTTGTAAATTAAGTAGCAGTCTGTTACTGTTGAAAGTAACAGTTAAAAAATAGCAGATTTCTAAATAACAACCCACTATTAATCAAGATACATTTGAAAAGTCTTTTAGAAACGACTCTTGTGGCTGTGTAAGGTTAATAAACACTTAAACTGAGTCAGCGAAATGTTCTCCTTTGAAAAATGAATACTATCTTTACTTTTTTCAAGAAATTTATGTAAAAGACCAGATTAAAAAAATTCAAGAAGACAGCTTTTTCTAAAAGAACTGGCTGCCCATTCACAAAAACTAATGCGCCAATTTCATTTTTCAAGATTTCTTTAATGAAAATTTATTAGTATGATCAAAACATAGCAAATCAAATGAAGCAATCTCCGGAAAAAGACGACATAATACTCCAAATTGCGCCTCAATTATTTTTTTAATTGTTATTTTCTTGGCTCTAACAGTGTTACATTTACATAAAGCCACCTCAGCGAGCCTCTCATTTCAGATTTGAGGTAGGCTTATTTTCTTCTTTTTTATAATTAAAACAATAAAATAATATATAACATCATGATTATCTTTGCTGGTGGCCTTTTCAAATAATTAATTGCATTTTTTTTATTGTTATTATTATCTTGAGGCTTAATAAGCAGACTTGGTTGGTCACAATTAAGTTATCTTTGTGATACTCCAACTGAAACTGTCTAAAATTCTCTAATATTTCTGAAAACATCTTAAAGCTCTAATGTTTCTACATTGAGTTCAAGTACTTATGGTGAAAGTCGAAATATTCAATGCATTTTTTATTTGATAGAACGTTTCTCGATGTAACGTTTATCGCGATATAACGTTTGGTTTTCTGCAGGTATTTCTATGCCTCGATAAAACGTTTTTTCCACGAAAATTGCGAACTAAAAAAATAAAAATAAAAAATCTAAGAAGAATACGTATCCGGTGTAGTAAGAAGGGCGATCGGAGTCATAGACTTTACTGAGAAAACCCCACCTACTCTTTCACCATTCCCACCCGCCACCCCTTTCCCTACCCCGTTTTTTATATTTTGTTAAAATATAGCGTTAAATTAGGAGCTGTTTTTTATTACCTTCTTATGAATTGATTATAGGTACATATATGCATTATATGTATGTATCATATAATTTTAGTTGGGGCGGATTTGATATAACGTTTTATTCGATATAACGTTTTTTCCCAATGGGCCCGAGCAAAACGTTATACCGAGGTTTTACTGTATTTCGAAAAAAGAAACTGTATAATTCAGTAGTGTTCCTAACTTAACCATGAAAGCCAATAAATATTTTTTCTATCACGATATAATTAAATAAGTCGAGGATAAAACAAATTATTTAGGTTGTCCTTGTGTCACCAATTCTCTAATATTTCTGAAAAAAATCTTAAAGCACTAATGTTCCTACATTGAGTTTGAACAAGATGATGAAAGTATATTTCGAAAAAAGAAAATATAATTTAGTACTGTTCCTACCTAGAATTGGAATAGCCATTAAATATAATTTCTATTGGCAAAAAAAGTTGGGGAAGATTCATATAGTTAAGATGATCCTTGTAAAACCAATTTTCTAATATATATTTTTTTTTTTTTCGAAAATCAGAAGATCGAGAAACAGAAAATTGCGATGAAAACTCAAGATAGAACTTCTGACCGATTACATAACTTCCCCTATACTTCGTAGAGTTTTTTTTTCTTATTACTCGTCAATTTTAATTTTAATTGTAATTCAGATAAACTTTAGGATTTAATGGGTCATTAACTTCAGTCATATTCTTCAAACTAGTATTCTCAAAACTAGAGATTTTTAAGCGAGTTTTTTTTGAGTGTTGAATTTAGTCACATTCTTTGAGGGAAGGCAAACGTGAGATAGATGTTAGAGATATAAAAAAAAAATGTAAATTTTCTCTTTAAAGTTAATTTTTCTGCTGTGCCCTGGACATTGTGGAATGTACGTATTTGAGTCGGCAACTTCCTGATTACAACTTTGTACAATCAACATTTTTCCGAGAATGGCTTTTTTTTTTTTTTTTGTATCCATGTTCGGGACAGGAATGTTAAAAGTCCTCACTGTTAATAATTAAAAATTTTCACTTTTTATTGTTTCCTCGTATATTCGAATAATAGAGAAAGCTTTGTGATCGTTTCTGGGAACGAAAAATGTGTGTAGCCGTGGGTTTCAAAATTTCCTTTACAATTCTGCACTTCAGGTCAAAAAAAAAACACTATCAGCTTCCTAAATCGTTGTCAAATGCCTTACTCGATGTACAGAAATTTGGTATGTAAGTCCCATTTGGCGTGTAGAGTTCCTATTTGAAATTTTGCAAAATGAGAGATAAATAAGCTGTAAAAGACTAATTTTTGTGTCGAATGGGTACAAAAAATTGTTATGATCAAAAACCTTTTCGCTCAGCAAAGTATAAATTATGGTAATAACCAGTTAATAATAATACAATAATTAAAAGCAGATTTATATTCGTGGTAGCTTTATGCAATTATTTTTGCTTTTATTCCCAACTATGCGAGGTACAGGGGAAGTTATTTAATTGGTCAGAAATACGAATCTCACTGGAGTTTCACCTTGTATACATATACGTACATGGAGGGTCCTCTCCATGTTATATTCCTCATGTGTAAAATTAGATGAAAAATTTGTAAGTTTGGATTTTTAATATATAAACAAACTCAAACGGACCCGGAATGAATTAAATATTTAGATTATTTCTTTTACCAAGTTGACTATATTCCGTGGGGGAACTGTGAGGATTTGCCGGGGGTCTCGGGTGGGCAGACAGAGAATTACCAGACAATGAAGTTAACGAAATGGATTGTTTCCTTGGTTGGCCCCTGATGGGATTCAGAATGCAACCCGCACCACAGCCCGGTCTAATGGTATTCATAGGACCGACGGCGCATTTACATAAAGACATGGAAACTATGTACGTATGTATTGTTTTATATGGAAAAAAAATATGTGTACAGTCAGGGAAAATCTTTTATATGCAAAGCCAGGATATATGAGGGTAACGTATTCCATAAACATATAACAAAAAAATAAGTTAAACTTTCGGTCGGGCATTGCAATGCCTTACACAAATTGTTAAAATAAAATTTTAAAAAATCGGTTGACCACCGTCAATGTACTTTCACAGCATGAATTAATCACTAAGTGTATGCTCTCCCATTTAAACCAATCGACAGATTTGTTTCAAAATCAAGGCGATCAACCGAAAGGTTTTTTTTTTACTTGATCCCCCCTTTTTTTCGGCCGGTTCGGCACTAAATTAAAATATATTGGTCGTATGTGGTTTTGATTCACAGATAAAATTTCGTGTCGGTATATTTATTCTATTGGGAATTTTCGTGTGAACAGATATAAAGGATTTTTTTTTTATTCTTGGAGTAAGGAGAGAGTTGGGAATAGATGAGATACTATTGAAAACTCAACATCATCAAATTTTTGCCACATATCATAACTTACAGTATACTTCCTATAACTGGTAAAATTTCTTGTCTGTTTTGTGTCTATGTGTGAGTCTGAGAATGAATATATCGGCACAAAACGTTATATGTGTATTTAGTACTCCACAAACGAAGGGGGGAGGGATCACAAAATGTTATAGTTAGTTATTATGACTCATGCCCGGGCTTTAACTACGAGTTCATATCGCCTACTACCAGAGCACTCTTTCGTCACTCTCGTGGACATGAGCCCGACTCTACTGTGGGAGTCCTAAATTTTGCCTACCCTAAATTTTTACTTACCTAGGGTAGGGTAGGAGTCTTTGAGTAATTGACATCTATAGGCTCGGGACCATCGCTTAACGTACCATCCGAAGGACGGCATGCTTTAGTTTATTTCACCTCCCAGATAAGATAAACTAAGGGCCTCGGCCGGGTTTCGAACCCGCGATCTTGAGTTCAGTAAACAAGCACGCTTCCACTGAACTACAGACTCCCTCATAATATATGTCGAAGACAAGTATCTCATTGACCTTTTCATTACACTGGTCAATAAAAATAAAATATTTTTGTTGTTATTTGAAAGTATGTTTTTGTTATATATTTGTGGAATCAGAGGGCGCCGGTAGCTCAGTGGTATGCGTGCTTGCCTTCTGAGCTCAAGAATTTGGGTTCGAAACCCGACCGAGGCCCTTAGTTTATTTTATCTGGTAGGTAAAATAAACTTAAACACGCCGTCCTTCTGATGGGACGTTAAGCGATGAACCCGAGCCTGTACGATGTCAGGTACTCGTTAAAGACCCCTACCCTTGCTGAATAAAAATTTAGGGTAGGCAAAATTTAGGACTCTCACAGTAGAGTCGGACTCATGACCACCAGAGTGACGAAAGAGCGTTCTGGTAGTAGGCGATATGACCTCGTTGTTAAAGCCCGGGCTTGAGCCCTAATAACTTACTAACTATTTGTGGAATCTAAATCTAATAGTAAAAAAATCACAAACATAGATTTTTTTTTAAATAAACCTATTTACTCACCAAAAGTTATAATATATAAAAATACATAATATTTACATATTATGGAAACTAGAGGTCGTAAAACATGAAATTCCATTGAAAACTCCGCATCTAATTTTCGACTGTTACATAACTTCTATACCTACTTCTATCTGGGGAAGTACATCCCCAGGGCATGCGACAGACTGCAGATACTAACTGTTTTTACTGTAAATACTCCTTATATTTCCTTATCCCCACCTTACTTCCATCTTATGTTTTCCTTCAGACTTTTGACTTCTCAGACGACCAAGTTCCTTCGCTCTTCGGTTGTTTTTTCAGGGAATGTCTTTTTGTTTTCTTTAAAAGGTTCTGCTTTTAAAGATAAGAGACCAGCTTGATTTGAATGAAATTCACGAATTTTCTTTATGGTACAAATACCACTTTTTTCTTTTAAAAAAAACCGAAGCAGGTTTCATACTAAGCAATGGCATCTTCGCAATTCATTTTGGAAGACTAAAGGATTAAACAGTGGAAGTAAGGTTGAACATAAACAATGTTTCATAAAAATTGGAGATAGATTATTTTGAAAATATTATTTTTTACATTTAAAACCTCCAAAAACCAGTTTATTGTGACATTTAACGTTTAGTATTTCAAAAAATATTCATGTAAGAAAGAAGAATATCGAAAAAAATAAATGTCATTTGTGTCTTCAGTGCTTTAAAAAAATGTTATCTTCTATAATGCTAGACTAGCATGTTACCTGCCATTGTCTGGTAATGTTCGCGTTATATTTCATGAAGCTGATTACATGACATATCCGGACAAAACGTATTCTCTCTCTCCCCCTCCCAGTTCTCCACGTCACTTCTATCCTTCCCCCACTTCGCTACCTTCGCCCCTCTTATCGACAAAATAATTTTTAAAATGAAAATGACTTTTATATTAATTCTATCAGTGGTAACTGTGAAAACGAGAAACAACTCTTTCTGATGACTCCAAGTAAATCCTCCCCTCTTTTCAGTGATTCTGAAATCATATTTATCGTAAATGTTATTCCTGAATAGGAAGAGATTCAAAATATGAAGTTTTGTTGAAATATGTTCAGATATTTTCCTGTGTTGTTGAAACAAACAAACAAACAAACATACACCAATATTTAAAGATCTTAAAGACCAAGATACAATTGAGATTAATTAGAAAAAATTCAGATCTATTGTCACTATACTAAAGCTATCTACCGGTTAAATTTGAAAGGAATAGGGATTATTTGTCTATCTGAGAAAATGATAACACACGATAGAATGACATCACAAACTTTAAAATGTGTATCCAGAATCTGTTAGGGCGACATCTATTGATAGTGTTGCGGGCGCCGGTAGCTCAGTGGTACGCGTGCTTTCTTACTGACTTCAATCGTGGGTTCCAAACCCGACCGAGGTTCTTAGTTTATTTTATCTGGGAAGTAAAATAAACAACTTGCCGTCCTTCCAATGGGACGTTAAGCGATGGATGTCAGGTACTCGTTAAAAACCCCTAACCTAAGTGAATAAAAATTTAGGACTCTCATAGTATAGACGGGCTCATGTCCACCAGAGTGACGATAGAGCTCTCTGGTAGTAGGTGATATGACCTTGTAGTTAAAGCCCGGGCATGAGTCATAATAACTAATTTTCTAACCTATTGATCGTCAGCCAAATCGACCATAAGGAAGGGGGAATTATGGAGAGTGCGTGGGGTCTTAACACAAAAAAAAACCCAATACATAATGTTTGGGTCAGGGTCGGACACTTAACGTTGTAAGCAAAGGCCCGATAACCATGAAGAACCCAGAATGATAGGGGAGTAAAATATGTGAGGAATAAATGCGGAAATAGTGAAAATAAGAATTCTATTTGGAACACAATAAGTAAATTGAAATGAATGTTACTTGATCACTGTAAACAGAATGTTCTGGTCGATTCGGCTGTGTCGCTCCTTGGTGGTCCGTGATGATAGACGAGATCGGAGGGGGTCCTCACGGGGAAGTCTTCATATGTGAGATGTATCCAGGCCAGACTGCGTTGGACGAGACGCTGACTGGGGTAGTAAGATGCTTCCCGGTCAGGCTGTGGTGAACGACTGGTGGCTGGACCGGGAGTAGTGGGGATAGCGAGCGAGCTAGCCGTGGCGTAGGGACCATAGTGGGGGGCGCTGGCTAAGCTCAATAGTCGTAATTGAACATACCGCCCGCCTAAATTTGGCTACGCTAAATTTACAGTACCCAAAAAAAGGGCAGGGGTGAGTCGACCGATGGCAGCCGAGAGGGGAGAACAGCACTATGTACCTTCATAGTGATAAAGAAACATATCTTAAATATAATTAGAATATAAATGATAAAAAGGAACTCAACATGAACTTACAATGACTAAAGAAAAAATAGCTTAAAATAATTAGAATTATAAACTATATACAAACTATGTGAATCTTGGCAATGTTCAGGGATCCCCGTCACTTAGGGGAAACTCGGGTCGCATCTGATGAGAGTAGAGGTGCGAGAGAGGCGACTGAACGCTTGAAAATTCTTCCATTGTGTGCGAACGGTAACCACTCTCACGACGCCGTCGTCTCCGGGGAAAACGTCGCAGATACGCCCGGTCGGCCAAGTACCTGCAGGTGTGCGACTCTCGATCATCAGAACGAGATCGCCGATGCTGAGATTAGGATGGTTTCGGGTCCATCTGACACGCTGCTGTAGGAGATGCAAATAGTCCTTGTTCCATCGGGACCACACATAAGATATTTGCCGTTGTACTAAGTGCCAACGATCGAGGTGACTGGTGCATTCATCTGAAGATGGAACAGATGGGATAGAAGTCAATGGTGCACCGATCAGAAAGTGGCCAGGTGTCAGTGTGTCGAAACTCTCCGGATCTTCTCTGAGAGGGCATAAGGGTCTTGAGTTGAGCAGCCCTTCAATGCGTACCAAGATGGTATTCAATTCTTCAAAGGTAAGGGGGTGCTTACCGACAGAAGTCACCAAAAGATTTTTGATGGACTTAACGCCGGCCTCCCACAAACCGCCGAAGTGTGGAGAGCGAGGTGGTATGAATTTCCAAACAACACTCTTGGAGGAGAGGTGATCAGTCCATAAATCAGCGTAACGGCTCAAAAACGCGTAGAGATCCTTGAGATATCTGGATGCGCCGACAAAGTTGGTGGCATTGTCCGAATGAATGCACTGCGGGAGTCCGCGTCGAGCGACAAAGCGGTCTAGGGTGGCCAAGAACGCATCTGTCCCTAGCGAGGAAACTAGCTCCAAATGGATAGCCTTCGTGGCGAAGCAAACGAAAATGCAGAGATATGCCTTGCCTATCGGTGCCTTGCGTCTTGGAGATTCTCGGAGGGCAAATGGTCCGGCATAATCGACTCCAACCTGTGAAAATGCGCGAAATTGATGGAAACGTTCAACTGGAAGATCACCCATTAGGGGGATAGACGGCCTGGCACGGAGACGTCTGCAATGGGTGCAGAGATATATCCGGCTCTTAATCACCTTAAGTGCGCTGGGAACCCAAAATCTCTGGCGCAAAAGAGACAGCATTAGAGTTGGGCCAGCATGAAAGTGCTTCTTGTGGAGGTCGTCTATAATGAGACGAGTGAGATGGTGATCTCGAGGTAGAAGCATAGGGTGCTTATGGTCATAGGTGAGCGAAGAGTGTCGCAGCCTGCCGCCCACCCTAATTAACCCAGGCGCATCCAAAAAGGGATGGAGTTGCTGGTAGGCCTTAGGGGTTTCATCACCATAGAGCGCTGGAGGCAAAGCACAGTGTTGAGCGATTTGTACGCATGCGGAGAGTGCCTTAGAGAATTCATCGCTAGTGATGGGTCCTTGGGTGGCTTCCTGTAGGTGTTGCGCGCGATGAGCGAGTCGCAATATCCGAGCGATTGTTCTGATCAATCGTGGTAGGGAGGAAAAACGACTCATCCAAGAGTCATCATGAATATGGTGAACTTTCTTGGACGTTGGGATGGCAGTAGCCAGCAAGGCTTGATCTGGTGACGGCGAGAGGAGTCCAGAATAGCCTTCGCCAAATGGTTCCGGGTTGTCCATGAGCCAGAGGGGTCCACGCCACCAGAGGTTGTGATCCTTGAGTTCGGATGGAAGGCATCCACGGGATGCTATGTCGGAGGGATTATCCTCCGAGCGAACAAACTTCCACTGCCTGACATCGGAAGCCCTTAGAATAGCAGAGACTCTGTTCGCCTCAAACACCTTGAGTTGATGAATAGGTTGGCGCAACCATGCAAGCACCACCGAAGAGTCTGTGAAGTATAGAGCT
This sequence comes from Aradus depressus, assembly GCA_963662175.1. Classification (NCBI taxonomy): domain Eukaryota; kingdom Metazoa; phylum Arthropoda; class Insecta; order Hemiptera; family Aradidae; genus Aradus; species Aradus depressus. The sequence continues at coordinate 3,780,867 of OY759219.1, forward strand.
TCATGATGCGTCTCTATTGTGATAGATGACATGACTCTCGCAAGCAAGAGCGCTCCGCAGAGTTCCAATTGGGGTATCGTTAGAAACTTGGTGGGGGCGACCTTTGTCTTCGCTTTGAGCAGATTGACGTGCACTCCGCCGCTAGGTGACTGAGTGCGTGCGTAAACAGCAGCAGCGTATCCACGGGAGGAAGCATCGCTAAAACCTATCAGCTGGATAGTTGCTTGATGGACCTGTATATAGCGGGGAATGGTAATCATCTTAAGAGTAGGCCACTCGTTGGTAAGTTGAGACCATTTCTCGTGAAGAGGTGAAGGCAAAGGATCGTCCCAAGAGATTTCGTGGCGCCAAGCTTCTTGTAGCAAGGTTTTGGCGCTAAGGATTACGGGAGCTAAAAATCCGAGTGGGTCGAAAATTCGTGCAACGGTTGAGAGAACGACCCGCTTGGTCGCATGAGAGACAGGTTCCTGGACTGTGAAAGAGAAAACATCTCGTTGGGAGTACCACATGAGACCAAGAATCTTGATGATGGAATTGCTTTCCTGAGGCAAGGCTTGAGCTTCAATAGGATCCTGAGAAGGAGGTAGCAATTCGGGGGCATTAGATGCCCATTTGCTTAGTTGAAACCCGCCTAGATTAAATAGGCCAATGAGCTGTTCTTTAAGAGCATGGGCCTCTTCGAGCGTATTTGCTCCTGAAGCAAAATCGTCGACGTACATGGCCTTCGGAATCCGCTCTGCAGCTAGGGGAAAGGCGTGGCCTTCATCACTAACAAGCTGGGCAACAGTCTTGATCGCTTGATAACCGCTAGACGTGATGCCATAAGTGACGGTGCGCAGTTCATGCTCAACTACAGGCTTGGAAGGATCGTTACGCCAGAAAATATGCTGTAGGTGACGGTCTTCGGGATGTACCAAGATCTGGCGGTACATCTTCACTAGATCCGTCGTGAAGGCTATGACGAAGAGACGAAAGTGGATGAGTATGTCGCACAAGTCCGTCTGCAGTTTAGGCCCAGTGATAAGAACATCGTTCAAGCTGGGGCCGCCAGCCGAGCAAGATGCGTCAAACACAACACGAAGCTTAGTTTCGTGCGGCTTGACTTGCCATACCCCGTGATGAGGGATCACGTAGGGTGCAAAAATGGTCGTGGGAGCCATGTGGCCTAGATGTACATAGTCTTCCATAAAGGCTAAGTACGTCTCCTTGAGGATGGGGTCACGAGTGAATTTCCGCTCCAAGGCGAAGAATCTCCGGAGAGCTATGTCTCGGTTTTCGTCAGGGAGCACGCCAGTAGGTTTCAGGGGCAACCTCACTACATATCTACCCTCCGGAGTGCGCGAATGAGTTTTCGCAAACGACTCTTCACACAAGACGTCATGGGGGTTGCGAAGATCTGCGGGTCGTGGTTCCTCAATTTCCCAGAAGACCTTCAACTGGCTTAAGATAGCAGTTTCATCCAGGGCCAAAAGGGAGATGCTGCGCGACTGATTGATAAAAGAAGTGGTTCCCATGACCACATTACCAAAAACAGTGGGCATGAGATAAAGCTCGTCAACCTCCGACTTGACGGGAGCTCCTATGATGAGTCGTGGATATAAGTCAAGTCCAACCAAAACATCGACGAGGCCAGGATCAGCGAATGAGGGGTCAGCTAAGCCGTAACGCGATAGCTGAACGGCGACGGTCGGTGAAACCTTTCGCTTCGGAGTGTCGGATGTAATCTCATCGACTACAAGAGCGCGCACCTTGAAGCACGCATCAGTAATAGTAGAGTGCATGCGGCACGTTAACCAACCTTTGACATTGGGCACTAATTTGCCACCAAGACCCGCTATACGGCCGTCAAAGGGTTTTAAACTACCGCCAATTTTACTGGCGAGGTCGGTAGTTATAAATGTATACTGGCTCCCTGAGTCCAATAACACACGAGCGGGGACGGAGGTGTGAAGTCCGTTGAATAGGGCCTGAGCGGTGCCCATAATGACATGCGATTCGGGTTGATGTCGCTTGTCGGTAGGCGCCGGGATGGTATCTTCCCGAACATGGCCTACGAATGATGAATGGGGTTCACCATTGTTATCGTTGGAGCGGGCTTCATCAGTCTTCTTCCCTGTATGAAGTAAGCTGTGATGCCTTGAATTGCAGTACTTACAATTCCATTTTGACGGGCAGTTCGCGGCCCGGTGCCCTCTTCCCAGGCAGTTAAGGCATCCAGTCCATGCCTTGGCGAAGTCGAAACGAGTCTGGGCCGGCAGCTCACTGAAGGTGAAACATTTCACTAGTGAATGGCTGCCTTTGCAGTAGGGGCATGGAGTGAAACTCGGATTTGGGCTGTTATTCGTAGCCGAGGGAGAGGTGCGTCCAAATCTATTTGACCTAGGTGAGCCACGGTGGCGAACCGGGCTCCTCCTCGGACTGGCTGTTGGGGAACTACTGTGACGTGTAGGGCTCTTCCTTGACCAGTATTGAGATGAATCTCCAGATTGGGCGAGCATAGATACGCCAGTAGAATACTTAGGCGAACTCTTATTGGGAGGTTTGAGTCGCGGATCCATTGCTCGATCGGAGGTATTGGAGCGTTCATCGAGAAGTTCCAGGGATAGCTTACAAGCCATCATGCGTTGCCTCACAAAGTTGATTATTTCGTCGGCAGATGGGAACTCTGTCCCTTTATGGGCAAGCTCAAACTGCTTGCGGGTGGCCGGATCGAGTGCTCGCAATGCCAGGATAGACAGCAAGGCGTCACCTGGGTTTTGGAGCCTTAGAGCGCGAAATGATTCGACGCTCTCACCGACCTGAGAGAGATATGCGTTCAGCTTGGCGTACTCAGAGTTGGATGAGCGATTACGGAAATTTAGGACCGTCTGAATGTGTCGAGAGGCCAATACTCGGGGGTTGTCATAAACCTTCATTAATGACTCCCAAGCTAGGGCATATGAAGAACCGTCGAAGGACAGACCAGACAGGAGCGATGCGGGTTCTCCTACCAGAGCGTCTTTAAGATAATGCATCTTGTCGACTGGAGGGATGCGTGGACTGTTTCCTACTAATGAGAGAAACTTGTCCCGAAATTCTACCCATTTGAATAAGTCCCCGTTCCATTTAGGCACCGCTATGCGTGGTAACCCACATCCCTGATAGTCGTTGGGTGCTGACAATAGGGTGGGAACGGCAGCCGAAGAGGCTGAAGTGACGGATGCGGCTTCGCGTTTCAGTCTAAGCTTCCGAAGAGAGGTATCAGCCGCAAGGATCTCATCCCTCACAGTATCGTGGATAGTCAGCCATTTTTCATCTGGAAACGAAGTTTTCGGATCGAGATTGAAATGCGCACTATCGAGCTCCTTCCAGGTTGCCTGAAATTCGTGCCAATACTCACAAGCGCTGTGTAGGCGTGCCTCCAGATCGGCATAAGAGTCGTCGTCAGGGGTGGCTGCCTTAGCCACAACCATGATGCCGGCAATGTTGCGCTTAATGCTGCGGAGCTGGCGCTCTAGTGATGAAATCTGATGGGAAGATTCCGCCATCATGTGACTATCAATTTGATCAGTAAACAATAGAAAATATAATTTGGAAAATAATGATCCGTTCAGGACACACAATCAAGGAAATATCAATGGTTATGCATATGTATATAATATATAATATGTTAATATGATTATGCATATGTTATAATATGTTAATATGATTATGCATATGTTATAACATGTTTATAAAATATGTATGTATATAATATAAATGTGTACATAAGTTAAGAGCATAAGTGATTAGAAACTAGGAGACCTAATCCTTATAGAGGATTACTGTGGTCGGACAAGTGTTTGTAATATACTTGCACTTATTATTACAAAGTATGTTGTCTAACGTAGGATTAAAGCGAGGGATTATTTGGCTGCCATAGGTCGAGCTCCTATGAAATACAACATTGACTGAAATATTATATAAAAATTCATAATGAATGAATAAATGAAAAAAAGATGAGACACTGAATAAAAGTGATGAAGAGAGATTTCCACAATATTCCTCACCCGGGGCACCATAATGTTTGGGTCAGGGTCGGACACTTAACGTTGTAAGCAAAGGCCCGATAACCATGAAGAACCCAGAATGATAGGGGAGTAAAATATGTGAGGAATAAATGCGGAAATAGTGAAAATAAGAATTCTATTTGGAACACAATAAGTAAATTGAAATGAATGTTACTTGATCACTGTAAACAGAATGTTCTGGTCGATTCGGCTGTGTCGCTCCTTGGTGGTCCGTGATGATAGACGAGATCGGAGGGGGTCCTCACGGGGAAGTCTTCATATGTGAGATGTATCCAGGCCAGACTGCGTTGGACGAGACGCTGACTGGGGTAGTAAGATGCTTCCCGGTCAGGCTGTGGTGAACGACTGGTGGCTGGACCGGGAGTAGTGGGGATAGCGAGCGAGCTAGCCGTGGCGTAGGGACCATAGTGGGGGGCGCTGGCTAAGCTCAATAGTCGTAATTGAACACAGATGTATTAATGTTTATATCGAGATGAAATTTCATACGTAAATCCGAAATCTCATGAGGAAGACGGCTATCAATTTTCAGCCGAATCGGCCAAGGGAAGAGTGGAGATTCAGCTCAAAAACCTTAATAATCCGAAATTTAGTATGATTCGGAAGTTCCTGAAAAGAGGTAAATGGATTTCTAAGGGAGATTATTAAAATTTTGATTTGAATCACCTTATTTACAAAACATTAATACTTCCATTGTTAACCTACTCATACCGCGTATGGTTTTGCACTAGCCACAGCAACATAACAAGATTACAAACATTTCAAAACAAAATCCTCCAGATAGCGGTGAACGCACCCTGGTTCATCAGGAACACCCAAATCCAACGAGAACTGGGAGTTGCTCATTTTGCAGCCCACATCACAAATCTCACCCGAAACGTCCACGAAGGTCTGCCAGCCTGCTCTGGAGCGGTCCAGCCTGTAGTTTGCAGACTTCAGCGGAGACTATATTTTAGTTTCCAATTCGTGAATAGAACGTATGTAGTACTGATCCAGATAAAAATGCTCTTCCTTCTGACCCCCGCCCCTTGACTGGCTACGCCCCTGTCTATAGAAACCAGTGATGATTCCTATTTGCTACACCTTATTTTCACTTATATTCACCTTATTTTCAGTCCTTTTACTTAATGGAGCTACAAGATCTACCTTTCATACAACGAGCATTAGGCTCAACACTGATTCTTAATATAAAACTCAGACAGAAAAAAACATTTCATAATAAAAAAAAAATGTTATTAACATTGTTTGAAAGACAAAGATATTATACTCAAAGCCCCCCCTCCCCCCCAAAAAAGTATAACGAGATGACATGTTACAAATGTGTTTTACCCTGAAAAAATCTTTTTGTTGTTGCCTTTTTAAATTAAAATATGAGTTGTGTGCTTTTTTTCTTCACAAACAAATGGGATTAAACATGAAGTCATTAAAATTCTTTGCGAGGTAAGAGTCCTTCTTCAAGGAGAAGAGGTGACGGTTTTTTTGTCGAAACAACACAAACGTTGAGGACGGCTCAGTCCATTATTTTAATGAAAAAGTGAAATGACGGGCAATATTTCTTTCATGTCGCGAATCAATTAAGTTACCGCTCTCTCTCTCTCTCTCTCTGAACGATTTGGATGAAAATCAGTTGGTGACTTATTCAGGGACTTCTGAATCCTCGATTTCTTGAAAACTTATTAACGTTTTCATTGAAACTGTACGCTAAATGAGGAGATGTGCAGATCTAGCTTAGCATGATAATGCGTTAGGAATCCATCGAGGTTACCTGAAGATATGCCTCAAAAAATATTAATATTCAATTGTTTTTTATATATAAAAAGAGGGGGTGCCGGTAGCTCAGTGGTATGCGTGCTTGCCTTCTGAGCTAAAGATTGTGGATTCGCAACCCCTGAGAGGTATAATAAACTTGAGCAAGCTGTCCTTCGGATGGGACGTTAAGCGATAGTCCCGAGCCTGTACGATGTCAGGTACTCGTTAAAGACCCCTACCCTAGGACAATAAAAATTTAGGGTAGGCAAAATTTAGGACTTTCATAGTAGAGTCGGGTCATTTCCACCAGAGTGACAGATTGTTTTTAATGTTTTTGTAAAAGTTAATATCAAAATATTTTTTTATTAATTTTTTTTTGGCCTTTATTTATAAAGATACAACTGTTGCTAGGGTGCAACAACCAGCATCTATGATGGTAGGTATAGATATGTTGGCGTGAATGAAAATGTATCTTAATTATTAGGACAAGAACCAAGAACAGAAAAAATAAATAAATAAATAAAAATAAAATAAATAAATAAAAAGGAATTGAAAGACAATTTTTATGGATGGGTGAGAGAGATGATTAAAGTAAAAAAAATTTAAGAACGAATATGATTTAAGGTGGCAGTAAGTCGCGGTTCCATCTTCTCTTCAACCTTCGTGGGGGGTTTTGTGGTAAGTGTTGTGAAGATAAAGTACGTATTTCTGGGTTTGTATGAGTGTAAAGTTTTCTAAAAAACCGTATGTAAGTAGTTTGTATTGTGTCGGGTACTGTGTGTATCATAAGATCGTTATGAAGTGTTCTGTTGCTTATGTATGGGGGGCACTATGTTATCAATCTGAGGGTTTTTGACTGAAACGCCTGAATTCGTTTGATGTTGCTTTTTGCTGAACCGTATATCTTTGATCCATATGTCCATAATGGTCTAAGTAAGTAAGTGTAACAGTTCCGTTTTTGTGTCATGTTTAATTTTGATCGTCTATTTAGAAGTCCGTAGAGTATTTTGAGTATTTAATATCAAAATATTTAAGGAATAAGTTAATTGTTTATGTGTTCGAGGCCACTATGCTCGTTAATAGAAAAGTGTAACTGGTACACATTCCTACTGAAACCTCTCTGGATGCATGGCTCGCTTTACAGTTCAACTAAAACATCTAATCTAGAAGGTTTTCCAGTCCAAGACACTCAGACTCATTACACAATGTCTCAACCATACGTAAGCAACAGAACACTCCACAATGACCTCATCATAAACACAGTAGACAAAGACCTTTACAGACGTTTCTATAGTAAATTGCATACAGACACAAATCCATACATCCACTCACTTTGCTACACAATCCTCTCAGGAGATGGAACTGTGACTTTCTAAAATCACAAATCACAATCCCCTACTTCTTGAAACTTAACCATCATAATACGAGTACGTGTTCATTGTTTTTAAATTTCGCACTGAGGAGCTACCACTGGGTGCCCTTCCTCTCTTGGTAGCTGGTCGTTGCTTGAGAGCAACAATAGAAACCAAATGTTGTAAAACAAAAAAAAAGTACTTCACCAGAACGGATTAATTAATTAACTTTTCGGCCCCTCCGCCACCAGTCCATTGTTTGTGCTAATATTCAACAGTTGACTTACATAGGCCTCCTAAATCCTCATACTTCATTTTGTGTCGATAAATTCATTACATTGTAAGTTATTAGGGTTTATATCGGAGGCCGATATTGCTGAAATTTGACAGCTTATGTCCTCAGTGGGTTTTGACTTTAAATACGAAATATTAAGTTTTTTTTTTTTTTTTTTTTTTTTTTTTGTATTTATTTATTTAAAGCCACAACTATGCAAAAAAAAATGCACAACCAGCGGCTGGGCTGACAGGTAGGTACTATACAAAAATAATAAAAATAAAATAAAATAATAAAAATAAATATGACATGAGAGGCTTGAGAGAGGAAAAACACCCAGCGGTGAACCCTCATGACATCACTTCATACCAGGAGATCTCTATGCCAAACTCTCTTTAATCTTCTTGGGGGATTGTGGGGTAAAGTACTTAGGATTTTGCGAACTTCCGGATTGGTATGTAAGTAAATTTTGGTGTAGAAACGTTGGTATAAATGTTTAATGCTAGTGTCTATGGGTGTGATGTTCAAGTCGCGGTGTAAAGTCTTGTTGCTAACGTATGGTGGGCATTGCGTAATCAGTCGGAGAGTCTTGGATTGAAATATCTGTATTCTTTTGATGTTTGAAGTCTTGGCTGTACCATATATTTGTAAGCCATAGGTCCAGAGAGGTCGGAGAAGATAAGTATAACAATTTAATTTTTGTCGAGTAGATAATTTAGAACGCCTATTCAAAATACTGTACAATAGTCTAAGTCGCCGGTCTAGTGTGAGTCGTGTCGTCCGAGTGTGAGGGTTCCAAGTCAGCCTTCTATCGAGGGTTAATCCTAAATATTTTACGGAAGAGAATATTAAGTTGATACATTCATTCTATCGGGAGTTATCATGTTCACAGAAACACAGACATTTAAAATAATTTATGGTTTCCAGATTTACTTTGTGAAGCTCCATTCTAGGAATAGATAATTAAAATACACAATATCTTTGTGAAACTTCACTATATATTCTCAAATACTCAACTAGTTTCGCCGTGTTTGTAAGTGACTCTTGATAATGCCTTAACACGGCGAAACTAGTTGAGTATTTGAGAATATATAGTGAAGTTTGACAAAGAAATTGTGTATTTTAATTATCTATTCACAGAAATTTTGTTTTCATATTTGTTAAACAATAAATTCCTTTGAAAATTTCCTATCGAATTTTTGACAGATTACATAACTTCTCCTATACTTTGTATAGCTGGAGAAGTAAATATCCAGTTAATATACTTGTGATGCAGAAGATTCGAAACCATGAAACCGTTGAAGTTTTCATGAATCAGGACAACGCCATAATGTAATAACTATATTATATAAGTATAAGTATAAAGTTCAACTACGAAACCCTTCAGTGTGTGATCTGATGACACTCGTCGTATTTTCTTTCGCTTCATGACAAAATTCCGTATTGTAGCCTGATCAGCGCATGCGCAGAGCACAAATACGTCACCATGCTCACAGCTTTAAGGTGGCTTTGTAGCTAAGAAGACATGTTTAGTTAACATCTAGTTGATAGATCTTCAGTTTAAATGAATCCTAGATCAACTCTAGCTCATACAATAGTCATTCCTCTTCTTTTATAGATTTAAGAAATTATAATATTTGTAATTTTAGTAAGTTATTGAAGGACTCAGATGGGATTTTATACATATGGAAAAATTTGTGTAGGATAATTATGACGATTGAAGTAAGTTACAAGTAAAAATATGGAGATGAGGCCATTGTGCAATTATTTGTATTTATCACTGTAATAATAATAATATTTATATGTATTTTTAAATTATATTATAAAAACAACTTTGATGAAAAATTGTAACTGGAAAGAATTAGGCTAAGGAATGGTGCTTCGTTAAGTCTGTGATGGATTGTGATTAGGGAAAGGAAAATGTATTTAGTCAAATGAATTTATGTATCAGTAATTGAATAATCATACATAAATATATTTTTTAATATATTTGAATTGTCTATTATATAATGTAGTTGTTTCATTTTATTTTATTTTTATTTTTTTATATAAGTTAACAAATTAAATTTTTTACATTTATACATTTTAAAAAACAGGATTCGAAATGTAGAAAGTTTTGTAGTATTGTTATAGTAAATGTTGACCATAGGAACATGAATTGTTTCAAAAGTTTCTTTGAAAGAAAAACTTAAGCAAAGAGTGACTATAGGATAATATGGAAGAATGTTGCTATTTTACTTCAGTTAGTTATTATGGCCTCATGCCCGGGCATTAACTACGAGGTCACCTAAGGGAGTGGTCTTTAACGAGTACCTGACATCGTACAGGCTCGGAATCATCGCTCAACGTCCCATCAGAAAGACGGCGTGCTTAAGTTTATTTTACCTTCCAGATAAAATAAACTAAGAGCCTCCGGCCGGGTTTCGAACCCACGATCTTGAGCTCAGAAGGCAAGCATGCATACCACTGAGCTACTGGCGCCCTCAGTATTTATTTTATTTCCTTTACATACATACCAACATATGTACTCAGCTATAATTTTCTTGAAAAGGTGCTATCACGATTATTATGTTAAATTGTACATTTAAACCAAGTGGAAATTATACAATCGTTAAGAAATTCGATGTTAATTTTTCACTGATATTGTTTTAATCAGTGTGAGACATTTTGATTAACATGTGAAAACATTTCTATTTATTTATTTGTTTTCTCTCAGTAAATAAAGGAGTCAGATCAATTTATTTGGACAATGTGCATACTGAGCCGCATTCTGGCCGGCTAGTTCGCGAATTGACACCATTTTCGAACTTTGGTGAATATGTATGTAGGCTAAACTAATGAACTAATAAGTGTTAACATTTTTAGTGTCAGAATAGTGCAAAAATATTTATTTAACTTAAATATTTTGTTGATAGTATCGTACTATAAATGACTTTTTTTTCGCATAAAATTTAGCGTTTAAGTACACCAGTTTTACACAAGGAATATCACATATATCGATGGTGTCCGGGCAAAAGGACCTAAACTTATTTTTTTTTTTTTTTCGAAAATTGTTTTTTAACAACAGCGATAATTAAGTATTTTTGTGTTTTTGAGAAGCTGGCAAAGTGTTCTGGTTGTAGTGGACTTTTGGCCTCTGTAGAAGTTGGACAGACAAGCAGTCCTAACCCTCGTCTGTTTTCACTCAATGCACAAGTCCCATCTTGCGGGACAACATCAACCTGTTTGTTGTTTTCAGATACGTTCAAAACCACAATAACTAGAATAATTATTTTTATTATTATTTCAATTTATTTAAGGGTTTCTGTCCCGGAAAATGTATCTTAGCCTCCTACTTCAAATCTTTATGTCTACTGCAACACTGGTGAAAAGGCGCCAATGGCTAAACTGATTCAATATAATTAATTATGCCATTTATATAAGTCTGTACTTCTTTCATTTTTAAAAACCTTCTAAGGTTCATTTCTGTTTTTAAATGAATATTAAATTTGGGTTAAGTAAACTGATTTTTAATTTACAATAATATATTTTTCAGCAGCTATATTTTTCTCCCATTTATTTTTTAGCGTTACATTTACAACCTAGAAAATATTGTTTAATAAGTAGAATTTTTTTTTTTTGCTTCCCATATTTATAAAAGTGGAAAAACCAGGACATTTTTGTTATATGGTTGTTGAAGTTCACTATTTTCGTTTTATTTTTATAATAGTTATATTGTTTATACTTATGAATATTGTTTGAATCTGTCATGTAAGAAAAATGTTTCCAAGATTTATTTAAAATCTTAGTCTTTTCAAGAAATTAGATTTCTTTTTTTTTGTCCTTTTTTTTTTGCTGGTGTAGAAACAATGAAATAGTTTCATCTATCTAACGTCATGTACTTGTATCAAAAACATTTAAAATAGCTATTGTAAACATTTTGTTATGAGATTTGGGCCGGACACCATCGATATAATGTTATTTTGTAATACTTATAATAAATATAAAAATTATATTTAAGAAAACTTAATAGGTCCATTTGAGAACCAATGCATTATGGGCCTTAAACGGCTTTACGCTGCCATCACTGGCTATTAACTCTTCGTTTACGTTCGCTCGTTTGGTACAGTAAGTCGTAAACGTAAGGATTTCGCTGGCTAATGTCTCTGTTGAGGTGATGAAATTGCGCTCGTACAAAACAAAATGACCTGAATTTTAATAAAAATGGCTTTATGTTAAATTTTATTAAAAGTGTTGCAGGAGCTAATGTACTGCTTTACGGGGACATTAAGCAGCTATCCTGGCCAAGTAGGGACATTCCTCCGTTAATAGGCACATTCCCTCTTGTTTTTTTTTTAACTGACTATGAAAGAGCGTAGAACATTTCGCGCCATATTTGTTTGTTACAATCTGAAGCAAAAATTACTAAACCGAATTTGTTGAAACAAAATCAGATGTCTTTGGAATCTCAGGAGTGTTCTTAAATAAGTCAGGATTAGATTTGACTGTATATGAGGACTGAATTTCCAAGAAAAATATCTTCTAGAACTACCTCCGTAGAATCGACTACAATACATAAAAAAAACATACCCAATTTGGTTCACCCAGGAATATACAAACTAACAAATATACAAGTCAAACAGAGTTTAAAATTATCAAAACAAAATTGTGGAATTTTTAACTTTTTTGATATAGCCCACTCCTTCCAGTGGTCTTATGATGGATGTTCTTGTGCAGCGCGATATCTTTTTTACCAAAAAGATTAGGCTGAACTAATATAACAAGCTTTAGTTTCCGATTATGTAAAAATGCTTGCATTTCCTTACACGTAAACCCTTCTAAAAAAAAAAAAAAAGTTTGTGGTTTAAGGAAAGCTCGCCAAGTATCCATCTACAAATAGAAGTGAAAAAAAGTTTATATATTGGGAAAATAAATGATATCTATTTTTGTCCCACCAAAGAGGCTGGATACTTCCGGTACATTACATCGAGAGACAGACATTCACTTGTAGAGAGTTGATCTGGGTAAAGATGTGTCCAGGTCAAACCCAGGTAAAAATATAACTAACAGAAAAATACTGTGTTTATAAAAACTATTGACGGACTTGCACGTCTGAGTGGTCTTTAGTAGAGCACTAAACAAATTAATTAAATCAATTATCATAAACTAAATAAAAGTATAATTTCAAAAGTAAAAATCACTAAAATGAGAAAGATAAGGTTTTCTTTTTGACACAGAGTCAGTTACTTCCAATTTGACCAACGTTTCGAAAACTGTTTTTCCTTCTTGCGGGCGTTGACAAAATTCATATGAAATGCTAACCAACATATACTCAGGTTTTTCTGGTATTTGAGGAAACTGAGGAGATTATCGGAAATTCGGAATGAGTGAGGGAGCTGTAGTGAGCCCAAAATATAAAATGAATACTGGATGTGAAATGATTGGTTTTTTATGAAATTTCCCATGTTGCATCCTTATAAGCTTTTCAATCTGTGCCCAGAACGTGGCAAGTAATCTAATATCGAGGGGGGGGGGGGGGGGGGGGGGGGGGGGGAGGAACACACCACTTCTGTGGTATCATTGATAACGTCAACTTATTTCAAAAACATCGTCTAATTTTCACTTACTAACCGGACAGATAACGTTACTGGCCTGCCACTATTTCATAAAAGTGGTTTGAAACAAACAAAAAATTGGCCTTACGTCTCACAAAATATGTTTATATTATTTTTGTTAACATTTACGCCAAAATTTTTATTTATAACCATTATATTTTATATGGTAGTCAGAAGGGTAGCATGCTTGCTGGCCTTCTGATCTCAAGATCGCGGTTTCGAAACTCGGCCGAGATCCTTAGGTTTTTATATCTGAGAGATGAAAAAATCATGAGCACGCCGTCCTTCGGATTGGACGTTAAGCATGGTCCCGAGCCTGTAAGGTACTCTTGAAAGACTCCTCACCCTAGGTAAATAAATTTGGGTAGGACTCCCACTGTAGAGTCGGGCCCTGTAGGCCATATGCCCTTGAAGTAAAAGCCCGGGCATGAGTCACACTAACTATATGGTAGCCAGTATTAAAAACAACAACATAGCTCTCTGCCCCCCCCCCCCCCCCCCCCAGTCAAAAATAATTGAAGCGTTTGGAAAAGCGTTGCCTCTACCATTTTTTTTTTATTGCGATTCTCTATACTATTTATTTATTTCATTTTTCTTCCGTCGTTATTCTTGGGGCAATAATGACCCTAGGGGTTGATTTGCCCGGAACCCAAAACAACAACAATAATAAAACTGATCAGTTAAACATCTGTTAACACTCTTTCAATGTTAGTTAACAGGTTTTAATTGACTATTTTATAAAATATAATGGGTTAGGTTAGGTTTTATGACTCATGCCCGGGCTTTTAACTACGAGGTCATATCGCCTGCTACCAGAGTGCTCTTTCGTCACTCTGGTGGACATGAGCCCGACTCTACTGTGGGAGTCCTAAATTTTGCCTACCCTAAATTTTTATTCATTTAGGGTAGGGGTCTTTAACGAGTACCTGACATTGTATAGGCTCGGGACCATCGCTTAACGTCCCATCCGAAGGACGGCGTGCTTAAGTTTATTTGACCTCCCAGATAAAATAAACTAAGGGCCTCGGTTGGGTTACGAACCCACGAACTTGAGCTCAGAAGTCAAGCACGCATACCACTGAGCGAAAAAACTAATGGTTATTATAAATTATAAAAAAATATAATGGTTATTATAAATTATTTTATTTTGACACAAAAGTAATGTAAAGTAAAAGTAATATAATGCCTGAATAATGGCGAAACTTAAACAAAAATAATATAAATATATTTCGAGGATACCGAAGGCCAATCAATCTGTTGTTTGTTTCAAACCATTTTCATCAAGTGAACATTGAACTGGTCTCAAATCAAGGTAATTCTTCCTCAACTTCAAGTTCTTAATATTAAGGAGGATGGATCTATATATATTAAAAATATTGGATAAAAGGAAAAAAAAAAAAAAGCGTTTTACTACATATATATATTTTTTTTTTCAAATAAGTACAAAGTTTGTATTTTCTTTTCTTCTTTTGCTCGTGGATTTTTTTATGAAATGTCACCCATTGGCAGGTTGCCAATACCATGTCACTCACGCCGTCAGATTCAGCAAATCTTTTCTGACAAAAATAAAACACTTTTTCAAATCAAAAAGATAAAAAGAAAAAAATTGTATCATTAAATAATGTATATAATTTATGTATCGTTAAATAATTTGTATATAAGGTTTGTAAATATTAAGTTTTGATTACTTATTTATTGTTGAATATTGTTCAATTTCAGTGAATTCAAGAATTATTTTAATTTATTTTGTTAATTGTTTTAATGAGTATCCTAAAGGTTAAAATGATAAGTACCCAAATAAATGTCATTAAAAAAAAAATGTGTATTAAAATGTTTTCACCTCTTTTTCTACTATTGATCAAATGTGCAGTAAATACAAGAATATATACTTATGTTGTTGTTTTTGTTGATATTCCATTACACATTTCTTCAAAATGCGAACTCTAAAAGGAACACTGCGTAATGTCCGAAGCCGTTAAGTAGTTTTTTTAAGTTTTTTATCTTGAAGATAAACAATCTTGAGCTGTATGTCCTTCGGAGCGCACTTTATAAGATAGCCCCGAAATGTGAGATGTCAGGAACTAAACTTGAGTAGGCAAAATTTAGGACTCCCGTAGTCGGGCTCATGTCCACCAGAGTGACGAAATAGCACTCTCGTAGTAGGCGATATGACCTCGTAGTTAAAGCTAGAGACAAAAAAGAAAAGCAACTGCGTAGTGCATTGTGAAATTTTGAACTGTTGAATATTATTATAATGTGAGGACCGTCTCCTTAGAGAGGCGGGCTCATTGCACTTGAGTGCGGGCTCATTGCACTCAAGTCTTCGTCGCTGCACCGCGGAAGCCCTACTTTAAGGTTAAATTAGTGGAGTCTTTAACTTTAGCTGACATCGCACATGTTCGAGACCGATAATTATTTAGTGACCTATGAATGTCCTAATTGGTAAGTAGCTATTTCTTAATATACAAAAGATTATTTTAAAATTGAATGACCTCCTGCCTGAGGAGGACCCCTGAGGAGGCGGTGGTGTTGACCAGCCGTCTCATCAAGAGACTCAAGTGGTGTTACTGTTTTTCTTTGTTATGTTCATATTTCCTAGTTGTGAAGTAATTCATAGTTGGAAATTAAGTAATAAAGGTGAAAAAAAAAAAAAAAAATTGAATGATTTTCCAGCAATTAATTTATATGAAGTTGATTTAGACAAACTTTAGAATCTCATAAAAATTTAATTTTGTGTAAAAAAAATAACATATAAATGTGGGTCCGGAGCCGCTTTTCTAAAAAGTTAGAGTACGAACACTATTTTCTGATGATTTAACATTTTCTATAGAGTAATAAAATATTACTAATAAAAAATTGTAGGTTTTTAAATGTTGTCTATTTCATAAAATATATGTATAATACATGGGAGTACTTTCGGTATTGCTTCGAAAACAAATACCATTTTCATATAAATACAAGCATACAGTATCAAATATTTTTGTGACAAAGACACATTACTCAGCTCACTGAAACAATTGGAGATAAACAGAGCTCTACAAAAATGAAATTGTATGAAGGATGAGACCAATCTCAAATATTCACCCCTTTTATCGCCAATAATATAATCCTCCAGTCTCTGTGTATACGTACTTACTTTCTCAATATTATTGTATATTTCACAAAATATATATAATATATGGGAGTACTTTCGGTATTGCTACCACCTTCAGCCACGACTTAACAAATACTAAATGGAATTTTGGCATGTTTACATCGCGAACTGTCCTTTATACAACCCCCATTGGGCCACTTTCTCCTGTACAGTAAAGTCTTAAAAACATGGAAAACATTAAAAATAAAATTTCATATCAAATTTAAATCCTAATAATAGAAGAAAAAATTGAAACCGTGTCAATGCTGATGTATTGTGCGAAGGTTGATCTTACTGAGACCCATTAGACCCGTTGTATCATTTATTAATATACACCACCTATAGATGTTGAACTTCCATTTAGTATTCGTTAAGTCGTAGCTGAAATTGGTAGCAATACCGAAAGTTCTCCCATACATAATATATGACGGGGTTAGAATCAAAGTGGTCTAAGTGACATTTTTAAAACATTGAAGAAACTGAGATTATGTTCTTAACTGATTTAAAAAATCTATAATTTATCGAAACAGGATAAATTTTGTCTTATGGTGAAAGTTGCTGTTAGCAAACCATAAAATTGAATAAAAATCTTCATTTCAAGGTCACTATTGATATCCTTAATTATTTATTCATGTCACCAAAATGGTATAAGTGATTTGCCACTAGATCTCAGCACTGGCTAGGATTTCACTTGTAGAACTTTTTTCCTGAACAGAACGTTCTTTTTTGGCTCCGATTATGCACTTAACGAAAAATTTTCAAAAATGTTACTTGGACCATTTCGATTCTAACTCCGTCATATATTTTGAGAAATAGACAATATTTTAAAAAACATACCTTTTCTTTATTATTTTTACTATTATCAAATAATTTGGTGTTTCTTTGGAATATCTTAACAAAAAAGTTACTAGTTTTTCCTGCGCTCCAAATAATTACATTATATCATATTTTCAAATTTCTTTTTCAATTCTAGAAGCTGGAAGGAATGGCATTTTGGATGTATAGACTCCAAGACCTCGCAAAAAGTGATTTAAGCTGTCTAAGTTACAAAGGTCTTTATAACGAGAACCTGACATTGCATATGCCCGGGCTCTTCGGCTCGATGGACGGCATGCTCAAGGTTTTGTTAGGCCCAAAATTTACAGTATTTTGAACACTAAATAATATAACCTATTGATTTTCAGCCATAGGGAACGTGGGTTTACTGCTCAAACAAATCGACCGATTATTACTGCAAAACTAACCAACTTTAAATAAAGATGAAGCAGCAGACACTTACTGTTTAGCCAAATCGATGAAGGGAGAGCGAAAACGTAGTTTATTATAAATAATTCGTGCTGGGTAAGTCCACTGTAGGCGATCTACCTACCACTTTTTACAAAAGAGTACTAGAGATAGTTTCTGTTGTGAAAATAAATTTTTGACGAAGGTGCAGATAGCTCAGAGGTAGAAAGCTTGCCTCCTGAGCTCAAGATCGCGGGTTCGAAACCCGACTTAGGCTTTTAGATTTTATATCTGTGAGGTGAAAAACCTTGAGTATGCCGTCCTTTGAACGGGACATTAAGTGATGGTCCCGAGCCTGTCCGATGTCGGGTACTCGTTAGATTCCTACCCCAGGCGAATAAACCTGGGTTCTCATTAGAATGCTGTAATGATGCAAGGGGCGCCAGTAGCGTGCTTGTCTACTGAGCTCAGGATCGTCGGTTCGAAACCCGCCTCAAGCCTTCAAGTTTTTTATTTGGAAGGAGAAAATATCTTCAGCACGTCGTCCTTCGGGTGGGATGTTAAAAGATGGTCCCGAGGCTATTCAATGTCAGGTACTCATTAAAGACCCCTCTGGAGACCCTAGGACTCTCCCATGTAGGGCTCATGTCCACCAGAGCGAAGAATGAGCGCTCTGGTAGTAGACAATATAACCTCGCAGTTAAAGCCCTGGCACGAGTCATAATAACCAACATCCAAATTTTCCGCAATTTCATAAAGCTATTTTTCCTTTTTGCCATCTCTATATGTAGCCCAGAGAAGCAACCGTTTTAGAAAGAGAAAGCGGAAGGAAAGCAAAAAAAAATGTTTCATTATTTATTATTTTTTATTAAAGGTATCTTACATAAAAATTTAATGGTTAACTGTAAGATTTACACAATTTTGTAAATATGTGTCATTGTATAAACATGAAATACAATAATAATAAACTAAATTAAATTAATTATATTATAGACAGTGAGGTTGCCGCTTCTTCACCTCCTGCCACTTCTTTTTGTCCGTAGTTATTGTAGTTTCCCCTCTTTTAGTTCATTTTAATATTACACACACATTATTATTCATTATATATTATAATATATTTCATTAAATATATTATAATATTATATTTATCACAG
This sequence comes from Aradus depressus, assembly GCA_963662175.1. NCBI lineage: Eukaryota > Metazoa > Arthropoda > Insecta > Hemiptera > Aradidae > Aradus > Aradus depressus. Next base: position 3,799,393 of record OY759219.1, read on the forward strand.
TAATTAACACTTATTTCCTAAAAGTGTGTTTCCTCCAAGGGGATTTTTTTTTATATCTTACACACCGTACAATTAACTTTCTTTATATAATTCAAATACTGCAATCATCCCATAATTCCTTTTGTTATTAAAATAAACTATCATTCATAATTTTCAATATTACATTATTCAAAAAATAATAACATTAAAAAACAGTGTACTTATTTATTTTTAATAAAATATATAAAACATTCAATTACATTGTTTTTTCGTTTTTTTGTTGTTGTTTTTTTTTCATATATAAAAGTTATTATTTTCTTTAATACATACAACTAAATTAAATGTTTGTTGTACATACATATATCTGTAGTATTAGGCTTGCTAAAAATAAAATTAATATTATATCCTTCTTAATATAGTTAATTATACTAATAATTAAACATTTAATTTAACAATTACATATTATAGTTAATAACTATTTTGCACTATTTGATTTTTCAATGTTATTATCGTCAATCAAAAAGAAGCGCAAATTTTTGTTCAAATAAAAAAAAAAAAAAAAAGTCACAACCGCGAATCAATTTTTATTCCAAAATGTATACTTTAAATAAAATTTAAACTATTGTAAATTTTTTATGGCACCAACTATTATAGAAGTTACCTTAAAATAAACTAGATATTAACTTTTGAGGTAAATGATCCCTGAATTATCTAAAGGGGAATTCAAAAATACTAAACACTGAAAAACTAGTTTCACTAAACTAAGGTAATAATATATATGCATGTATAATACGTTAGTTTTAATACATTTTTTTAATAATTTATATTATTAAAAATAATTGTGGTATTGTGCAATAAAAATATACAACGCAGTAATAAAGTATTGGATGAATTTCTGCAAGTATCTAAGTTTTTGTAACTGTTAGATTTATTGTAATTTATATTATTTTAGGTAAGGTATACTCATATAAGAAAAACATTAATAATAATAATAATAAATAGCAGAAATTTCTAATTACACAGAACGTTATGTTGACAGTTCGGTCACAAAATATCTTTTTCGATTTTTCCATAAAAAATCCATACAAAATTTGGTCGTAAAAAAAAAAATAAAAAAAAATAAAATTGTTTCAAGAGAGAGACTTGCGAGTCTACTTTCCTGCGATATCTCTATTCATCTTAGAATGTAATTTCTTCTAGCTTCTAGAATTGAAATTTTCCTATAACTTAGTAGGGAAGCGATTCCACACACAATGATACCAAATTTGTTTTCAGAAATTAGATTTTTGATAAGTTTGTTGGTTAGTGTATTACAATTGGGGCCCCCCTGAATAAATGAATTGCTGGACAATCAGACAATTTTTAAATAATCTTTTGTATATTTAGAATTGCTCTTTACCATACACAGGTCACTAAATCTCCACTACATTAACTATGTCAGTACGATGTCGGGTACTCTTTTAGACAGGACTTAGGTAGATTTAGGGCCACCACTGTTCACTAAAGTAATGAAAAAAAAACCTCTGGTAGGCGATATGATCTCGTAATTGAAGCCCGGGCATGAGTCAATAAAAAAACAACACAACACATCACTAACCATCGTTATATTAATAAGATACTAGTGTTTTCTGAGTTCCGTTTATGTATTGTTAATGAAGATTATTTGAGGGCGCGGGTAGCCCTGCTTGGAAGGGGAAATGGTCCCGAGCCTGTGAGATGCCAGCTACTCGTTAAAGACCCTACCACAACCAAACCAGGATAGACATAAATGTAGTACTGGCAGAGAAGGGGTAAGACCATTGAATGCTCAGGTCCCTAGGTGTTCACATCATCCCAACCCAGGGATTTAGGAACAGTCAGAGGGATTGCAACCGCGGTCCTGAAAATAATTAATGAAAATTGCTACCACGTCACACACATTGTCTGGAACTACATCCGAAAAATTTTTAGAATGTTGAAAGCAATCACACTACAAAGAGACTACTTTTTACAAAAAAATTAACAAGATGCGAAAATTCATTGAAGAAGGGTCTTTAGATAAAAGTTATCTGACAATCTTTATAAATAAATCCGTACGAGGATGGCTGTATGTCTGTCCGTTGCGTATTCTTGAAAGCTGGTTTTATGCGTTTCAGGTTAAACGAAGACCAGGTTTTTAGCTTTCGTATCTATTCCATCATCTGAACACTGAACACAATTCAACCAATCTAAGAATTCAGAAATAGACTTCAAGATGATTTCAAAAGGCGGATGAGGGGGGAGCTACTTGAAAACAGGAACTGTTACTTCAGTTTTTTCAGTTACTATTGATCCTACGTAAAAACATTACTGAATCATATGAAAGACATTTTCATGTTAAACATTTTTTTCGAGTAGCAACCGAGGGGAGACGGTGGGGGCGGAGGGGAGGGACACGGAAAATTCGAAATCAACAAATTGGATCTTGGTCGCGTTTTTCGGCTCTCTTGGTACCTTTTCTTGGATCGCATCACAAATACTAAAGCCACCCCTAAATTTATTATTATAATTTTTTTTCATAATAGCACCGGCTCTGGCTTTGGGTCATTATTTTACATAACGGATGTAAATTTTATGCATATAGCATCAAAAGTTAGAAGATGGTAACGGACGGAAGAACGGAGGGACGCGCGAGCAAGAGCTACAGGACCTTTAGGAACTCTACACAGACATTGTTCAGGCCTCTTACTGGTTATAGGCAAATATACAACTACAAGTAACATAAAGTATGAAAATATAGATGCAAAAATATATATATTTATATTTTTTTCAGGGATAACCTTTATCAAATTCAGAAGACCCCTCTCCATATTGCATTTTCGCGTTTATTTTCATTATTAAAACACTATCTATATAAGGGATCGGCAAGCGTGAGGCTTGTAGACTATAGGAGCTGCATGAGGTCTGTAGGCTGTGGGGCCGCATGAGACCTGCAGGCTGTAAGAGACACCGCATGAGGTCTGTAGGCTGTGAGGGCCACATGAGGTCTGTAGCTGTGGGGCCGATGAGACCTGCAGGCTGTAAGAGCTGCCGCATGAGGTCTGCAGGCCTCAGGACGCGAGTTGCCGACCCCTGCCATATACGATGCATTAGATTTAGCATTTTAAATTTCTTTCTGATAGAGAATTCCACACAATAGAGTACACGCTCCCTCTGGACAATGTTTGTATGGAAACCTGCGCGTTTGTGACGACACAATTTATTATGCCAATTATTTCATGCGCAATGCGCAAAAATAGTTTTAACCATGTATATCTGACACTGAGGAGACAATTTGCCAAGAGCCCTCCACCATATGAACAATTATAGTAAAGAAAACAATTAGAGCTACCCTACCTAAAATTTAGTCAAAACAACAGATTAAATAATAATATATATTTCAAAATAAATAATAAATACAGGATATTGTTACAATTTTATGAGGTAATTATTTATGAGGCTAACATTATTACATGTAAAGGTACAAAAATTAGTAGAAAGAAAAAATAATTTTTATTTATTATATTTCATAAGCATTCGTACAAAATTTCCTTTTTCAGTTATAATAAAATCAATTAGCTTTAGTTAAAAAGCATTATGCGGTTAATTCCTTCAACTAACATGACATTTTTTATACACAATTTATTTTCTAACAACAAATTTATTACGAATATCTAACATTATCATTGGCAAATGTTTTTTTTTTTCTTTCTTTGTTCATAAATATTTTCAATATATATATTTACAAGTTATTCATTTTTTAAATAAATATATCTGACTCTTCAATGAACAATGTCTTACAATTCGAAGGCCACTAGCTTCAAGTTCTTTTCAATTTTATTTTTACAAACCTTAACATTAACACGACTTTTGCTGATAATTTTATTTGTTGTTATTTTAATTGACCATTTTTATTTAATTTTATTTATATAATCTCTTTTCTTATCCACTTTTCCTTCATTGTTTTACCAATATTTTCAATATAGTAAATTGTTTTCAATTCCCTCTCACGTAATGTAATATTGTAATGGTTTTTACAAGTCTTTTTTTTTTTTATAGGACGCAGTTATTACGATTATTATTGAACAATTGACACAATAAAATGTCAAATTTCACTTTATTTAATCATAAAATAACTGGTTAGACCCTGTAATGTTTTCCCGAAAAAAAAAAAAAAATCTGTTACGGCCGCATTTTATACAGCGTTCATTATCAAAACGCAAAGGTAGGTTACTTCGCACCTACGCCATGGTGTTGGGGGAGATTACGGCGAAATGCAACAGGTCCGCAAATAAAATTTGAAAAAATAAGGATTTCAACCCAAATAAAATATTTCCAGCTCCCTGAAGTCTACTAGCGAGCAAAAATGATATATGAATAAAAGCGGAAAATCAACAAGAAAAAAAATATAATAAATAAAGGAAATACGACAAGAATGATTTGGGAATGGGAAAGGAAACAGGATTGACAGCTTTAAATGGCATCCCCTCTTCGCTTTATGTTCTGCCAGATTCAGAGAAAACAGTCATTTGTGTAACCAGAGATTTGAATCCCCACTGAATCCATTGAATCCCCACTCTTTACTAACAAATATTCTTATACGAATTTTCGCTCAGAACTTATATTTTCGTTGCATTTCTCCTAAAAAGGAACAAGAATAAATATTGAAAACCTCTGCAGAAAACAGACAACCTGTTGCATTTGTGATATGAACAAAAATGTATAATTGGAGTTATGAAATTTAACGAAAACGCTAGTTACATAGTAATTTATAAAAATATTGGTTAATAGGTCAGAAAATAGCTGAAGGAAAATACATACGGACTACGTTAAATATAAAAAAAAAATAGAAACATGATCACTGTATGTAATAATTGTAGTTAAAATGAGTACAAAGAGGGTTAATAACCTCAATAATTTCATTAAATAATGTCTCAGTAATGCAGAAATGTTGTGCGGGGCGCTATCAACATTTTTATAGTGTTTTTTACCTAGTATGTTTTTTTTACTCTTTTAACAAATAATAAAACATAAATAGTTGATTAATGTTTTCACTTTTATAAACGAATATCAGAGTGGTCAAATACACATAGCTTCACTTGCAAGCCTTTCATACATGGCGGAACAGTTTGAGTTATCAAATTTTGAGAAGGATGAGCCATGATCAAGTACAGTTATCCTTCAATATTCGTCATTGATTTAATGTTCACTACACTTAATAATCCCGATATTTTTGGTTGAGTTATTATGGGAAGAAGATAGACAATGTGAGTTCAATTCAACATCAAATTTCAGATGTGCTGTTAGAAAAAATACTGAAATTACTTGGGGCATTTGGTCAATAAGGCAGCTGAGTTATACCCTGATAAAGAGAGGAGTTTAAAATCTAAGAGACACAGACGCCACAATGCGTCCTTATGTTGAAGTATCAGAATAGCGGATCTCTACAAAGTAACATTATTAACAATATTTTTTCAACGTCATCTACTCAACATTAATGTACGTTTTTTTGTCAATTTTCCTTAACATGTGTTTTTTTCTTTTTAAGAATCTAACTCACATTTTCTGATTATATTATGGTCGAAATTTGACATCTTTAGAGGATACAAAAACGTAACGCAAATGTTATTGAAGGAATACTGACCACCATAGCCCCCTTCTCTGTAACGTTGGTAACAGGCCTTGAGGGAGATTACAGAAGGCATTTTGAGTGACGGATCGAAGACAAATAATTAAAAAATTCTTTAATCAATAGTTTTCAAGATATAACCCTGACGTACAAGTATTTGTCTTCGCTTTTATTAGCATTCAAGATTTTATTTATATTTATATTTATGAGGACAACGGTAGCTCAGAGGTTGTCAACTATGTTCAAGATCGCGGGTTCAAAACCCGACTCGGCGTTTTATGTGGGAAGAGCGACGGTCCCGAGCCTGTGCGTGCGATGTCAGGTAATCCGCAGGTCTTTACCGTATAGACGAAATTTAGGACCATAGTAAAATCGGACTCATGTCCACCAGAGCGACGAAAGAGCGCTCTGGTAGTAGGTAATATGACCTCGTAGTTAAAGCCCAGGCTTTTCACAAAAACAAAAAAAAACAGAGTCAAATCTACGTCAAAACAAAAACATAACATACATTGGATTGACGTATTTTAGGCCCAATTTCTCGAAAACTATTGATCGCAGAATGTTTTTTTATTATTTTTCCCGTGTTTCTCGTCAAAAAAAAACCTCCGGAAACCAAAGTTATGGGAATCTTGCCGTGGTTTAGTTCAAGTATGAACATCTTCCTCGCTAACTTATTTACAATTTTTAAGGATCTTACTTTTTGGAGATGGCCACATTTTATAAATGAACCAATCATTGTTCAGAGAATGAATACTGACTGTCCTTACAAGACAGATTCAATTTGTTTAATTTCATAATTGGATCCAGCGGTGGAGGATGGAGGTCCGCCCTGGGGGGAGGGGGCAGTCTCCACAATCTCCGGAATATCCTCCGCCTCTTCATCATCCTCATCGATGGGGGTCAGAGCATCCATCATGGGAGGCTCCCCTTCATCGGGGGCGGTGCAACTCTTCATGTAGGGCGCCATGAAGGAGGTGATGGTCGACAGGAAGAAGAAGAAACCGGCCATGTAGAAGGGGATGGTGTAGGTGTGTGTGGCATCATAGATGGCTCCGGCGAGGGGGGACCCAACAATGGCGGCCGCTCCTCGGAACAGGATGAGAAGTCCGAAGGCATTGGTCAGTTTGTCCAGGCCGAGCAGGTCCACCAGGATAATGGAGGTCAGCGAGATGTAGGCCGCTGGGCACACAACAAACATCATTATAACACATCCTCCCTCATCCATTAAATAACAATCAAAATTGGATAAAATAAAACTAAACTGTTAACCACTCACCGAAAAGCTAATCCGATTTCGCAGGAGCTATAAAATCCAAAATTTCCAAACTTACAATTTTTCAAATTCAAATGCCTGAAAAAATACGTTGAAGACATGCTAGACCAGTGCAAGCCAATATTTTTCTCATCTGATTGCGCTCGAAGAGGATAGAAAACTTTTTTACTTTCTCCAGGAGCTTACTACATCCCCAGCTCTACGAAATTACGTAATCAGTCAAAAATTATATGTTCAACTTTCACCACAATTTCATGTTTTCCAATCCACGAATCCAAAAATGAAAAAAATAAACATGTATGTATGTTTCTCAATGTACACGGTAACTCAACAGAATGAACATATCGATACGAAATTTTATATGAGTATCTAGTATAGCTGAAGGAAAGGGGAGATTAACTAAACAGATCTGGTAACTACGGATGTAATGAAAGGATTAACTAGAAATTCTATAGTTACATTGATCCAAAAGTAACTACAAGGGAATCGACCAAAAAGGAGGAGGATTATAATAACTGCTAAGAGAGTGTTCTTCCAACTTCTATAAGAGGATGTGAAGAAGTAAAACGTGTTGATTTTTTCCGGCATTTTTTCAAGAGGTGTCCTTCTTTTTTCATTTGTTGACAATATTTCGGGACACACTTCTTTATAGATAACATAATTTCGTTCATAGTGACCAGAAGAAGAGACGTGAAAGTGTGCCGAAATATTGTCAAAAAAGAAAAAAAGAAGATAGCTCTGGAAAAAAAAGTCAACATTGGCCACGGAGGAAAACGTTTAATGAGTTCTTACATAATTTAGAATGCGTAATTCACACCTCAAGAAGGGCATTGAAATGTCAATGGAATATAGTGAACACCGCTGGAAGATTTGCCGAAAATATAGAACTCAATAACTGTTGAAGACAATAATTTTATATTAAAAACAGTGTTCCTCAATTCTGACCAACGATTTAACGTCAAAAGTAGCACTAAAGTGCTTGAACCAGCGTTATAGCTCTGAAACTATAGAGCCCAAAAGATTACTTTATCTAAGTATAAAAAAATATTCAATAAAAAGTTTTTTCACCAACCGCGGATCATATCGGCTAGATTTATATTCGCGGAATTACTTTATTACCTGATTGATTTTGCTAGTTCAACATAATATGTTGAACTAGCAAAATCAATCAGGTAGGGAAGAAGTCAAACACTCGTTATTAGGGTGTCACAGATAGTCTTCTCTTACAAACTTATGTTGAGTTATTAACTTTGGATAATACTTACAAATGGCAAGTCCAAAGAAGATGGCCATTATGACGTAGGCTTCGTAGGACTTGCAGAAGGGGGTCGAGGTGACTGCGATCGTTGAGACGACGAGAGAGATGTTATTGAGAAAGAGAGAGTTGACTGCAGGAAAGTCGGCTACCCAGCCGCAGGCGACACGACCGATAGTGTTGGTGATGCCGATAATGGAGAGCAGGAAAGAGGCCTTCCCTGGGTCTATACCCTGCAACACAACAACATACATGTACCACAGTTGGCCAAACTAATCAGTTTACTGGTCATTAACAACTAAAGATAATTAATATGTTTGAAAGTGACTATTTTTTTTTGTCTTTTATCCATAAAGATGCAACTGTTGCTAGGGTGCAACAACCAGCATCTATGTTGGTAGGTATGGATACGTTGGCGTGAATGGCATGTGAGAGGAAGGCCACCCAGGGGTAGGTCCTCGGGACGAGAAAGATGATAAAAGTAAAGGAAAATAATGTAAAAAAAAATAAAAAAATAAAATATTAAGAACGAATAGGAATTAAGGTGGCAGTAAGTCGCGGTTCCACCTCCTCTTCAACCTTCGTGGGGGGTTTTGTGGTAAGTGTTGTGAAGATAAAGTACGTATTTCTGGATTTGTATGTGTGTAAAGTTTTCTAAAAAAACGAATGTAAGTAGTTTGTATTGTGTCGGGTACTGTGTGTATCATAAGATCGTTATGAAGTGTTCTGTTGTTTATGTATGGGGGGCACTGTGTTATCAGTCTGAGGGTTTTTGACTGAAATGCCTGAATTCGTTTGATGTTGGATGTTTTTGCTGAACCGTATATCTGTGATTCGTATGTCCATAATGGTCTAAGTAAGTAAGTATAACAGTTCCGTTTTTGTGTCATGTCTAATTTTGATCGTCTATTTAGAAGTCCGTAGAGTATTTTGAGTCGACGGTTCAGCGTGTTTCGTGTGAGACGAGTGTGAGGATTCCATGTCAGTCTTCGATACAATGTCAGTCCTAGGTATCGTACAGTATTAGTTTGAGGGAGGGGCTTGTCGTAGATGAAAACGGGGGGGCATGTTTCTCGTCGAAGTGTAAATGTGATATGCTGTGATTTTCCTGTATTTAGTTTTATTTTCCATGTGTTGCACCAGTTTTCAATTTGTGTGAGATGGTGACTGAAAGTGACTATTAACCAATTAAATTAGTTTTATCTAATAATTTCTCTAATGCAGCTGCAGTTAGTTATTATGACAAATGCCCGGGCATTTAACTCGAGGTCATATCGACAAGAGAGCGCTCTAGTGGACATGAGCCCGAATCTACTATTGGACTCCTAAATGTTGCCTACCCTAAATTTTTGTTCACCTAGGGTAGGAGCCTTTAATGAGTACTTGACATCGTACAGATTGACCATCACTTAACGTCCCATCCAATTTCTCTCAATTTATTTCAAGCCTTAACACTCGACACACATCATCCTCAGTATTGAACTCAACAAATGGACCAGAAGAAAGCTCACAAAATCATCAAAAAATCCTTATTTATATCCTAAAAACAGAAAACTTTCGTCTAGATAAAATATTTAACATAAAATTTCCATAGTAATTTTCGGATATAAATATGGATATTTCAATGATTTTGTGACCTAGTCGAACGTATGACATGAAATAAATTGGGAGATTGCTGCAAAATTACTATATTATCTAATTGCCTTCTCACACAATCTAACAATCGAAGATTAAAATGTTTTTGAATAACGACCAACGAGCATCATCAGTCACTTCTGATTGAGTAATTGATCTAGTCGTTAGTCGTTCCTCATTTAACCTCAATTACTTTTTTATTTACATCAAACAAACGTTGGAGCTTTGAAAATACTCCAGCTAAAACGTTTTGCTAAAATACAATTATATAGAAAAGAAATAAGAGAAAAATGTTATGTAACAACTAGCTGAAGTCACAGTTTTGAACAGACTTGAAATTATGAATGGATTTGTAGATCTTACGTCCCGATGGCATATTAGTTAGTTGGTTAGTTATTGTGACTCATGACTGGGCTTTAACTACAAGGTCATATCGCCTACTACCAGAGCGCTCTTTCGTCGCTCTGGTGAACATGAGCTCGACTCTACTATGGGAGCCCTAAATTTAGCCCATCCTAAATTTTTTTTCAGGTAGGGTAGGGTCTTTAACGAGTACCTGACATCGTACAAGCTCAGGACCATCGCTTAACCTCCCATCCGAGCTACCGGTGTCCCCATACATTTCAATTTTTTACTTTTTTAAACTGCCAACTATTATAGACTATTGCTATGGTAACGATAAACATAAAATAGATGCACAGTTTTGCTATGATTAAATTGTAAGATAATGAATAAGTTACATCTTCGACAGCGGCGTCGACCAGATAAAAGAAGGGTATGTAGAGGCCGGCCATTCCGAAGACGTTGCTGATGCCGATGAAGAGGAAGACAGGATCCTTGAGGAGGGAGAAGTCGAGCATAGCGGCAAGGGCGGACTTGAAGGACTCGGGCAGGGTACAGCAGGGACACAGCTCCGCTGCAAACATGACATGCAACTAGTTCAACTAACAAATCCACAATCCACATTTCACATATATATAATCCACTTTTGTCTATAACGAAGTTACAGTTGATTCCGCCTTAACCATCATTGTTGTGATCCTGGTACCGCCGGATAAGCTAAGTCTCCGATTAGGAGGGCAATATATTTCTTTTTCTTCTGTGGGACTCTTGGATGTAAATTTTTTCCGGCGAGAAGTGCCCTGCGTTAATCGCGGGCTTTATCAGCAGATATCCATCTATAAAATATGTTCTTATACCAAATCCCAACCCTTGTTTTTATTGCGCTGGTTATAGTGAAACAATTTTTCTATTTTCATACTCTACCATTTACATTATTATAGGTTAGGTTTTATGACTCATGCCCAGGCTTCAACTACGAAGTCATATCGCCTACTACCAGAGCGCTCTTTCGTCACTCTGGTGGACATGAGCCCGACTCTACTGTGGGAGTCCTAAATTTTGCCTATCCTAAATGTTTATTCACCCTAGGGCAGGGGTCTTTAACGAGTACCTGACATCGTACAGGCTCGGGACCATCGCTTAACGTCCCATCCGAAGGACGGCGTGCTTAAGTTTATTTCACCTCCCAGATAGAATAAACTAAGGGCCTCGGTCGGGTTTCAAACCCACGATCTTTAGCTCAGAAGGCAAGGACGCATACCATTGAGCTACTGGCGCCCTCAACATTATTATATTACGTTATTTGAAATGTTCAAATATTAAATATTGTACTGGTGTAGAATAATATAAAACATTTTTGTAAATATTCCCAAACAAAATTGGAATTTAAGATCTATGTTCTAAATTAAATTTTTGATGCATTATTTTGAAAATTGCGGAAAACTGCGTTTTATCGCTCCTTAGAAATTATATCTCTTTTATCCTGATAACAATGTAGCGGTGTCTTTCACTGTACTATACATCAAGATGCTCTATTTAAATCAGACATACATGAAATATGTGCTTGATGTTATCGTTAATATTTGTAATGACAATAATCATTATTTTTTGTAAACCGTCCAAAATTGTCATAACACAATTGTATTTTGACCAGTTTGGCGTTTATCTCTGGTCCGCACCTAAAAAAGTTTGCCCAAACCTGCTCCACATCTTCCACTTTCTTTTTTATTTATCTATTTTATTTTTCTAAGGTTGGTTTAATTTTGATATGCTAGACTTTTTGGTTTAATTTTGATATGCTAGACTATGGACTATCCGGAACAACTGTTCAAAAATTAAGCATTTTTGAAATTTTTTTTCAGCATCCAAAAAACATATTGTATCTACTGCAAACAGTCTGACGGGGGACTTACGTGGTTCAAGAGGCTCCCCATCCGGGCCTCTGTGGTAACGCGGCAGGGAGATGACCGACTGTCGGTAGCCCACAATCGACCTCTGCGACTGGTACTCCGGCAGGTTCACCACAGAGCCTGAATAGAAAATGTCCTTCCTGGAGAGGGGGCGGATCAGTTCTTTGCGAGCGGCACTCATACTCGCCTTACTGGTAGCGAAACACACGCTTTCTACATCGATCTGTGGACAACAATCAGACATTTAGGGAAACATGGATGAAGGGACATCTATGTTAGAAAAACATCGACCTCCAAACTTTCGAACACAAAACTAAGATTTATTTTGAAAAAAGAAAAATTCTCAGTGACATACATGAATTTCCCTATCGGGTTTTGCGACAATGGTTACTTTGAAAGAAAAAAAAAAAAAAATTAATTGAATTCAAGTACAATCCATATAATTGTTAATTCTTACTGTACTTAATTATTAAGGATGTCCAACTGTGGGAGGGACTTACGTCAGTTTTTGACCACATGTCCTCGTTGTTGTTCTTGTTACTGCTCACTATGGACGAAGTGGACAGTTTGAGATGCATCGACCTCCGCACATCGCCGTTAGAACTGATGTTAGGACGAGAGCTCTGCTGTTTGATCGCCTGAAGTGTCGGCTTGAACCGCTCTCCTTGGCTGCTCTTCCGGAGTCGGTCGAAGAACGGGACCGACCCGTTCTTGGGAAGACCCTATACATACACAAAATTATAATATGTTTATACTCGGTATATCGATAGATCACTTCAACAATGTCGATACTATTAGAGGAGAAATATCTATATATCGTTGGAAGTTTATGTTTCCTATAGGGTATTTTTTATGGTTCTATGTTAATTCTTGTATTTGTATTAAGGTGCTTCTATACTCATTTTTTCATACATACATTAAGGTACTCGTTAAAGACCCATATCCTAGGTGAATAAAAATTTAGGATAGGCAAAATTTAGGACTCTCACAGAAGAGTCGCGCACACGTCCACCAGTGAGACAAAAGAGCGCTCTGGTAGTATGCGATATCACCATGTAATTAAAGCCCGGGCATGAGTCGTAATAACAAACTAACTCAAACATAAACATAACCTTTCCTGCTGCAAGCAGGGCAATGATGGTGTGAACACGTTCATATTTTTTATATTTTTTTTGAATGATGAATAATAATAGATAGGATTTAAATGACAGTTTTCTGTTGTGAAAATAATGATAGAGTGAAATACTTCCTTAAACATTATATAGGTGGGATGGAATGTACTCCAAGGGATCTAAGCGTCCAATCCTCTTAATCACGACTAACTCGAACTAGATAAATCAACGTTTTCATAAAAATAAAAAGAGAAAATGAAATGTTTTTGTTAAATCCTATTTACCATCTCGGTAAATCGTGTGTATATGTACCTGTACGTGGGTGGTGAAGGCCGGTTGCGAAGCGTTCCGTGGCAGCGATCCCTTGGGTGCCCCTTCTGCTAGTTTCTTGCTGTCTTCTAACATCTTTTCACCTCCCCCCACCGCCGTCGCTGGCTTGGCGTCTTTCATCTTCAGTTCTGTTGTACTTCCTGGAATAGAGAGAGAGAGAATGATATAATGAGATCACACACTGTATCCGTTCTTGTAACAATTAATATAAATTCAATAATTATAGTGTTCTTAAATATAATAATAATAATCTGACACAGCCCTGAGTCATGAAAACTTGAAAAATTCATGGTTCTGAATCTTGGTCACCACAGAAATATTGACTGGATAATAAAATAAAAAGGTTTGAAAAAATTGTTAACTGCAGTTCCAACTTCGCCACTAGAGTACTATATGAGTTCTTTACTTGTGAAATCGTAAATAAAATGCATTTATTTCTTCAATATGTTTTTAAACCACTTAAAAAAAATGTCGTCGGTGAATCAGAGAAGACAGAAGTAATCTATTAACTTTTTGCTCCCCCTCCAAAACCAGTCGACCGTTTGCGCTAATATTCAACAGTTGACTAAAATAGGGGCTCCTAAATCCTCATACTAAGTTTTGTCTCGATATATTCATCACATCGGCAGTTATTGGGATTTTTGAGTTAAGCCTCCCCCTAATCCCCCCTCCCTTTCACACCATTTGGCTAAAATTCGATTGGCGTTGTCCTTATTGGCATCTGGTCACACATATAAAATTTCATGTCAATACATTCATTACATCGGCAGTTATTGGGAGTTTTGAATTAAACCTCCCCCTAATCCCCCCTCCCTTTTACACGATTTGGCTAAAATTCGATTGGCGATGTCCTTCTTGGCTTCTGGTCACACATATAAAATTTCATGTCGATACGGTCATTACATCGGCAGTTATTGGGATTTTTGAGTTATGCCTCCCCCTAATCCCCCCTCCCTTTTACACGATTTGGCTAAAATTCGATTGGCGATGTCCTTCTTGGCTTCTGGTCACACATATAAAATTTCATGTCGTTACGGTCATTACATCGGCAGTTATTGGGATTTTTGAGTTAAGCCTCCCCCTAATCCCATCGCCCTTCTACACGATTTGGCTAAAATTCGATTGGCGATGTCCTTCTTGGCTTCTGGTCACACATATAAAATTTCATGTCGATACGGTCTTTACATCGGCAGTTATTGGGATTTTTGAGTTAAGCCTCCCCCTAATCCCCCCGCCCTTTTACACGATTTCGCTAAAATTCGATTGGCGATGTCCTTCTTGGCTTCTGGTCACACATATAAAATTTCATGTCGATACGGTCATTACATCGGCAGTTATTGGGATTTTTGAGTTAAGCCTCCCCCTAATCCCCCCTCCCTTTTACACGATTTGGCTAAAATTCGATTGGCGATGTCCTTCTTGGCTTCTGTCACAGATATAAAATTTCATGTCGTTACGGTCATTACATCGGCAGTTATTGGGATTTTTGAGTTAAGCCTCCCCCTAATCCCATCGCCCTTCCACACGATTTGGCTAAAATTCGATTGGCGATGTCCTTCTTGGCTTCTGGTCACACATATAAAATTTCATGACGATATATTCATTACATCGGCAGTTATTGAGATTTTTGAGTTAAGCCTCCCCCTAATCCCCCCTCCCTTTTACACGATTTGGCTAAAATTCGATTGGCGATGTCCTTCTTGGCTTCTGGTCACACATATAAAATTTCATGTCCATACGGTCATTACATCGGCAGTTATTGGGATTTTTGAGATAAGCCTCCCCCTAATCCCCCCTCCCTTTTACTCGATTTCGAAAATTCGATTGGCGATGTCCTTCTTGGCTTCTGGTCACAGATATAAAATTTCATGTCGTTACGGTCATTACATCGGCAGTTATTGGGATTTTTGAGTTAAGCCTCCCCCTAATCCCATCGCCCTTCTACACGATTTGGCTAAAATTCGATTGGCGATGTCCTTCTTGGCTTCTGGTCACACATATAAAATTTCATGACGATATATTCATTACATCGGCAGTTATTGGGATTTTTGAGTTAAGCCTCCCCCTAATCCCCCCGCCCTTTTACACGATTTCGCTAAAATTCGATTGGCGATGTCCTTCTTGGCTTCTGGTCACACATATAAAATTTCATGTCGATACGGTCATTACATCGGCAGTTATTGGGATTTTTGAGTTATGCCTCCCCCTAATCCCCCCCTCCCTTTTACACGATTTGGCTAAAATTCGATTGGCGATGTCCTTCTTGGCTTCTGGTCACACGTATGAAATTTCATGACGATACATTCATTACATCGGCAGTTATTGGGATTTTTGAGTTAACCCCCCCCCCCCCCCTAATCCCCCCTTCCTTTTACACGATTTCGCTAAAATTCGATTGGCGATGTCCTTCTTGGCTTCTGGTCACACATATAAAATTTCATGACGATATATTCATTACATCGGCAGTTATTGGGATTTTTGAGTTAAGCCTCCCCCTAATCCCCCCGCCCTTTTACACGATTTCGCTAAAATTCGAATGGCGTTGTCCTTCTTGGCTTCTGGTCACACATATAAAATTTCCTGACAATACATTCATTACAATGTATGCAAACGGACAGACATACATTACATCGAAAGCTCGAAATTTTGAATTTGAATAATTTGGTTGTCTAGGAGAAGAGAGTATGAAACTCTCACCGGAGTAGCTCTTTGGCAACCCTGCTTAAACTGCCACAATATTTATTATCCGCAAACGGTTGGTAAAAGCTGGTTGGTCTCACCGAATTTATGCAGCCACATAAAAACTTTCGTTGTGTGACAAAATTTGAATATTACAAGGTCCTAGAGACTCTTTCACAGTACTACTTGACCTATTTTTTCTTTAACCCACTTTCCTTGTCACAGTACACCATACGAGGGTGGTCGATTTATAATAAGAAATAACATATAATATATGTTATTTCTTGTAATATTATTACCATTGGAGGAGTTGCCAGAGGAGCCACTGCTCTGTTCCGGGACCTTGGACTCAGTGATGGTCGGTAGGACAGCCATGGTCGGAACCGGAGTGATGGGGGTCCCAGGTACCAGCTCGTCCAGGTTGAAACTAGAATGCACCTGCAACATGCACAATCACAACTATAGTCGAGACCACTTCTACATACTCTAAGGTTAACTATCCCACACCGAAAAAATAAAACACGAGATATGTACTATCGCCTTCTACCAGAGCGCTCTTTCGTCTCACTGGTGGACATGAGCCCAATATACTTCAATATATATAATAATAACGAGAGCGCCGGTAGTCCATAGTTTTTGGAAAGATAAGGCAGCGACGGTTTTGTTATTCGGTTCCATGAAGTGAGCATTTTTCATGCAATTTCGGTTAAGTTAGAACCATCCAAATAAGTCTGCAGACATCAAATACTTATAACTTCTGAATTAGATTTCAAAACTCTTTTTTGGTTGTTTTTTCAAATTAAGTAGTTTATAAAAATGTCAAAAAAGCATATATTCACACTGGAAATTTCAATGATGACGCTTACCGGTGCGCCTCTCAGAAGGAGGGATGGTGACCTTAAAATAAACTAGAGTAAAATTGATGAAGATTAAATTTGTCTGATACATGAGTCCGTTGAAACATTAAGACGGGAGGGTTGTTAAATGTAGCACCCAGTAAGCGGGTAAAGGCGGAATTCCACTGAGGCAACTTCTAGGGCAACATGCAGCATGCGGCATTGACGCATGCTACACACATTTTTCCATTGAAGGAACACGAAGCGTCAAGAAACAAGTCTCCTTGCCGCATGCTACAAGTTGACTGTTGTTGCCGGGCCGCATGTGCCACCTCTCGACAGGATTCAACATGTCGAACAGTGTCGTCGTTATCCAACAGGCAGCGGATCAGTGCGGCTTGCATAGTGCGACATGGGATTGGAATAATGAAAGAACCTTTTATTGAAGATTACCATAATTCACCCGCATTATGGAACAACAAAATTAGTGATTATAAAGACATTCGAATAAAAAATGACAAGTTAAAAATGTTAGCTAATAAATATAATTGTCAATGTCACTAACAACCTCACACGAGGTGGTATTGCTTCACCAAAGTTGGTATCATACTTTTTTATAGTAGGTGAGACTTTCTCAAGCAAGTACTCAAAATCTTCTTTACTCATTCATATAAAATTTCGAAAAAGAGCTTCATCCTCAGCAACGAAGTCCTTGTATAAAATATGCTGAGTTTCTTGACCACCAACATATACTCCTAGTTCTCTTCTCCACCACCGTGGCCTACTCCTTTTCTTTTTACGATTCAAATCTATTACCAAAAAAGCAGCTGCCGCGACTGTTTGTAAAGACATGATGCACCAAACTGAAGTTGGCTGAATGGAATCGTTTTAGACGCATGCTACAAGCATAGACGACAAAGTGCATGCGATGTGGGGAGACAAATTCCGCATGCGACATTGTTGAATTTTGTGGCAGACAGTCGCACACCTATAATCAGGCAACACACTAGGAAACAAGTATCATGCCTCATGTCGTTCAGTGTTGCCTCAGTGGAATTGCGCCTTAAGATAGTAAAAGCGACAAGAAGAGTGGAGAGGTGGGGAGAACCCAATTGTCACTCTCCTCCTCCTCCTCCTCCTCCTCCTCCTCCCCCCCCCCCCCCCCCCCCAAGACAGGTAAGAGGAGCCTTCCCCACTGAGATGGCAAGGAGGGGACTCTTCCAACTGTCCACACTCACGACCACTGACTATAGTTGCTAGCTAGTTACCCCAGGGTCGATGTTGATCGGCATCTTCATCCTCTTCTCCATAGAGCCGTCAGGAAGCTGGACTATGAAGTAGGAGCCTCCTATGGAGCCCCGTTCCATCTGAAACCGTTTCTCGTCCGCCATTCGCTGGAGCAGCGGCTTGCAGGAGGGGCCCTTCGGGAATTCCAGCGGCCGCATAAGCGCCCCGAACACCTAGAGGAAAATGTTAATTAGAAAAACGCAAAATTACGAATGGAGTCAGTAGTAACTATTTATTCGTTCGAGTTGAAATAACTTCAATAAATACAGAAAAAACTTTCGGTGCATAGAGTCCATTTGCCTGTTGAGAGCCTTCCTGCCCGAATTGGGAGTACCGTTAAACAAACATTCTTAATTCATACTCATAAATATTATTTATATATGAAATTTTATATGTTGATCCAGAAGTACTATATGTTCGGACTTTGAGCCAAATCCGTCAAAGGGAGAATTAGAAGATGCGTTCACTTAAAAACTCTAATCACTGTCGATATAATGAATGAATTGGCACGGAAAAGTCCCAGAGCTGGGTCTTAACTTCAAGTCCATAAATGATTCGGCCTATCATTTATGGTAGCCATAAAATTATTCTAATATACTTTATGGCGAACCCCTTAAAATTGTTTTTTTCTACAAAACATTATTATAATGTTGGGGACAAAACTTCACGGATTTAGTCGAAATTTCACGTCATCAGTCACTTATAGTTAGGGAAATATTTTGCTTTGATAGATGCGACAGACTTGGCGAGAACAATCCCTATTGTTCCGATGGACCCTTTGGAGGGCGGAACCATAGAAATAGCATCTCAAAATCGATACCTCAAACCGATACGCCAAAAGGGACTAACTTTGAAAACCTTATTTTACAGGGAGGCAAAAAAACTGTACTTAGGATAGATTGATTTATGCCACTCATTTTCACATCCCCAGCTTTATGAAGTACGAGGTTTGTTCAAAAGGTAACGGAGATTTTGTAATTTCGCGGATGGTACTAGACCGATTCGCGCGATTTTTTCGTTGTTGTGTTAGTAAACATGTCTGAAAAGTATCTGTACATTGTTAGCCAAACCGGATGTTTAGTCTGCAGTCAGCTGTCAAAGAGGTTATATATATATATATTTTGGTACGATCGACGATTATACAAAATGGATCAGAGAATTTGCATTAAATTTTGCTATAAGAATGGAATAAAGTTTCCAAGAAGGCCGTTGAAGACGACGAGCACCCTGGACGCCCCCAGTAGTTTTTTAACAGTATAGTGCACCATGAGTTCTTGCCACAAGGTCAAACGATCAATAAGAAGTACTACCTACAAGTGCAACGCCGTTTGCATGAAGCAATCCGAAATAAACGCCCGGATTTGTGGCGAAACAATTCATGGTTTTTGCACCACGATAATGCACCTGCTCACACTTCATTGCTTGTTCGGGAATATTTGGCCAAAAACAACACTGTAATGATGCCCCAGCCAGACATGGCTCCGTGTGATTTTTTTCTGTTCCCAACAATAAAGAGAACCTTAAAGGGACGTCGTTTCACAAGCATAGATGAGATTAAAAGCGCATCGCTGAGAGAGCTAAATGCTACCCCAAAGATCGAGTTCCAGAAGTGTTTCAAGGATTGGAAGAAGCGATGGCATAAGTGTATAATATCTAATGGAGACTATTTTGAAGGGGATAACATTGATGTAGACAAATAAATACAATTCTTTCCAAAAACCGAAAATTTCCGTTATTTTTCGAACACACCTCGTATAGAGAAACTATATAATAGGTCAAAAATGCACGTAAATTGGTTCCAAAGACAGTGCGAAAATTTAGTTTATTAATTGAAGATGGGGAAGTAAGTGGTGGTGATTCAAGACTGAACTCACAGCACAATTGAGGATAAGTCCTGCGAGGATGAGGTTGGCTCCCTTCCAGTCGAAGTACTCAAGAAGAAGGTTGGCAAGAGGTGCAAAGGCGAAGGTCCCGAAGCCAGAGCCGCAGACTGCGATCCCCGTGGCCAAGGACCGCTTCGTCTCGAAGTAGTAGCCCACACAGACCACCGCTGGCAGGTAGATGAGCCCAAACCCAATACCTGACAATCATAACACCATGTTTAACCATACAAGTTATGTTCAGTACACTAGTTGTAGTAGTCAACAAATATCAAATATTATTACCAACTGAATAATTTATGTTTATTAACACAAAATATATATGGACCTTACATACAGACAAGTCAGAATCTTCACGTCAGGACGTTGAATCATTGGGAAGGCATTCTGAAAAGTACCTGCAGACTATCATATAGACAATTCCTTCTCTGTCATCAAAACTCGTTGCACTTTAGCACAAGATGCTAGAATAGTGCACTTGTTATAATGGAGCCGATAGCTCAGAGGTAGGATGCTTGTCTAATGAGCTCAAGATCGCGGGTTCAAAAACCCGGGCATGAGTCATAATAACTAACTAGAAGATACGTCCAGGCTGAACACTACCCCCTCTTTCAATGTACAGTCAGTCTATCGAATATAGGCCAACATTCATGGAACAGATAGTAGAAGATGTATAGTTACCTCCCATGACGCCATATGTGATCATGAGTGTGTTGACGTCTGGAGAGAAGGTGCTGAGGACGAAGGCAAGACAGCCGATGATGGACCCTGCGATACAGACAGGTCGGCATCCGAACTTGTTCGTCAGAGCACTCACCACCGGCCCTGAAAATCAGTAACAAACAGAACAACTTCCGTTACGCCCTTTCTTCAATACACTATAGATAGATAGATATCTCCTTCGTAGAGATATTCAAATGTCTTTGTGGAATTAGACAATATTCATTTATAACTGATTAATATATGTATTTATTTATTTGTTTTTATATATTGTTATAGTTACATTGTTTTCTTTTTCTTTTCTATATCTCGCAAATTGGGATCTGATGAAGAAACGTAAGAACGTCCCGAAACATCGTTGGGATAAAGACTCTTCCGAAGAGTTTTTTGAAAAATAGTTATCTTAATTTTTATTAAATTGAAAAATGTGTCTACTTATTATAAATGTACCTATGTATTATTATTTTTTTTATATACTCATATATTTTTAAGTATATATTTCTTCAGTTTTTATTAATTTCATTTTACTTTTTTTAATAGTTTTGTTATTACCACTAATCATACGTGTGTTAGACTCAAGTAGTTATAAATCTAATTTATAAGCTATACCATGTATTAGTTTAACGGAAATAAAGTTATTATTATGAATATAAATGAGTTTTTTTTTTTTATTCATTTTATAGTTATTATTACGATTATAATTTTACGATTATAATTGTTATTAATAGAAATGGGCTGTGAGGACTAATGTTATTCTTAATTACAAGCCAATCTCTCAATCTATACACAGTATGGTTTTGTTTCCATTATGATGCACCTAGTGCAGCCTTGCAGCTGATCCAATGTACAAGGCCATCCATTTAACAATGCACGCACTTTGTACTGCATTCAACTTGTCAGCAACGTAATGGTCAGTTTAAAATGCACTTTAATTTACCTTATTAATTAAACATGGACCACACTTCAAAATTAGGAAATAGAAATAATCATAATTATTCAATTAAAATAAATTGAAGAAGATTCTCTTTTGTATTAGAAACCTAAATATAATGGGTCAATCTAATATTCAACAAATGACTTACATAGCGGGGGAGGGGCCTTAAATCCTCATACTAAATTGTGTGTCAATAAATTCATTACATCGGCAGTTAAAGGTTACGTCCTCATTGGGTTTTGACAATAAATATGAAATTTCATGTGGATACATTCATTCTGTCGGCAGTTATTATGTGAAGAAACATTTTAGTTATTTATTCAACACTTGCACATTAGATATTACAAAAGCGCTGAAAACAATCTGTGATTCTTCAGACCTCAAAACAATCTGTGATTCTTCAGACCTCAAAACAATCTGTGATTCTTCAGACCTCAAAACAATCTGTGATTCTTCAGACCTCAAAACGATTGAATATCATTGATTTCTATTATTTTTTTATTTTGGGCATATTAGCCATGCCTATATAACGGTGTCATTTGGACATCCATGGCCCCCGGGAGAGAGTTCTATCTATGAAATAAAACTCTCTCACGGATGGGATTCGAACCCACAACCATGGTGAGAACACGCTATCAAAAGGATCTAACCCTCTTTAGGTGACATCTCGCAATTCTAAAATTTAAAAATAATATACTTTTTTCGCTTAAAATTTCCTATTTTACCAAATTAATTTTTGTCCAACTTATTTTTCACTAGATCTACTTCACACCGTTCAATTTCGAGTAATGGTTCAGTAATAAATCTTCAATAGTTTCCCAAATATCGGGAGGAACAGACAGACAGACGACCATCACTCGTTAATTGGGTTTCTTAGTTATTCTTTGACCTAAGAAACCCTAAAAAGAGAATTATTATAAAAAACTGATTTATTTCTAGCCTGTATTAGATATCCGGATGTGTGTGTGTTGGCTTTCTGGCCAATTTACTTTCATTCAACTTAATTCAAAGTTATTTTTCTCCTTTCTTTATTTCGATAAAATAAATAAATAAAACTTTCATTATATTATTTATTTGTTTTTTATTTCTTTGAAAATGTTTTCTTTCAACAGGAAACTATTTTAAGATATAAATTTTCTGAGGCGCCAAAAATCCATCGGAGAGGGACGGTCAGATGCTCAAACCTTCACAAAGTGGACGCGTAAACCGTATTGAATCAGTTATCTGAATATTAGGAGAGCTCAAACTGAATGTCAACCTCAATAAAATTCAATTTAGCGCGAAAAGATACGAGTTGCGGTTTTTAGCGGTAATTGTTGGGTTAGAGCCCTGACCGCCCTCATTAGGTAAAGCCCCTCCTAACTTTGTGGTTAACTTTGAAATTAGTGGCTCAACTTTGTCCAGTAAAATATTATAATGTTGTCTGTCGTCCTGAAATGGACGAGTACATAAAAACTCTTCCCAGTCTTTTAACCACCAACGTTAATAGAGCAGATATTTATGAATTTACTGTTTGGTAGCCAAATAGAATTTCAAAAAACGAGAAGCTGCCACAAGTCTTTATCAGGTGACGAGAAGACCAGAAGTTTATTTAATAGAGGAGACTCGGCGAGATTTGGAAGCGAGTGGTATCCTTTCTCATTGTCAAATTTTGTGCGAAAGACGCCAACTATCATATTGAACATAAACATGTGAACGTAAAAGATGTCATTCTCTTCAGGGCGAAGCTATCTACAAAATTACTGTGTTTTCTCATTTAAATATTTTTTCACAACATTACGTCTTTACCACATTCCCGAAATCAATGCTTGATCATGCATTTCAGAATTGAAAAAAAAAAAATATGAACACCCAGGAATTGAATTCTATGGATATGGGACTTTACTGTCGTCCTTTTCTTCTTAAGAAAATGAGAGAGGATTTGGGTAGTTACCTGCACTGAGATACATGCCGGACAGGAGAGAGCCGACCCAGGCAGTCTTCCCCTTGCCCTCTCCATAGAAACGGACAAACTCTCCCAGGAAGACGCCGAAGGTGTAGGCAATCCCGTCCACGATCATGTTGCACATGAAGGATGCAATCACGATGACCCAACCGTAGCCACCGTCGGGGGGCGGAGGAACGTCATGCACTTCACAGTAGGAAAGTGCATCCGCCTCTTCAGGAGAGAGGTCATCCCCAGGCTCCGTCAACCGGGTCCCGGCCTCGTCCCCTCCCCCGGAGCCCTCGCTCTCAGTCTGAAAAATAATAAAGACACAGATATAGCAATTGTTTATAGTAAGTAGATAGAAGTAAAGCTTAAAGGCGGGAATAGGTGGGTAAGTTGGGCCAGCATTGCCCCCCACTCCCTCGCCACCCGCCTCCTTCACAGGAAAGAGAGGATAAACACCGATCAGGTCATCCAAACCACCATCAAATTATACAAAGCGCTGTTCGACGATTCCAACTCCAAAGATAATAATGTACATGTACATTGTCAATTATCCTCAATTTTGTATCTATTTCTCCTCATATTAAAGAGATAAGTTACATCAGTAGATTCTCCCTCATCCGGCGTTCTATTAACCGGCGCGCTCCCTTATCCGGCGCTCGCAAAATAATATCAAATTTGTTAAACTAAAACTAATTCAATTATTAGATTACCAATTACCTATATGAGCCACGTGTATTTACGAGCACATAATAATTCCGTAACTCCCGAATCTTTTATGTATTTTTATTGTACATACATATATATGTACATTGTATTTATAATGAAGGGAACGCTGATACAATATTTTATTACTTCACTAATATCCTATAAATAAATTATAATAAATACATAGTTGAAAATCAAACATTTATAAAAAATGTTTCCATAGTGAAAAGAATCGTTGGATCGTTTTTTTCGTTAGTGAAATTGAATGTTTAAAATTTTATTTTACTCACGTGCGACGATTTTTGTTTACATTGTTTACGGACGTTTTGTACGGCCGGTGCACGATAGTGAACAGTCTTTTTTTTTTTAAATCGTCAAGTTATAGTGATAAAACAATGGCTTCCACTTCAAAAAGAAAGAAAATTGTTCTTTCCATCCAACAAAAATTGACGGCAATTGAAAGGATGGAAACGGGAGAAACAGCTGCTAAAATAGCCAAGGAATTACGTCTTAACACTAAGAAGTGGTGGGACTATGCAGCACGGAACAGTGTTGTGTTAGCGAAACCAAAGAAAATTACCGATTTTTTTAACAAATAATATTTTTAGAATTTTAGATTTTGTTTTAAATATGTATGTAATTAAACGCAGATTTCAAAATATATTTTTAATGCTTGGATAAATATACATATGTACGTACATATAATAAATCAATGTTCAGTATGTACATATTTGTCAATTTAATAAATGTTATCAACAAAATACATACGTGTTTCATTCCATAGCTCATCTAAAAACACTTTTTTTTATGCTTTAATTCATATATATTTTTCTCATTAATTGATGATTTCCGTTATCCGGTGTTTTCTGTTAAGGAAGAGTCTACTGTATATTACATATCAAAAATATAATTGAAAAAATATTTTATATTTAATGATTTATGCTGTTTAATTATTTCATATTGTATCAACATCAAAATATTTTGAAAAAGGTGATTTTTTCAATGTTATCAGACTGAACAAAATAAAATGAGGTTATTGGAAAATATTGACAAAATAAGATGGGAAAAAACGGAGCGTCAAGGAGAAAAATAATATGTTATGACTTGAAAAGTAACCTTCATTCTGAACCATAAGAACAACAGTATAAGAAATAAACAAAAGAATAGAAGTATCAACCAATTAGTTATTGTGACTCATGCCAGGGCTTTAACTGCTAGTTCATATCGCCTACTACCAGAGGTGAACATGAGCCCGAACTCAACTATGGGAGTCCTAAATTTTGCCTACCCTAATCTTTGATTCACCTAGGGTATGGGGTCTTTAACGAATACCTGACTGAGTAGGGAGTGAGTACAGAGGCCAGGCACCATTGCTTAACGTTCAATCCGAAGGACGGAGTGCTCAAGGTTTTTTCATCTCCCAGATAAAAAAAACCTAAGGGCTTCGACCGGGTATCGAATCCGCGATCTTGAGCTCAGTAGGCTAGCAACAACCAATTGAGAGAAAAGAAAAAACAAAAAAGAGGTCTCTAGCAATCAACTAAAGAAGGAATAATTGTTAATAAACAGCAATAGTTCGAACATTTTGAAATAAATAAATTAAAATAAAATTAATGAAGAACAAAGTGGTAATAATAAAGTAAAAATAATAATAATTAATAAAGAAAAACAGGGATGAGTAAAAAAAAAAAAAGAAATGTAGTTACATTATGTCTATGTAACTAGTACACTAGAAAAATATGTAATAACAAATGAAAACCAACATATTTTCCAAAAGAAATCATGAAACTAAAAAGTAACAACCTGTCCAGTTAAGGAGGGAGGTTCTTCTGATAGGAGTATAGCGAATCTGGAGAAGAAAGTTCCAGAGTGGAGTTAGCCTGGATATGGAAGGAGTTGTGGTAGGTTGTTTTCAGCAAACTAAAGTATTTAAGGCCAAGGAAGCCAAGGTACTGAAGTACTATATTGTACATCCGTTTCTGAGAGGTACCTAGACGAGATATATAAGACCTCCTGAGTGTGATAGGTTGTTTTTAGGAAATTAAAGTACTTTGAGCCAAACAACGCCAAGGTACTGAAGTACTGTACTGTTGTAGGTACCATCCGTTCCTGGGAGGTACCTGGGCGAGGTATATAAGACCTCCTGAGTGTGATAGGTTGTTTTTAGGAAACTAAAGTACTATGAGCCAAACAACGCCAAGGTACTGAAGTATTGTACTGTTGTAGGTACCATCCGTTCCTGAGAGGTACCTGGGCGAGGTATATAAGACCCTCCCGAGTGTGATAGGTTGTTTTCAGGAAACTAAAGTACTTTGGGCCAAGTAACTCCAAGGTACTTAAGTACTGTACTGCTGTAGGTACCATCCGTTCCTGAAAGGTACCTGGGCGAGGTATATAAGACCCTCCCGAGTGTGCTTCATCTCTAATGACAGACTAGGATGTCCCCCCCCCGGGGCGGCCTTGTTCAAACCGGTTAGTCCTCCTCGATACTAGCTAACTTATAATTTGATTCTTAAGAATCACTAAGTATTATTGGCACGTTTTCCTAGTACACATTTACAAGCTATATAACTCGATAAATAAATGTAAATTTCTCTTGGTTCTAAGATTCCTTCTCTGGCTATCTCTGTAGTTAATATTCCGCCTACATATCCACTTGTAACTCTTCATTGTCTTCACCCACAGACGTCAATCCTGTCCTCCAGTCCTCTTTTAACAATGTACCAATTCTTATTGTCAAAATCAAGTCTGCTATTTTGACTTCCACTAGGTACAGCAACTTGGAATCCCCCATACCTTATTGAAGACATGAACAGAATCCATCAACGGAAAATATAAACTGTCAACAAGCCAGAAATTTACTGAAAGATAAGTCGGCCGATATGGATTAGGCAGGAGTCGACAATCGTTTTGAATTTGCAGACCGCATATAAAAAAATATCGTCGGTGAATCACCGGCTATTTACTATGTTTCCGCTCTCGCTCCAGACAATCGATCGTTTGGTTTAAAACTCAATATTTGACTAAATAGTCTTCTAAATTCTACTTTGTGTCGAAACTTGCCTTTGGCCAATTTGGCTGAAAATCAAAATGTGTTGTCCTTAGAATGCTTTCTTATGAAATTTCGTGTCAATACATCCATTCTATCGGGAGCTATCGTGTTCACACACACACTTTTATTATTTTTTTATTTTTAGAATCGTGGTTGGAAAACATGCCGTTGAAAATTGCGCATTCGACTCCTGACCGATTACATAACTTCCCCTATACTTCGTATAGCTGGTAAATTTTAAAAAAAAACCTTATGGTTTGTCTTAGGGGCAGCTATAAACAGAGCATAGGCTCTGTTCCAGGAAAATTCCTGGAAGAAGGGGGATTCCAGTTTTTTTTTAAATTTCACTTTCCCAGATGTAATTAGTATAAAAAAATTATGAAAATCGTAGTGCTAGGAGAGGGGCAAATACATTTGCAGCCAAATGCAGTTGCTCTAGATCAACGGTTCTTAACCTTTCTTACTTGTACACCACCCTTAGAAGAGATCGCTATCCATCCAAATCTTTCAATGATTCTGGCCTGCCATGACATCTGATGGTAAGTGTTTGAAGCTTCCAGTGACATGTAGTGGCATCTTGTTGAACTATTTACTTACTGAGTTCAAGATTACGGGTTTGAAACCCGGCCGAAGCCCTTAGGTTTTTTTTTATCTGGGAAATGAAAAATCGTTCAGCAAGCCGTCGGACGTTAAGCGATTGTTCCGAGCTTGTACGACGTCAGGTACTCGTTAAAGACCCATACACTAGATGCATAAAAATTTAGGACTTTCATAGTAGAGTCGGGGCTCATGTCCACCAGAGCGATGAAACAGCGCTCTGGTAGTTAAAGCCCGGGCATGAGTCACAATAACTAACTAATCTTTATCATCCAATGTATGTGTAAAGTTCTCGAATTTACATCTAGAATTTTTGTAGAGATAAAATTCGAATAAAACCATGTACTGCAGAGAGGCAACTAACTTCCCACCCAGAGTCTGTCTGTGGCTCTCTCCTGGAGAGCCAGTTGAACAACCATTGCTCTAGATCGATATATTTAATTGATACCAATATATATTTAACCCAGTGTAGCCAACACAACACTCTCATTTGCTCTACTTAACCACTCTCACTGACTGATCAAGGACCCTTGCCAGGATTATGAAATTTCCTACCACTTCTAACTGGAACTGCCGCAGTGCCAAAACAGCTCAATCAAAATCAATGGTTTAAAACAAGTATACATTGGTTGGGTGAAGGCGATTCCAAGGGCGATGTTTCGCCATCGAAAAAAAGTCGTTCGCGAATCATTGCCAATTTTCGCTCTCCTACCGAAAACAATGAACCGATTTAGTTGAAAATTAATAGTTGTCTTACTCAGATTAACCACAGGCAGAACCTCGACTTACCTCAACTCAACATTGTAAAGATAGCGTTGGTGTTGGACTCAATCATATATAGAAGAAGAAGAAGAGTTGATTATAAAAGTCGCATTTACTGAGGTACAATTACACAATAAGGTTCCTTAACCATTACCTTTATACACTAAATACAAATCAAAAATAATCAGTTAAATTAAAGACAATGCTACTGCACAACAGTAAATTTTAAATAACTCTTAAAGAAAAAGAAAAACAAAGTAACTGAAATGAATAGAAAATAAATGAATAAACATTCAAAAACAGAGATTGTAATTTAAAATCGTGAACGGATATTTTTGGGTTTCCCTCCCTGAGTTTTCCCTATTTTCTTTACCAAAACGTTTTGATTTGTGTCACCCTTATGTGAAAAGTTTTTACTGAACTTTATTATGTAGTCCAGTAGGAGCTCAACATTTAGGAGGTTGGAGGTGTCCCTCGAGTAGCTACCAACCAATCTAAGGCATTTGTTTTGGGCAACTTGAAGAGTTAAATGATATACATATATATATTGTGATTTAAAAAATTTACACACATTAAGATTATTAAAATATTATAAAATCAATTATTATTATTTGTTGTTAGGAGTGAAGTAACTTAATTAGTGAAAAAAATATATAAATATATGAAGTCGCATTTTGTTTTAAAATGAAATGTGAACAACCAATGAATGGAGCACAAAAGACGACCTTCAGCTGTTTTAAATAGTGTGAAACACTCTAAGGAGAGATGTGGAGGTGGACATTGTAGTGAGAGAAGTGTTTTTAGGCTTAACCATGTAAAAGTGAAAAGAAGAGTGAAATAGATAAACAATGGCATTTTTATTTATTTATATGTTTATATGCCCAAAATAACATTTAATTGAAGAATGGCCATAATATTTTTTTTTTTAAAGTGACTAAAAGTAGATGTAGAAATTAGTTTGTAAGATTTATTGTAAATAATTTGATTTTTTGTATTTGATATTGATATTTTGATATTATTTATAATGTAGTTTTGGGTAAAAATAAACCCAATATTTGTTCTCTTTATCTATGCTATTTATTTCCCTGTTAACCCAGTAAGATAATTTATACCTTCGGATTAGATTGAACATTTTTGCAAATTTAGAAAAACAATATGGCATCTCTTTAGTAAATTTAGAAGAAATCCAAATGAAAAATTTGCAAATTGATTTTTTTTTTTAAATACGTGCACTAAATTGCACGTCTTGAACTTTCGATATTTTTAGGGCCTTTTTTCGGAAACTACTGTAGAAATCAAAATTTAGTAGAATTATATTATATACAAATATATATATAGCAATTAAAAAAATCTTATATGTGTCTTATTTATGAGCTTCTGGGTTCATATATAACATGTTGTTAATATATTCATTCTATTGGGTTTTGTAGAATCGATAGCCACACAGGTAGACAGAAATTCGATATTGACTTTTCACCGGAATTTCGGATGTTTACCGACCCCCTGAATCAAAAAGAAAAATATTTGTGTATGTCTGCAGGCGTGTGTGAGGACGTCTGTGCATGTTGACACGATAACTGCAGATATAAGATATACCGATTATATAACTACCCCTATTCTTCGATCTGCAAGCGGCTGTAGTGTAGCAGTGTTGCCAACCTGGTTCTAGCAAGGCACACTTCAAGGTCCCCCCCCCCCCCCCCCCCCCCCTGCTGTTATGAAACCATCAAATATATAAATTTAATTTATTTCAATAGCTTCTTTTAATTAAATGTTCTCCATTCATAATCTCAAGGTTAGTTAGTTATTGTAACTCATGTCCAAGCTTTAACAACGAGGTCATATCGCCTACTACCAGATTTCTTTCGTCATTCTGATGGACATGAGCCCAACTCTACTGTGGGAGTCCTAAATTTTGCCTATCCTGAATATTTATTCACCTAGGGCAGAGGTCTTTAACTACTACCTGACATCTTACAGGCTCGGGACATGTAAGGATGCGTATCGATATGCGATATATCAATGATATTGATATATTTGAATTTTATTAAAATATATCGATATAATAATTCACGTCCCTAGCCTGTACAATGTCAGGTAATGTGTTAAACCTTTCTCTATCCTGGGTGAATAAAACGTTTAGGATAGGCAAAATTTAGGACTCCCACAGTCGGGCTCTTGTCCATCAGAGTGACAAATGAGCGCTCTGGTAGTAGGCGATATGACCTCGTAGTTAAAGCCCAGGCATGAGTCATAATAACTAACTATCAACTGTAAAGATATTTTTGTACCAATATATACGTATACTAAAACAACCAAGTCATCATATCATTCTCCTCACTGCCCAGTAAAATTACTTCCCATCTCACAGCCATCTTAACACTATGTTAGAGACACAATGTCCCAGTTCTATGTCGATAGAAAAGTAGTCAGTCTTCGCATATCGATAATATGAACCTTCATTTTTTCTATACAAAATATCTATATTTTCTGAGGGCGCCGGTAGCTCAGTGGTATGCGTGCTTGCTTTCTAAGGTCAAGTTAGCGGGTTCGAAACCCGGCCAAGGTCCTTAGTTTATTTTATCTTGGAGGTAAAATAAACTTAAGCACGCCGTCCTTCGGATGGGAAGTTAAGCGATGGTCCTGAGCCTGCACGATGTCAGGTACTCGTTAAAGCCCCCGCCCTAGGTGAATAAAAATTTAGGGTAGGCCAAATTTGAGACTCCCATATTCAGGCTCATGTCCACCAGAGTGACGAAAAAAATGTGGTAGTAGGCGATATGATCTCGAAGTTAAAAGCCCGGGCATAGGTCATAATAACTTACTCTAACTACTTTTCTTCTTTACACGCTAGCCCTGAGGTGGCCACATTTAAGGAAGTGCAAAATTCTAGTCCGAAAATTTATTGTCAGCTGTTTTTTTTTTTGGTTTTAGTGGGCAAAATTGTCCATGGCTGAAATAGCGCAGCATAAGGCCATAATGGAGAGGTAATTTAAAAAAAAAGAAATGCATTAATCGTTGCAATATCTGTTATGAGTGACAGTGGCATTGATATGGTCTGCCTCTGAGATCTACAGTAACAGTGATACCATTATTCTCGCTATCTCACGTTCTCCAGCTAACTGTTATTGTCACGTTTTATAACAGATATTAACTAAGATATCTCATTATTCTTTTTAAATTTTAGATTTGACCCTCGAAAATGTGGGTGAATCATCGATAATGTACTTACCCAGCTCGAACTATTTATATTCAACAAGTTTGAAATCTCCCTCCATAACTTCTTCAGTATAATAACATATACTAAAAAAAAAAAAAAAAAAAAAAAAAAAAAGTGTTGCTCCAAACAGTCAGAGGGCCGATCTCTACACCTAGGGACCTAAGCATACAAATGCTCTTATCTCTTCCCTGTTAGCGCAACCATGGAAATCTTAAAAGTTGCCTATTCATGTTTAATTAGGGTGGGTGTCTTTAACGAGTTCCTGACATTGCAGAGGCTAGGAACCGTCAGTCAACGGCCTCTCCGACAAAGGGCGTGCTCACGGTTTTGTTAACGAGCCTCAACTGGGTTTGAGCCCACCATCTAGAGCTCAGTGTTCAAGCACGCTATCCCGCTCTCTTGGACCATTCAGCTAATGACAATATCGACGTCAAACTATCCACACTTTATAAATAATAAAGAAAACACGAATGTTTTTTAAATATTGTCTATTTCACAAAATATATAAAATATATGGGAGTACTTTATTGAATACAGTATTTGTTAAGTCGTGGCTGAAGATGGTAGCAATACCGAAAGTACTCCCATATTATACATTATTTGTGAAATAGACAATATTTTTTAAAGAACATACGTTTTCTTTATTTTTATGGAAATAAAAGACATTGTCCTTTAACTGTTGTGCTTTGTGGGTGGGATGAACCACTGATGATGACGCTGTTGCGTCGAAAACCGTTTCTGGTCTAAAA
Organism: Aradus depressus; assembly: GCA_963662175.1. Classification (NCBI taxonomy): domain Eukaryota; kingdom Metazoa; phylum Arthropoda; class Insecta; order Hemiptera; family Aradidae; genus Aradus; species Aradus depressus. Next base: position 3,832,209 of record OY759219.1, read on the forward strand.
TAAAACATTGGGAAGACAACATGTTTTATTTCCTTGAGAAATTTCGTCCCATAACATGTTACTATCACATATGATACATTATATAAGCAGTTATTTGGTTTTTGACAGAGCCCCCCCCCCCCCCCGTGATCCGTCCTTCGGCTGATTCCGCTGATCAATAATGAGTGTCGTATAAACGGGGTTTTAAAAAAATTTCGTATCGATACATTCATTTTTTCGGGAGTTATATAGTGTTCACACACACACAGAGACAATTTTTTTTATTTCATTTTTGGAATCTGGAGGTCGGAAACATATGAAATTCCGTTGAAATCGAAATTCTGACTGATTACATAAATTGGCTGATACTTGCTACAGCTGGGGAAGTAAACTTGCCGCTGATTCACCGATCAATTTCAAAACTCAACTTCCTTCATACTACAGAGAAGCTACGGCAAAAGAACAGAATGTAAATAGCAGTCAGCTGATCCTTTCTGCCCAAGTGCAGAGTAGGGGGGGGGGGGAAGGGGGGGGGGAGACCATTTTGTTGATTGGCTGAAGAATGAAGCCAATTGAAGAGGACACAACAGACAGACGCAGCTTCAATTGCACTAACTGAAGTGTGGGACACTGGTCGATTCAGAAGTAGGATCACAATCTATTTTGTGTTTAAGCCAATTCGACCGTGGGGGGGGGGGGGGGGGGGGGGGGGACACAAATGGCAAATTGCTTCCATCACTATAGGGGCCCCCCCTTCTTTTCTGCCTGATATTTTACTACTCTATAATGTATATACAGTAGAACCTCGATAAGTCGAAAACCTCCGAAACTCGAAAAAAAAGTTTTGTTCCTTTCCCTTCAATCTCCAAAACCTACATTACTCGAAATCTCAACCCTCCATTAGTCGAAATAATCAGTGAGACCCTACAAGCCATTTTGGTACATATTTTCCCTCTATAACTCGAAAAAATAAATTGGACCTCTGTATCTCGAACATAGCAATGTTTTATTTTACAACCTTTACAACTCGATTATTTGAAACTTATTACCTCTATAGCTCGAAGAAAAATAAGTTACCGACTTTAAGAATTTGCCGAAAATGTACACCATTGTTTCTTAGAAAACAATTTAGGAGTATACAATAAATAGGATTACCAATTATCTAAAGCAAAAATAAAATTACTGACTTTTAAGGATGTTTTAAATTAATGTTTGTTACCTCTATAACTCGAATTTTTTGGCGTCTCCCTTGATGTTCGACTTATAGAGGTTCTACTGTATATTTATTATGTGGCCATAACAAGAAGTTTTTGTATAAATCAAACAAACAACTAAAAAATGGTATTGTTATTATTTTAAGACGGCTTTCGGCATATATCTCCAGTAGCTCAGTGGTATGCGTGTTTGCTTACTAAGCTCAAAATCGCGGGTTCGAAACCCGGCTGAGGCCCTTAGCACGCCGTTCTTCAGATGGGACGTTAAGCGATGGTCCCGAGCCTGTAAGATGTCAAATATAGGTGTATAAACCTAGATAGGCAAAATTTAACTCCCACAGTAGAGTCGGGCTCATGACCACCACAGTGACGCTCTGGTAGTAGACGATATACCTTGTAGTTAAAGCCCGGACATGAATAATATCTAACTAAAACTATAATTAAAGATAAAATTATTAAATTCTAACAATATAAACTAATTTTAAACAATTTAAAAATGTTAAATGTGTTGGCCTTTCGTACGATGGATATTAGGCGTGTCACTTATGTTATGTTATCTAGTTTATTTACGACATCCATGGCCCCGGGGTGAACTTTTATTTACGAAATAAAACTCTCTCCCGGACGGGATTCGAACCCACAAACCATGGTTAGATCATGCTACCAAAGCCCTACGCTCTAGCCCGCACGGCCAACATGGCCCCAAATATATTTGTTGTATATGTCACAGTCAAAGTGTGAATTCCAGTGAATGTATACATTAACTAGTCAATGTATACATTAACTAGTCGTTTTAGTGAAAGTATCAATTGATTATAAAAATGAACACTATTGCTAGAGAATGTATACATTTACTAGACAATGTATACATTTTCTAGTGTTCCTTAGTGAAAGTATAAATAAATGAGAAAAAAAGGTTTTTGTAAAAAAAAAAAAAAAAAAACTAAACTTCAAAATTTATTTTACAATATAAATATCTAGGAAAGATGCAACAATAACATAAAATATAACATTTGTAAAGAATATTAAAATGGATCTTTTGAATAAAAGCTGATTTTAATTATAAGCTAGAACCTGTACTACTTCAAATATAGGAACGACGGGAGGAGCAGATATATCGTCCCGCCGGCGAAACGCCGGCAAATACGCCTCCAACTTTTGTAATATTTCTATTTATGTTATTAATGCTAGCTATTTATACTTTCACTAAGGCATAGACGTAAGTGTATACATCCATGTACACTTTGACTAGAGAATTCAGTCAATGTATACATTGACTAGTTAATGTATACATTCACTGGAATTCATACTTTGACTGCAACATATACAATAAAATGATCTTTCGGTAAGAAACGTTTAGGTTAAGATGCTTCGATAGCTTAAATTTGTCACAATAAATAAATTTAAAAATGTTAACAGTAAGACAACTTTCTGCCACTCATTTTATAGTACTTTTGTTGATTATATTTTAGCAATTAATTAAAATATTAATATTACGTCATGCTGGGCCCCAAAATTTGTAAGGGCTGTGAGAGGGGCTTAACTCGAAAGGGTTTAGAGGGAGAGTGGAATCTTAGTTCATTAAAAATAATCAACAAAAACAATATCTCCTATCTAGCTTCCATTTTTATTTTCTTGGCGGAGTTCATCTACTATAAAGATCTATCACAATTATTTTATATTTTATATTTTCATTATAAATATTGTTATTTTTATTATTTTATGCTTGTTATTCACTCATTTATTATATTTTTATTGCATTTATTTAATCATTATTATTTTTTTTTTTTAAATTATTTTCATAATATTACTAAACACTAGTTAGTTATTGTGAGTCATACCCGAGCTACTACGAAGTCATATCGCCTACTACCAGAGCGCTCTTCCGTTTGGTGGACATGAGCCCGACTCTACTGTTGGAGTCGTAAATTTAGCCTACCTAGGTTAATTCACCTAGGGTAGGGAGGGGTCTTTAACGAGTACCTGACATCGGAAAGGCTGGGGACAATCTTTTAACCTTTCATCTCCCTGATAAAAAATCTAAGAGCTTCGGCCAGGTTTCGAACCCGCGATCTTGAGCTCAGTAAACAAGCACGCATACCATTGAGCTACCGGCGCCCTCAACACTGTGTATATTGTACTCCAAGACCTTAGTAATTATAATTATAATAATCTTGTACTATACATAAATAGTATTATTATTATTAAATCGAGGTGGGGAAGTATAATGGCGGTCATTCACCGATGTCTCTTTCTGTTTAGTTTATTGAGAATGAGATGACGGGTTCAACTGATAAACAAACAAAGACAAAGATCAACAAACAAAACAGAGACACGGTAGAACCTAGAGGTGTCACTGCCTTCAAGGCACTGTCCCACCCACCAGTCCAATTAGCCCTACAGATTATCCGGAGACAAATCTGGAGAATTTGGATTTCGAATATTACTTCCACAACTTTGCGAAGTTTTCCGACCTCCGCTTTCCAAAAATGAAAAAATAAAAAGTTCTTATCTTTCTGTGTCAGTTGTTTGCCTGTTAACACGATAACTTCCGGTAGAATGAATGTATTAACACGAAATTTTATATGTGTCTCCAAAACCCTCTAAGGACGACATCTATTGATTTTCAGCCAAATCGCTCAAACTGAAAGGGTGGATTAGAGGGGGGGCTTAACACAAAAACCCTAATAACTGCCAATGTAAAGAATGTATCGACACAAGTTTAGTTTGAGCATTCAGAAGCCACTATGATAATACTTACACCGTTAAACCATAAGATGGTAATAGGGTAACGTCATAGACACATAAAACAGATATTAAGTAACTATTAGAGTCTTACATACATGTGATAAGTAAAACCAATACATTTAAAAAATACTTGAAAATGCAGTAGATACAGTTTTTAATTTAATTAAAATTAAAATTAATATTCTTATAAGTCTTCCGGAAGTGTTTTTTATGTAAGTCAAATACAGATTTTTAATCCATACGGTCCATTAGTTGTGGAGGAGAATAGACAGTCTAATCGATTAATTCCTGCTGGGGAATTTACTAATTTAATTAGGGAATTCACCGGCGAATTTGAAATAAATTTCTTATTTATTTTTAATTGTTTATTTTTAATTGTTTATTCTCTTATTTATTAATGACATTATTGTCAAAAAAGGGAAAATATTTAAATATTTTTCGATCTGGGGAAGAACTTAGCGGAAGATTCACCGAAAACTTATCGCTGACTGGCAGCGCCCTCCGCCAAAAAACAAAGGAGATTTGTACAAGTCAGAGGAGGGTTCGATTAGTAATTCTCTGAGAGACTAGAGACTGACACCGTTCTACCCAGCTGTTTCATAACTCTGTATTCAACGGTACAGGTCAGGTCGTGGATGGGAGAGGGGGGGGGGGAGGGGGGGGGGGGGGGCAGTTAGGAAATTTTTATAGGGGGCATATCAACTAGAATTTCCTTTATTGGGTAGAACTGTTGAAGTTTATTTTGCAAGACTCTAAATGCCAACATGAATATACTGCGGCAGTGTCCTACCGCCTCCTCAAATTTATAGAAAAAACTCAATTTTCAACGAAAACAACTAAAATTGAGTAAACTTACTTCCTCAGCGAGAATTAATTAATCAAATTTATGCTCGTCTTCAGAAACCAACCGAATTGGCTAAAAATCAACAGATATCTTCTTTAATAGGTCCTGGATACAGATATATAGTTACTTGTCAATATTATTCTATCGGACAACAGAATTTTTTTTACTTCTATAGCTGTACAAAGTATAAGGAAAATTATGTAATCAGTCAGAAATTCGAAGCAGAATTTTCAACGGAATCCCAAGTTTTCCAACCTCCTGATTTCAAAATTATACTTAAAAAAATTTATGTGTGTCTGTGAATACGATAACTCCCGATAAAATTAATATATCAACATGAAATTTTATATGTGTATGCAGAACCCTTTAAGGACGGCACTTATTGATTTTCAGCCAAATCGTCTAAAGAAAAGGGAGAGATTAGGGGGATGGCTTCACACAAAAACTCTAATAACTACCGTTGTAATGAATATATTGACACAAAATTTCATATGTAACTTCAAAGCCCTCTAAAGACGACACCTATTAACTTTTAGCAGAATCCGTTGAAGGGGAGGGGGGGATCAGATGTGGGCTCAACTTATAAACCCCAATAACTGCCGATGTAATGAATGTATCGACATGAAATTTTGTATTTAAATTTAAAACCCGTAAGAATGACATCTATTAATTTTTCGAGGTCTCGGTAGAAGGGAAAGGGGCAGAGAAGGAGGTCTCGAATCAAATACGCTAATAACTGCCGATGTAGTGAATGTATCGACACATAATACAGTGTGAGGATTCAGAAACCATTATGTAAGTCGAATATTGAGTTTTAACACAAACGGTCGATTGGCTTTGAAGGGGACAACTCATGCTGAAGGAACTGATTCACCGAATTTTTTTATTTATTTTTGTGATCAGGGGTCGGAAAAATATAAAATTCCGATGAAAACTCAATATCGAATTTCTGATGGATTCCATAACTTCCCCTATACTTCGTAAAGCGGACAGGTATAAATAATTAATGAGCTATTCTATGAATAATGTTTGATAATACGCAGAGGGGAAAATAGGGTCAGAGGATATCTACCAAAAAATAACAAACCAACATACTACACAATTGAAAAACATAGTTGGCCATTTTGTTAAATGATTAATTCGTGCTGTGGAAGTACATTGTCCATGATTCACCGACTCTTTTTCTTTAGGAAAGATTTTTTCGTTAACTACCGTCCCTTTGTCCGAAGGCCCCCTTGTTTTTCAGTGCTCTTTGAGACTTCTAGCGCACCAAAGGGAACGAATAGCCTTCTTGGGAATCACTCTGTTAGATAAAGGTGTGGCCCCAATTTTACTATTAACCACAAACCCCCGAAATTTCTCGAAACCGCTTCCGCTTTTTTTGGGGGGTTGCCGACCTCCGGTGAAGGCCACAATAGCCGTTCGACGGCTGTGGGGGCCACTATCGTCGTGCCTAGCTGGCGGCCGTCCCCGGCGCAGAGTGCTTTCTTGTTTCTCCACTAGGAGGCGACAAATCGGCTGAAAACCGGGTCTCCATCACCAGCTGCCTTAAGTCGAGTCCCAGGTCTCCACCCGTCGTTTAGGGGCCATTCGGAGAACACATGCTCTGCACTATCGACTCCACCGCACTAACAGTTCGGGTTGTTCTTCCTCTTAAAGAAGAAGAGCATGGCGTTGAAATCTCCGTGACCTGATAGTATCTGGGACATCCAGGGTCATCGAGGCCTCCTCACAGGTTAGTAGCCAGCCACTCTTAACCACTCAGCCACATCTCAGGCAAGTAACGAGTCACTCTAATCACTTAACCATCGAGGCTCCTATTGTTATACCTATCAGGTGTATGAGAGAGAATAATTAGAGTGCAGAACCTTTCATTAATAGATAGAGCCATGTGTGTGTGTGTGTGTGGTAACATTGTATATACACAGATAGCCAACTAGGATGTGGCATTGTTTGCTGATGTGGAGAAAGTTAGCGATTCGAAACTCGACTCTCTACTTCACGATATACCCATTTAGTAACCCTACATCAGAGTTAACATAAATGAAAGTAGTGCGCAGGCTCAAACAAAGAGACAATTCAAGTTGACTCATTACACTTCCATTGACAAGGAGAAGGAGGAGACTATAGAAAGGAAATGGGCATTATTCAAATATTTGGCAACCTTATTTCTCAGAGAAGGAGAGAGTGAGTGGAGGGAGCGAGGGAGGGAGAGAGAGGTGAAGGAGATGTGTTCCAAGTTCGCGGTGAATCACCGGCTATGAACTTCCCCAGCAAAAATTAATCAATTACGTTGTCGCTCTCCCTTCAAAACCAATCGACCTTCTGGGCTAAAACTCCATAACGGTACTCACATTGTGGCTTCAGAATCCTACTTACTATTTTCTCTTTCGATACATTCAAGCGTACTTGAGTCAAGCCCTCCTTCTCTTTGACCGATTTCGCAGAAAATTCTTATGGAATTTTGAATTTAAATATAAAATAGCCCTCTGATCCTCCACCGGCTGGAAAATTCACAGGTATCTATCGATCTTATAGGGCTTTGAATATAAGTATGAAATTTCGTGCCATTACAACGGCAATTATTAGTTTTTGTGTTAAGCCTCCCTCTAACCCCCCCCCCCCTCCTTTTGACCGATTTGGCTGGAAATCAATAGGTGTAGTTCTTAGAGGGTTCTGGATACAAATATAAAATTGCCTCTCGATACATTCATTTTATTGGGAGTTATCGTGTTCACAGACAAACATTTTTTTTCATATTTGGAATCTAGAGGTCGGAAAATATGAAATTCCGTTGAAAACTGAACATCGAATTTTTGACCGATTACATAACTTCCCCTATACTTCGTATAGCTGGGAAGTGGAAACCTGTAGGATATCGTACGAGTATTATTCATTCTTTAATGAATGATTAATAAGAAAAACAGAAACATTTTTCATTTTTTTTTCTGATGGCTGCCTAAAAAATAGAAATGTATCATTGTCAACATTAATTTATTGCTGTATTCAGGAGTTTTTTTAGTTTTTTATATTATCGTTGTTACGAATTATTAATTAATAATTGTAATTAACGTGCCTATCGTTACCTTTGTTACATACCAGGAATTAGATAATTTTTTTGTTAAGTTGTTCATCACTTCTTTTAAACCATTTCACTTAATACACTACAAGAAGGTTAGGTACGAGGGTGTCAAGAAGGGGTGGGGGTCAGAAGGCCAGAGATGATGGAAGAGAGGGGGAACTCTCAGAACGTTAAACTTGTGATCTGCAATTTTCTGAGTTGACCCATGTGCAGTTATAAGAATGAGAATATCTTCAAGTACAAAATGTGATACAAAAAGACACCGGAAACGGGACATTGCATATATATGTTAAATTATTCTTATGACACCATTGCATTGAAATTTCAAAAGAACAATTTGTAATTCAAATATCTGGATGCATTAAATACAAACAAAACAATTCATTGATCAAAATGAAAAAAATAATGTGATATGGCCATTACAGGACTTTCTTATACCATCCAATCACCCTTATAGATCACTCTGCCCCCCTCCCCTTTCTCAAGATCATTTCATACTGGCATTACTGGGTTTATAAAAGTAAAGAGTAGGCCTCAGAGGTATTTTTCTTTCATTGTTCAGCGTAATTTTGAGTGACTTTCTTATACGCAGTACTTCCAGTATAAAATTATTTTGAGAAGTGGAAGGGGGAGAGAGACTGATCTTGAAGTGTGGTTAGCTAAAGAGACTCTTGTAATGGCAACATCACATATATTTTATTTTTGAGGGAGCCAGTAGCACAGTGGTGCTTGCTTAATGAGCTCAAGATCGCGGGTTCGAGACCCTCAGGTTTTTTTATCTGGGAGACCTTGATGAGCATGCCGTCCTTCGGATGTAACGTTAAGTAATGGTCCAGGCCTAATGTCAGGTACTCGTTAAAGATCCCTACCCTAGGTGAATAAAAATATAGATTAGGCAAATTTAGGGCTCCCATAGTATAGTCGGGCTCATGTCCAACAGAGTTACGAAAGAGCGCTCTGGTAGTAGGCGATATGACATTGTAGTGAAAGCCCGGGCATAAGTCACAATAAATCCAGAACCCCTCTTGATTTTCAGCTAAATCCTCGAAGGGGCACAAAAACGCAAATGTATTAATACGAAATTTACTATGAGGATTGAGGAGACATCCATTGATTTTCAAACAAAGCGACAGAGGGAGAGTGAAAACATAGCTATTGATTTGTGCTGGGGAAGTACACAACTGGTGATTTATCGACGCATTTTTGTCAGTATAAATCTAGTTATAAGTTGAGTCCCATCAACAGAGGGGGTGACCCGACCGTGACCCAGTTGAATAGCATGGAGCCAGACAGATAGACCTGGTGGCTCCAAACAGTCACGAGGGCCCATCTCAACACCAAGGGACCTAAGCATACAAATGCTCTTATCTCTTCCCTGTTAGCGCAACCATGGAAATCTTAAAAGTTGCCTATTCATGTTTAATTAGGGTGGGTGTCTTTAACGAGTACCTGACATTGCAGAGGCTAGGAACCGTCAGTCAACGGCCTCTCCGAAAAAGGGCGTGCTCACGGTTTTGTTAACGAGCCTCAACTGGGTTTGAGCCCACCATCTAGAGCTCAGTGTTCAAGCAAGCTACCCCGCATTCTTGGACCATTCAGCTAATGACAATATCGACGTCAAGCTATCCACACTTTATAAATAATAAAGAAAACAGGAATGTTTTTTATATTGTCTATTTCACAAGATATATAAAATATATGGGAGTACTTTACTAAATACAGTATTTGTTAAGTCGTGGCTCAAGATGATAGCAATACCGAAAGTACTCCCATATATTTTATACATCTTTTGAAATAGACAATATAAAAAATATTCGTGTTTTCTTTATTATTTATTAAGTAATCTCTCTGCAAAAATGTTAAATATCATATCCACACTTTGGTATCTACTACATATATACGTAGTATGGTGGACAAATATCAGTACTATTGGTACACACGAACTGACAGGATATTTTTTCTCCATTTTTGGAATCTAGAGGTCGTAAAACATAAAATTCCGTTGAAAAAGCAACCTGGAGTAAAATTTGAAAAATGGAAAACTTGATTGTTCCACTTGTGAGTCTCAATAGTTTTATCTTAATATAAATTGATAAATTATTTACTTAGCCAGCATCAATAGTTTTATCTTGATATAAATTGATGAATTATTTACTTAGCCAGCAGCAAAAGTTTTATCCTAATATAAATTGATGAGTTATTTACTTAGCCAGCATCAATAGTTTTATCTTGATATAAATTGATGAATTATTAACTAACCCAGCATCAATTAATCAATTAAGTGTTCACTCTCCCTCTACGGCTAAAAATCAAGTTGACTTACACAGGCCCGTCTGAATCCATAAGTATTTAGTTTCTTGTTCCTTATACTTGCGGCAGATGGACAAATCAGTACAGTTGTACGCTGGCGTGGCCGAGCGGACGAACGAAGACCTGCGCGACCTACATTTCCGTTCCAATCTGATATGCATATATACTTTATTTCTGTACTAATTAAAATTAGCAAATTAGCCCTCCGCACTGTGCAGGCCACCCAGTCGACGGAACTAATTCTGTCTAAAAAAAAAAAAAAAAAAAAAAAAAAAGAACTTCAAAGAACACTAATATTATTAAAAAATTAACTGAAGTAATTAGTACAAAGTTACGGATGCATGCCATCTATATATTTTTTGTTTATTTATCTATTAACATGATTAGATAAATATATCTTCTGTAAAAACTATAATAGAATGTGTTGGCATCCCTCAGCTCCGTGTACACCTCTATGAATTATCCGATAAATATAGAATAGCAGTTCTTTTGGCAACAAAACAAAGACATCGGCAGTATACATCCAACAGACAGAACCATTTGTAATAAAATAACTTATCACTTTCCATCCAAATCCTTCTCCTCTTCGGCCGAATGAACTTACAATCGTATACGTTCGTTTCAATACATTCAATCAATTGGAACTTGTTTTATCCTGTACCAATGGAAAGTAGGCTTGTTGATTTATTGGAAATACTGACCTACATTAAATTGAAAGTAAATCAAACTTTCACTTCCCTCAGATATAACAAGGATACGGGCAGTTATGTAATCGGACATAATTCCATGCGCAGTTTTCAACGGAATTTCATGTTTTCCGAACTTATGATAACTCCCGATAGAATTGTGATGTATAAAAAATACACACATTTAAATTATTAATATAAAAAAATTAATTATATTTATTTTTTTATAAAATCCAAGAAGCAACTGAATTAGTAAATAAATAATATGAATGCATTTTCTTTTAAAACAAACGAGTAGAAAACAAAACACGACCATCAGCTGTTTTTGAATTAGTGTAAAGGAGTGAATGGTGTGTGGTCTGGGTTGAGATGTGAAGGTGGACAGAGAGGCTAAGATGTGATGAACTAAGTAGTGAATTAACGGTAAAATTGATGCGCAAAGAAGGTACTGTTACTTATTTATAATTACAAAATATATATGCCCAAAAATATGTCACTTTTATTCGAAGAATGCCAAAATATAAAACAAAAAAAGAAAAAAAATTGAAAGAGTTACATCTATGTAAGAAAATAAACCCAAATATTTGTTCTCGTAAATTCTATGCTATTCATTTTCCCTGTTGACCCAGTAAGATGATTTGAAAACCTTTTGATTAGATTTAATATTTTTACAAAATTTAGAAAAACAATATGGCACCTCTTTAGAAATCCAAATGAAAACTTTGTTAATTGAATTTTTTTTTAAATACGTGCACTTTCTTAAAAATTGCACGTCTTGAACTTTTGATATTTTTTTAGGACCCTTTTGGAAAAATTACTGTAGAAATCAAAATTTAGTAAAAGACCAGAGATAACATTTCTACAGGAAATGTGGTAGTTTTTATTATTTAACTTTTATTTAATTATTATTAGTTTTATTATTTCAATTATTATTTATACTTTACAAAAAATATTTTATTCACCACATAATGTATCAACACCCAATTTTATACATAATATGTTTTTTTATACATATTATGTGAATTTTCAGCGGAATCAACCGATGGAGAGGGTTATTTTATATTTAAATTCAAAACCGCATAACCATGGCACCTATTAAGTTTCCGAGGAATCGGTTGAAGGGAAGGAGGGGGGACCAGAAAAGGGGGGCTTAACTCCATTACACAACAACTGCCGATGTAATAAATGTATCGACACAAAATTTAATGTGAAAATTCACAAGTCACTTTGTCAGTCAAATATTGAGTTTTAGCCCAAACGATTGATTGACTTTGGAGAAAGAGCGAAAATATAATTGATTAATTTGTTCTGAGAAAGTACAACATTTTTAAATTATATAACTTCCTTATTCTATAAATAATAAAAAGAATATTTATAGGGTAGGAACAGTGTTGCCAAAATAAATAAATAAATAATAGGAGGAAAGGAGAGATTGGCTAAGGTTAGGCTGAGGGTTGGCAAACATGGCTCTGGGATCTTTCCATCCAACAAGCACCACAGAAGAAGATACAAGGTCAACAACAGGATGGGAGATGGTCTGCCCGGGCAATGGGCAAACAGGACAACCGATATTGCTGTCTATCTTCTAGACAAATATAAAAGTAATCTCACTGATCTAATTCTCATGTACTTCCAGTAAGTCATGGAAAAATAGAAAATATAGAAATTGTCAGTGTAAAAAACTGGGAAGCAATCTTCATAGCCAATAAGTTAACAATATCCCAATAACATACTGAATTGATGGCTAATTTATATTATTAATTAAATATAATATTAATTTATATTGATGGCAAACTGTTTATCGATTATACATCGTCGATTATACTGTTTGAATGTTTATTAATTTGTTTGAGGGCGCCGGTAGCTCAGTGGTATGCGTGCTTGCCTTCTGAGCTCAAGATCGTGAGTTCAAAAACCCGACCGAGGCCCTTAGTTTATTTTATCTGGGAGGTAAAATAAAGCACGCCGTCCTTAGGGACGTTAAGCGATGGTCCCGAGCCTGTACAATGTCAGGTACTCGTCAAAGACCCCTGCTCCAGGTGAATAAAAATTTAGGACTCCGAGAGTAGAGTCGGCTCATGTACACCAGAGTGACGAGAGAGTGCTCTGGTAGTAGGCGATATGACTTCGTAGTTAAAGCCCGGGCATGAGTCATAATAGCTAACTATTAATTTGTTCATGTATAATTCAAAATCTGTTTCTCTGTACGTGTTTGTTCCGAATAGGCGTCGAACTCGTTTATCCTACCAAGACTTTCCACATAACACTGGTGAGGGCAGCACTAGTTCAGAGGTTGCGAGCTAGCCAACTGAGCTCAAGATCGCGGGTTCGAAACCCGACCGAGGCCATCAAGTGTTTATCTCGAACGTAAAAACTTTGAGCACGTCATCCTTTGGATGGAACATTAAGCAATGGTACTCGTTAAAAGACCCCTATCCAAGGGTAAATAAAACTAGGTTAAAATTTAGGACTCCCAGAGTAGAGTCGGGCTCATGTCCATCACAATGACGAAAGAGCGCTCGGTAGATGGCGATATGACCTCGTAGTTGATGCCCGGGCATGAGTCACAATAAGTAATTAACTATAACACTGGCCCGAAGGGGTTCGCCACATACACACCGACTGATGAACCGAAGATATTAAAAGCGGAGCGCATCATGCCCTTGGTAGATGTTGAAGCATGGTCCGCATCATGCCCTTGGTAGATGTTGAAGCATGGTCCGCATATCAAAATACAATTATTTAAATAGAATCCAAGGTAAAACAAATTGTGAGAAAAAAGTCGGTGCATTTTTAATCATTTATAAAAGAAACGAAAATTGCACAGCGAGGTAGACGAGGACCATGCCATGGGGATCAAGGGCTATCTGTTTAAAGCACCCCCTTCATTTTCTTCTAAGTACGCCAAAAAGGGGGAGGGGGTTAAGGAGGAGTGCGAAAATTTAGTTTATTACATTGCAAATATAATAATAATATAAATATTATAATAATATTAATATTATTATTTTTATACTAATTTATTTTCTATTATTTATTTATTTTATTTTATACTATTGTTTGACTACTTTTGGGATTGATGCCCGATCTTTAACTACTAGGTCATATCGCCCACTACCGAAGCGCTCTTTCTTCGCTCTGATTAACATGAGCCAGACACTACAATGAGAATCCCAAATTTTGCTAACCTGAAGGACCTCTTAACATCCCATTCGAAGGTCGGCATGCTCCCAAACCTAACGGTCTATAACTATCTTCTACTATTATTGTTATTTCTAATCCCATATGAATCTAATAACTGTTTACGTGACTAATAAGCTATCTTGATTTATACCTACATTTTCATAACGTATCCAATTACCTCGTTACGGAAATTATTATTATTATTATTCTTTTACAGACACTTTGAAGTGTGTACTCACCCCGAGGGACTCCGAAGAAACTACAGTATCCATAAGAAGTAGGAAATCGGGGATACACGCCCGGGAGAAGCGGTCCACAGAGCGGCCAGGCTGGCCTAACGATAACTAGAATACAATTATCGTAGAGTACATATCTGTGTAGTATTTACATAAACAGAGAAACAATGATACCGAGGGACATCAGTCCTAGATAAGGTCCTCTGTATGGCGACACACTTCTCTTAAATGGCAAATACCTTGGGGAAAATCTCGGGCAATGTACTTCACCAGTTCCAATTATCTTTAATCCTCCATGTGTCGTTATACTCGTATGTTCTTCCTCTAAACTATCAAATCGGTAGATTAGTTTTAGAGGAAGAGCGAAAACTCAGTTATTGATTTGGGGAAGTACCGGTGATTCACCTATTTATTTTATTTTTTTTTCCTTTTCCACAGCTATAGAAATAAAACGGTTAATCCGATGTTGAGTTTTTACCGGAATTTCATCTTTATCGACCCTTAGATTCCAATATGGAAAAAAGATATACACAGGGTGGGCCAGATAAGTGGGCCACAAGTGAAATATCTCCTAAACGGTTAGAGATATCAAAATTGTGCATAGGGCTAAAGTTGTAGCACTCGCCGAGAGCTATAGTATGGCGTCCTCGAATAGACAAAAATGACCCTTTTAATGGCTCAAACAGCCCTTCGAAGGGCGGGGTTCCCTTTTGACCCTTAAGTTTCATTACATTTTATTAAAATACTAAAGAAACAAGGAAAAACTGTGCAAACAGATTTTTGATACGTCAAGTAGTACCTACCCGAAAAAAAACGTTTAAAGTTGCACGTTTTCCTTATTCTGAAGTTAGTTGGAATTTAATAACTTCAGGATAAGAAAAACATGCAACTTTAAACGTTTTTTTTTCGGGAACTACTTGACGTATCAAAAATCTGTTTGCACAGTTCTTCCTTGTTTATTTAGTACTTTAATAAAATGTAATGAAACTTAAGGGTCAAAAGGTAACCCCGCCCTTCGAAGGGCTGTTTGAGCCATTAAAAGGGTCATTTTTGTATTTTCGAGGACGCCATGCCATAGCTCTCGGCGAGTGCTACAACTTTAGTCCTATGCACAATTTTGATATCTCTAATCGTTTAGGAGTTATGTCACTTGTGGCCCGCTTATCTGGGCCACCCTGTATGAAAATACCGTCGGTGAATCACCGGCAATGTGAACAAATTAATCAATTAGCGTTTCGCTCCGCCTCCAAAACCAGGCGACCGTTTGCGCTAATATTCAACAGTTGACTTACACAGGGGCTCCTAAATCCTCATACTAAATGTTGTGTCCATTCATTCAATACATCGGCAGTTATTAGGGTTTTTTAATTGAGCCCTCCACTGATCCCCTCAAAATTAATAAGTGTCATAATTATGGAGTTTTGAATTCATATATAAAATTTCGTGTCGATATATTCATCTTATCGGACGTTATCGTTTTCATAGACACACCGACAGACAGAGTTGATTTTTTTTTTCATTTTTTCATATTTGAAATTTATAAGTCGAAAGAGCGCTCGTCCATCACTCTGGTGAACATGAGCCACAAGAGCCCTTAGTTGAACCTAAGTCTAACGTCCCTTCCTGCCTGCTCAAGGTTTTATTTTTACCCTCCCAGATAAAAACCTAAGGGCTTAAGAGAATGTAACAGACAAATATAGGAGAACTTTCATTATAATAATAGCCGGAGAGGAAGAGGAAGGGTGTCTGTCAGTCTGTTTGAGTTAGGGGTTAGAGAGGGGGGGGAGGGGGGGGGAGGGGGGGGGGGGGGTTAACTAACTTTCACGTACAATTAGGGCCTCCGTAACAGAAACTTTCAGATCAATAACACCAGTCACAGTCACAATTACAATTACCTAACGCATACTTATGTAACTACGTTTGTTTTTCCAATAAGGAAAAGTATAACTGAATTATTTTATTTTGAAAATTCAAATATTTTATAAGTGAGGTTTGTTAGTTAATTAAAGTTGCTAGTAATTTTCCACTTTCAGATTAGCAAAATAATAAATAAAATATTATATTAATATATTAATGCGAATATAAGAGTCCATTCCAGTAGTAATCTGGTCCTGAAATGAAAGTAATCGACATGAAGAAGAACAGGAAGGGCAGCTGTACCGTTGGCAGTCACTTGTACTGAATAACCTACTTGTGTTGAGAGTAGGGGAGAAAAGGGGACTCTGGCGCAGGGCTAAAGGGCAACTGGGTTAGTATCCTTTTTCAGTGCAGGGGCAACTCTTCCCTCCTCCCACCGCCCCTCCTCATCATCCTTACTATATTAATACCTTCTTTATACTAATTCATCACATTACCCCCCTCCCAATTTTTATTTCATGATTTAATCTTACATCCCCTCATGTCAGTAAACACATCCAATGTGCTTCCCCATATTGATTGTAATCTCCTCTAATATTTTATTGTAATCCTACTTCCCCACATCAATTATCCTAAAATCATAATTCGTAAATCCTGCTTCCTCAGATCAATTGTACTTCTCCTTCTAAACCTGGAATATTTTCAGAACAACCTCAATAGGAACCCTTACACCGGCACCCCATCCAAAATATTTTTCAAGACCGGCATACATTCACTTTTACTTCCTCATACTAATCCTCCTTCAACCCTCAGTTCAGCGGTATAGTCAATCCATCTCAATTTTCTCACTTATACTTCCCCACATAAATTGTCTAATTTTTTTTCTCTACTTGTCTACATCCGAGCAATTTTCTTTAGATTTCATCATAGTCCAGTAATTTTAGCTTCGGCACCATCCTGCTTCGCCCAACTCCTACAACCTCTCCTCTAGATCGGCTAACATTTTCATCATAACCCGGTCTACCCATACATACACCTACACCCATTAACCTCTCACTCGCTCTAGGGCTAGGTCTAGGTCCAGAGGTCTCATGGAAACATTCTTAGGCGGTATATTTAACTTACATTTATTTTCTTCGTAGGCTGCTTCTCATCTCCAACACTTTCTTAGGATGATTCTCACCAGCATCTCTACATCAGGTATCTGTAACAGACTTTACAGGGGTGTGTATTTCTTTTAGTTCGCTTTATTGATTAATCAATAAACCGGTAAGCCTCTTCACCAGCGTCAAGGTAGAAATACGTCGAAGAGGTGGGGTGGGATTAGGGAAGGAATAAAAGCTCGAGTCAGGGCTTCTCTTCAATCTTTAGGTTTTTCTTTTGTACAGGTTTACGGGTTTTACACCACGCCAGTGACCAATTAGGTTTACGGGTTTTCACACCACGCCAGTGACCAATTAGGTTTACAGGTTTTCACACCACGCCAGTGACCATTCAAAAACCAAGAGATATCAGATCAGTCTAGATTAAGCCTCAAGAGGATTTTAGGAATGGGATGGGAATAGGAATGTTTTCCGATATTTAAGTGCCCTCGGAAAAACGGGTAGCCAGGTTATACCTCCCAGCACTAGGTTTGAATTGAGTAATGTCCATGAGCTAAGGTATGAACCCCATCAGATAAAACTACTCTTTTGTCATCCTCGGGGGATAAAGCTTTTTTATTTATTCTAACGCTAAACAGCTCATGTTTCTTAGACTGAATCATTTTCATGTCTGTATATACTATTTTTCCTTCAAAAAGTGATTTCTCAAAATCTTGCAACGATATATTTTTTTCAACGGCTGCTTTCTTAACACCTTTAATACATTTTTTAATTTTTTTACTTATATCCATAGCATATATCTTCGGTTTTAGTCCTACGAATTTATTAATGATAACCCCATTAGTCTCATCTTTAAACTTGCCTAGAATTTTTTTATTTAAAACAGAATAGCAAGGATGATTCTGCGGGAAATCAGACGTATCAAAATAATTCTCCATCGCTTTCATGTCCTGATACCAGTCGGGTGTATTAATTAAATAAACTAAGCTGTCCGTATCTGTGTACATTAATTTTAGAGTATTAGGATTATATTTTTTCATCATTACATTATAGTGAAAATCGTACATCACAGTTTTGGACAAATCTAAAATCGACATGCCTACATATATAGGCTTATTAAATAATAATTTTGTTTTACTCATAGTTACAGATACTAAGTTTTCATGATAAATTATCCTGTCTAGAAAGTTAGCTTTGGCGATCAGTTTCATTAATTTTTTAGAGTCTGTAACTAGCATCATGTTCATACGGTTTCTTATGTTCTCCATAGTTTTCCCGAAGACAGCGTTATTCAAAAGTTTGTAAAAATCTTTTTCAAAGTCATTTTTCGCCTTTTTACGAAGCTCAGTATTACAATCAATGTATGACTGTAACCAACGAGACTGTCGAAATTGTATCGCTCTATGAATTTTTTTAACTTTTAAGCCATGTTTAATCGCTTGCTTTAAGTTGACGTAATGCACAACATATCGCTCGCGAGGATTGAAATGAGCAACTAATTTGTTTACTTTCCCGCCTGGAGGACTCACTGTCTCAGGTAAAAATGGTAAATCGTTATGAGCTGTGTGTAACTCGGAGGGATAGACTACGTCAACCTCCAGAATACATCCTAATTCTCCATTATCAGCCAAGTTTTCAATATTTATGCTTTCGGGGTCTTTCACCCATTCAAAACCCCCATAAGGTAGAGGTCTACTCATCGCATGTCCATAAAGATTATTTGCGTCTAAGTATGCAATATAAGAGGATTCCTTTTCCGGATCATACTCGGGCATATAACTATTATTAGCACTCGCATACCGGTGGGATACTTGACATAAACCTCCCCTGATCCCCCGCTCAAAGAATAATATCATGTCATAATCCATTAATTGTTCCAACTTCACCTTAGTATGCTTCAACATCGCATCCCATGTCATCCCAGGAGCAGTGAAATAATGTGCGGGGTCCACCTTATGACTATTAAGCATAACATCTCGGAAATTCTGGAAAATATCCGCGAGGATGAGTACATCCGTTTTAAGATAGATGTCGCTGTATTCTCCAAGGGTAGAGCACTTGAACATATCCCAAACACGTAGCCCACGCTCATAGTCCTCTTCACTCAACGGGGTATCAGTCAAAGTATTATAAAATTTTTCCCGGGGAGGTAGACATTTCTCATCCAGTTTTTCCCAAGCATCAACATAATCGTAACAGAAAACCCCTTTTTTGATCACAAGAGGAAGCTGATCCTCAGTAAAGTACTTAGAGGTTTCCCTAAAGGCTGTTTTTGGAAGCACGCTAGCCATATAGTCAAGACTACGACCTAAAAAGCGATAAGAGTCGATAAATCGAAGCTTAACACCGTGAACATGCTTAGTGAAGCTTATATATTTCTCCTCAGTATTTGGAATCACATCAACCCGCTCTGAATCTTTACCCAGCTCCATAACTATAATGTTTGCATCATAATTCGATAGATTATGAAAAATTACAGGTATATATGAGGGGGTTTTACACCGTAGGTTGCAACTATTACAGGCTGCTCCTCTATATTTTCCGGTCAAGTGATCATGATCCTTTACTTTAGGATTAATCTCAGAGAAACTCCCTTCACAAAGGTAACAATTTTGATCTTTTTCCCACTTCATCTCCTCGGCTTTGGTTATAATGATGGGAATATTTTTTTTATAAATTTCTGAAATTTTGAAAGCTAATGAATCGATGTACTTGATAAAGTGAGCACCCGCATCTTCACCTCTATAAATGTATGGAGGTATATTCATAGAACCATCGGATACTACGTGCACGCAAAAAGACATGGGCACATGTCGCTGATAAGGAACAGTCGCCTTTGATGTATCTTCAGAGAGGGGAGTCAACATGGTTTCAAAGTCAGCGTAAATTACGAAAGGGAGTCGGAGCTGCCGCTCAACATTTTTGAATTCCAAAATGGAGTCCTTAGGGAGCTCTATTCTAACAGGGCTGTTTTTATCGCAGTATATCTTATGCTTCCTCAGTTTTTCCTCCCCCGACTTACCGTACTGATTGTCAAAATGCTGAAAGCATCGCTTGCAAATTATAATTTTGTTTTTATGCTTAGTAATTTGTGACCGTACGAGCCTTTCGAAATTTTTAATGTATACATAATGCTGCTTAACACCATTATCCAACAGCAACAAATCGCGGTGCTGGGTTTTTTCGGTTTCGACAATTTTAATAGGGTACACATTATTGTTTTCGTCCAACCCGAACACATTTATAGAAATATTATTGATTTTTTCAAATTTTTTTATTTCATTCAAAGGAGTCGGGAAAGATACACAAGAGAAGTCATACCCGTGCTCCAAATTTTTATAGTTATTTACCCGCTGAGGATCCTTTCCTACAAATTTTGCTAGGATGGAATACTGAAAACAGAGGTGGTCCAAGTTTTTAACATTTACACATGCTTTCCGGGCTTCAATGTTTATAGGTAAGGGAATGTAGGTACTTCCACGAAGAGGTTGGTATCGATTTATACGCATCCTTAAGCCATCCACGGCAGTAAGAAACCATCCGCTCTTCTTCATTTGCGCTTCTTCCATCTCAACAGTTAATCTCTTAAAAGATACATCTAAGTATTCGTCTATATTGGTATCCTTAAAGATAGGACGATTTTTAGTCTTGAAAGCTTTATCCGTTAGATCGCCTACGACATTTTCAAACAAGCACTCTACTAGGAAATTAACTTTTAAAGCCGAATGGATCTGAAGTTGTTCCAAGATTTTTTTCTTTAAGCAATCACGCACATCTTCCAAAAAGCATGCCAGGTCCCCGTGTTTATTGGATCTTACAAAATAAGACTTAACTCTACCCTCGAAAGAAGTATCATAGAGAACCAGATTAGACTCATTAGGTACAAGCTTTAATAAAGTTTTCTTAAGAGGCTCATTTTTAGTTGTTTTCATAACCGGAACATCATTACACACAGACTCATGTCGACTACCATTAAACCTATTGGGAAACTCATGGCCGCAGTGTTTACACTTATAGACCTTTCCACAACTAAGTTCATGTCGCTTTAGGTGACAGGATTTATTGAAACTCGACTTGCAATGTTTACACACAAAATTATTAGGTCTAACCCCATGATTTAAAGCCATATGTATGTCAAAATCCATTTTAAGGAGTATTTCATCTCCACAATAATTGCACTTATGCATGATAAATCAGTATTTACCCCAAGATAACCGAATGTTTAAAGTACAATTCACCTTCACAGATCTCAGCGATGTTGCCACCTCAAAGTCTCAATGAAGACTGAAACACAGCTTATTCTTATAGGATGGAGGAACCGATCAAACCTGAAGGGAGCCGCTTATAGCCGAACACATCCGATGATAGACGAGTCAAACGATTGCTGACACCTGTTAACAACATATATATTAAATTTAATAAAACTATAGAAAAATTCAATATTTAAAAAATTACTGAATACAACACGCTTTGAATTATTTTTTAATCTAATACATAGGATGGCATTCTCAAAAGTGTAGGTAGATGATTTTTCCCACATATTCTCCAATCGGAAAAATTACTGAATACAACACACTTTGAATAAGATTTTTAATTATAATACATGTATAACACCGAAGGACGGCATGCTCAGAATTGTAAGTAGACGCTTCTTCCGAATATTATCCCAATCGGAAAGTTTACTGAATACAACACACTTTGAATAAGATTTTTAAATGTAATACTGTTTAGCGGAGGAGGGTATACTGAGTCTCCATTGGTAACGTCACTGCACGGGACCCTCGTTACAGACAGGGATGGTGTTCCGATGATTACCCTGGCTTTAGCTGGATATATTCAGTATATTAGTAGATCTG
Source organism: Aradus depressus (assembly GCA_963662175.1). Classification (NCBI taxonomy): domain Eukaryota; kingdom Metazoa; phylum Arthropoda; class Insecta; order Hemiptera; family Aradidae; genus Aradus; species Aradus depressus. The sequence continues at coordinate 3,854,304 of OY759219.1, forward strand.
TTCGGGAATTTCTCGAACCCTGAGTGAGAGTCCACTAGTTAGACCAATTGTATCGAAAGATTCCAACTAGTTGCCTCCTTAACCCAGAGCTGCCGAGAGAGCAGGAGCCGATGATAACCGAATGCCCTCTCAATAAGCCTATTTTTTGACTACATAGACTTAGTACACAGAGATAATAAAAAAGTAGGTAATATTCGGTTAAATTCAATATTTTACATAAATTGGGATAATTTCCGGAGAAATAGCTAACTTTATGTAAACGCTACAATGTCAAATATATAAATCACCCACCAAAAGTTTAACTGAAATATGTAAAATATAGGTTAGCGCAAAAACAAAAGTAAATATACAAGAAAACTATATCAAAAACATGGTACACAGACCATTTAGCTAAAATATGTGCAATAATCACAGAATAGATCATCATAAAATTAATAATATTAAACCTTAAAATATAAATAGCCAAAAGTATACTAACTTGATAGAAAATTGGTTGATTGCATTAACAGATCAACTAGAAAGTGTAATACCTCATTAACGCCTGCTGACCGAAGAACACAAAAAATTTTTTTAAAATAAATTAATGATTTTAAAAATTAAAAATAATATGTTCTCCTCCAATAATATTGAAAGCAAAAGGTGAGTTTAATATAAGTATTTCAATTCACTAGTTCTAATGTAGAGAGCGTCCTTATTGAGATAGAGACTTGTATAGACTGAAACATAGGAGCAACGCTCAGCGAAGGGGAGAGGGGGGGACTGCAAGACTCGACAGGCACTGACATGTTCTCTGAACCTCGTCACCTAGAGACTTTCACTATATCAAGGATTTACATACACATTATAAGCACATTGATTATATAAGAAATGATTCTTCATATGTTATTCTTATCGAACACATGTAAAACATTATGAACATAAAGAAGAAAAAATATATATATACGTGATGTGGCCATTATAGAAGGTTCTTCTACCAGCCACTCAACTACCAGAGAACATGAAATAAGTTTTGAATAATACTATTCTTATAGAAAAGGTTGAACACAATACCAATTTATTTATTTATTTTTCTCTGGTGGCTAATAAATTGGGATAATTTCCGGAGAAATAGCTAATTTTATGCTGACCGAAGAACACAAAAAAAAAAAAAATTTAAATAAATTAATGATTTAAAAAATTAAAAATAATATGTTTTCCTCCAATAATATTGAAAGCAAAAGGTAAGTTTAATATAAGTATTTCAATTCACTATCTCTAATGTAGGGAGCGTCCTCATTGGGATAGAGACTTGTATAGACTTAAACATGCATGGTCTACAGTTATCCAAACATGGGTTAGAGCTGTATGAATTAAAAAGCATGTAGTGTGGCTCCTACCGAAGGATGGTGTGCTCAGGGCGTTGAAATGCATGACTCCTGCGAGGTAGCTGAAGGATCCTGAAGGATGGTGTAGATGATCCTGTGTTCCTGTGGTAGAATGTGGGGAGGAGTGATCCTGTGTTCCTGTGGTACAACGTTATGATGGGGTGATCCTGTGCTCCTGTGGTAGAATGTTGTGAAAGGGTGATCTTCTGCTCCTGTGCTCCTACCAAGTAGATGGGAGAGGTATGATGAGGGTGATCCTGCGCTCCTGTGGTGAAAGGGTGATCCTGTGCTCCTGTGCCAGAACATACTTCTCCCATCTACTTGGTAGGAGCACAGGAGCAGAAGATCACCCTTTCACAACATTCTACCACAGGAGCACAGGATCACCCCATCATAACGTTGTACCACAGGAACACAGGATCACTCCTCCCCACATTCTACCACAGGAACACAGGATCATCTACACCATCCTTCAGGATCCTTCAGCTACCTCGCAGGAGTCATGCATTTCAACGCCCTGAGCACACCATCCTTCGGTAGGAGCCACACTACATGCTTTTTAATTCATACAGCTCTAACCCATGTTTGGATAACTGTAGACCATGCATGTTTAAGTCTATACAAGTCTCTATCCCAATGAGGACGCTCCCTACATTAGAGATAGTGAATTGAAATACTTATATTAAACTTACCTTTTGCTTTCAATATTATTGGAGGAAAACATATTATTTTTAATTTTTTAAATCATTAATTTATTTAAATTTTTTTTTTTTTTGTGTTCTTCGGTCAGCATAAAATTAGCTATTTCTCCGGAAATTATCCCAATTTATTAGCCACCAGAGAAAAATAAATAAATAAATTGGTATTGTGTTCAACCTTTTCTATAAGAATAGTATTATTCAAAACTTATTTCATGTTCTCTGGTAGTTGAGTGGCTGGTAGAAGAACCTTCTATAATGGCCACATCACGTATATATATATTTTTTCTTCTTTATGTTCATAATGTTTTACATGTGTTCGATAAGAATAACATATGAAGAATCATTTCTTATATAATCAATGTGCTTATAATGTGTATGTAAATCCTTGATATAGTGAAAGTCTCTAGGTGACGAGGTTCAGAGAACATGTCAGTGCCTGTCGAGTCTTGCAGTCCCCCCCTCTCCCCTTCGCTGAGCGTTGCTCCTATGTTTCAGTCTATACAAGTCTCTATCTCAATAAGGACGCTCTCTACATTAGAACTAGTGAATTGAAATACTTATATTAAACTCACCTTTTGCTTTCAATATTATTGGAGGAGAACATATTATTTTTAATTTTTAAAATCATTAATTTATTTTAAAAAAATTTTTTGTGTTCTTCGGTCAGCAGGCGTTAATGAGGTATTACACTTTCTAGTTGATCTGTTAATGCAATCAACCAATTTTCTATCAAGTTAGTATACTTTTGGCTATTTATATTTTAAGGTTTAATATTATTAATTTTATGATGATCTATTCTGTGATTATTGCACATATTTTAGCTAAATGGTCTGTGTACCATGTTTTTGATATAGTTTTCTTGTATATTTACTTTTGTTTTTGCGCTAACCTATATTTTACATATTTCAGTTAAACTTTTGGTGGGTGATTTATATATTTGACATTGTAGCGTTTACATAAAGTTAGCTATTTCTCCGGAAATTATCCCAATTTATGTAAAATATTGAATTTAACCGAATATTACCTACTTTTTTATTATCTCTGTGTACTAAGTCTATGTAGTCAAAAAATAGGCTTATTGAGAGGGCATTCGGTTATCATCGGCTCCTGCTCTCTCGGCAGCTCTGGGTTAAGGAGGCAACTAGTTGGAATCTTTCGATACAATTGGTCTAACTAGTGGACTCTCACTCAGGGTTCGAGAAATTCCCGAACAGATCTACTAATATACTGAATATATCCAGCTAAAGCCAGGGTAATCATCGGAACACCATCCCTGTCTGTAACGAGGGTCCCGTGCAGTGACGTTACCAATGGAGACTCAGTATACCCTCCTCCGCTAAACAGTATTACATTTAAAAATCTTATTCAAAGTGTGTTGTATTCAGTAAACTTTCCGATTGGGATAATATTCGGAAGAAGCGTCTACTTACAATTCTGAGCATGCCGTCCTTCGGTGTTATACATGTATTATAATTAAAAATCTTATTCAAAGTGTGTTGTATTCAGTAATTTTTCCGATTGGAGAATATGTGGGAAAAATCATCTACCTACACTTTTGAGAATGCCATCCTATGTATTAGATTAAAAAATAATTCAAAGCGTGTTGTATTCAGTAATTTTTTAAATATTGAATTTTTCTATAGTTTTATTAAATTTAATATATATGTTGTTAACAGGTGTCAGCAATCGTTTGACTCGTCTATCATCGGATGTGTTCGGCTATAAGCGGCTCCCTTCAGGTTTGATCGGTTCCTCCATCCTATAAGAATAAGCTGTGTTTCAGTCTTCATTGAGACTTTGAGGTGGCAACATCGCTGAGATCTGTGAAGGTGAATTGTACTTTAAACATTCGGTTATCTTGGGGTAAATACTGATTTATCATGCATAAGTGCAATTATTGTGGAGATGAAATACTCCTTAAAATGGATTTTGACATACATATGGCTTTAAATCATGGGGTTAGACCTAATAATTTTGTGTGTAAACATTGCAAGTCGAGTTTCAATAAATCCTGTCACCTAAAGCGACATGAACTTAGTTGTGGAAAGGTCTATAAGTGTAAACACTGCGGCCATGAGTTTCCCAATAGGTTTAATGGTAGTCGACATGAGTCTGTGTGTAATGATGTTCCGGTTATGAAAACAACTAAAAATGAGCCTCTTAAGAAAACTTTATTAAAGCTTGTACCTAATGAGTCTAATCTGGTTCTCTATGATACTTCTTTCGAGGGTAGAGTTAAGTCTTATTTTGTAAGATCCAATAAACACGGGGACCTGGCATGCTTTTTGGAAGATGTGCGTGATTGCTTAAAGAAAAAAATCTTGGAACAACTTCAGATCCATTCGGCTTTAAAAGTTAATTTCCTAGTAGAGTGCTTGTTTGAAAATGTCGTAGGCGATCTAACGGATAAAGCTTTCAAGACTAAAAATCGTCCTATCTTTAAGGATACCAATATAGACGAATACTTAGATGTATCTTTTAAGAGATTAACTGTTGAGATGGAAGAAGCGCAAATGAAGAAGAGCGGATGGTTTCTTACTGCCGTGGATGGCTTAAGGATGCGTATAAATCGATACCAACCTCTTCGTGGAAGTACCTACATTCCCTTACCTATAAACATTGAAGCCCGGAAAGCATGTGTAAATGTTAAAAACTTGGACCACCTCTGTTTTCAGTATTCCATCCTAGCAAAATTTGTAGGAAAGGATCCTCAGCGGGTAAATAACTATAAAAATTTGGAGCACGGGTATGACTTCTCTTGTGTATCTTTCCCGACTCCTTTGAATGAAATAAAAAAATTTGAAAAAATCAATAATATTTCTATAAATGTGTTCGGGTTGGACGAAAACAATAATGTGTACCCTATTAAAATTGTCGAAACCGAAAAAACCCAGCACCGCGATTTGTTGCTGTTGGATAATGGTGTTAAGCAGCATTATGTATACATTAAAAATTTCGAAAGGCTCGTACGGTCACAAATTACTAAGCATAAAAACAAAATTATAATTTGCAAGCGATGCTTTCAGCATTTTGACAATCAGTACGGTAAGTCGGGGGAGGAAAAACTGAGGAAGCATAAGATATACTGCGATAAAAACAGCCCTGTTAGAATAGAGCTCCCTAAGGACTCCATTTTGGAATTCAAAAATGTTGAGCGGCAGCTCCGACTCCCTTTCGTAATTTACGCTGACTTTGAAACCATGTTGACTCCCCTCTCTGAAGATACATCAAAGGCGACTGTTCCTTATCAGCGACATGTGCCCATGTCTTTTTGCGTGCACGTAGTATCCGATGGTTCTATGAATATACCTCCATACATTTATAGAGGTGAAGATGCGGGTGCTCACTTTATCAAGTACATCGATTCATTAGCTTTCAAAATTTCAGAAATTTATAAAAAAAATATTCCCATCATTATAACCAAAGCCGAGGAGATGAAGTGGGAAAAAGATCAAAATTGTTACCTTTGTGAAGGGAGTTTCTCTGAGATTAATCCTAAAGTAAAGGATCATGATCACTTGACCGGAAAATATAGAGGAGCAGCCTGTAATAGTTGCAACCTACGGTGTAAAACCCCCTCATATATACCTGTAATTTTTCATAATCTATCGAATTATGATGCAAACATTATAGTTATGGAGCTGGGTAAAGATTCAGAGCGGGTTGATGTGATTCCAAATACTGAGGAGAAATATATAAGCTTCACTAAGCATGTTCACGGTGTTAAGCTTCGATTTATCGACTCTTATCGCTTTTTAGGTCGTAGTCTTGACTATATGGCTAGCGTGCTTCCAAAAACAGCCTTTAGGGAAACCTCTAAGTACTTTACTGAGGATCAGCTTCCTCTTGTGATCAAAAAAGGGGTTTTCTGTTACGATTATGTTGATGCTTGGGAAAAACTGGATGAGAAATGTCTACCTCCCCGGGAAAAATTTTATAATACTTTGACTGATACCCCGTTGAGTGAAGAGGACTATGAGCGTGGGCTACGTGTTTGGGATATGTTCAAGTGCTCTACCCTTGGAGAATACAGCGACATCTATCTTAAAACGGATGTACTCATCCTCGCGGATATTTTCCAGAATTTCCGAGATGTTATGCTTAATAGTCATAAGGTGGACCCCGCACATTATTTCACTGCTCCTGGGATGACATGGGATGCGATGTTGAAGCATACTAAGGTGAAGTTGGAACAATTAATGGATTATGACATGATATTATTCTTTGAGCGGGGGATCAGGGGAGGTTTATGTCAAGTATCCCACCGGTATGCGAGTGCTAATAATAGTTATATGCCCGAGTATGATCCGGAAAAGGAATCCTCTTATATTGCATACTTAGACGCAAATAATCTTTATGGACATGCGATGAGTAGACCTCTACCTTATGGGGGTTTTGAATGGGTGAAAGACCCCGAAAGCATAAATATTGAAAACTTGGCTGATAATGGAGAATTAGGATGTATTCTGGAGGTTGACGTAGTCTATCCCTCCGAGTTACACACAGCTCATAACGATTTACCATTTTTACCTGAGACAGTGAGTCCTCCAGGCGGGAAAGTAAACAAATTAGTTGCTCATTTCAATCCTCGCGAGCGATATGTTGTGCATTACGTCAACTTAAAGCAAGCGATTAAACATGGCTTAAAAGTTAAAAAAATTCATAGAGCGATACAATTTCGACAGTCTCGTTGGTTACAGTCATACATTGATTGTAATACTGAGCTTCGTAAAAAGGCGAAAAATGACTTTGAAAAAGATTTTTACAAACTTTTGAATAACGCTGTCTTCGGGAAAACTATGGAGAACATAAGAAACCGTATGAACATGATGCTAGTTACAGACTCTAAAAAATTAATGAAACTGATCGCCAAAGCTAACTTTCTAGACAGGATAATTTATCATGAAAACTTAGTATCTGTAACTATGAGTAAAACAAAATTATTATTTAATAAGCCTATATATGTAGGCATGTCGATTTTAGATTTGTCCAAAACTGTGATGTACGATTTTCACTATAATGTAATGATGAAAAAATATAATCCTAATACTCTAAAATTAATGTACACAGATACGGACAGCTTAGTTTATTTAATTAATACACCCGACTGGTATCAGGACATGAAAGCGATGGAGAATTATTTTGATACGTCTGATTTCCCGCAGAATCATCCTTGCTATTCTGTTTTAAATAAAAAAATTCTAGGCAAGTTTAAAGATGAGACTAATGGGGTTATCATTAATAAATTCGTAGGACTAAAACCGAAGATATATGCTATGGATATAAGTAAAAAAATTAAAAAATGTATTAAAGGTGTTAAGAAAGCAGCCGTTGAAAAAAATATATCGTTGCAAGATTTTGAGAAATCACTTTTTGAAGGAAAAATAGTATATAGACATGAAAATGATTCAGTCTAAGAAACATGAGCTGTTTAGCGTTAGAATAAATAAAAAAGCTTTATCCCCCGAGGATGACAAAAGAGTAGTTTTATCTGATGGGGTTCATACCTTAGCTCATGGACATTACTCAATTCAAACCTAGTGCTGGGAGGTATAACCTGGCTACCCGTTTTTCCGAGGGCACTTAAATATCGGAAAACATTCCTATTCCCATCCCATTCCTAAAATCCTCTTGAGGCTTAATCTAGACTGATCTGATATCTCTTGGTTTTTGAATGGTCACTGGCGTGGTGTGAAAACCTGTAAACCTAATTGGTCACTGGCGTGGTGTGAAAACCCGTAAACCTAATTGGTCACTGGCGTGGTGTAAAACCCGTAAACCTGTACAAAAGAAAAACCTAAAGATTGAAGAGAAGCCCTGACTCGAGCTTTTATTCCTTCCCTAATCCCACCCCACCTCTTCGACGTATTTCTACCTTGACGCTGGTGAAGAGGCTTACCGGTTTATTGATTAATCAATAAAGCGAACTAAAAGAAATACACACCCCTGTAAAGTCTGTTACAGATACCTGATGTAGAGATGCTGGTGAGAATCATCCTAAGAAAGTGTTGGAGATGAGAAGCAGCCTACGAAGAAAATAAATGTAAGTTAAATATACCGCCTAAGAATGTTTCCATGAGACCTCTGGACCTAGACCTAGCCCTAGAGCGAGTGAGAGGTTAATGGGTGTAGGTGTATGTATGGGTAGACCGGGTTATGATGAAAATGTTAGCCGATCTAGAGGAGAGGTTGTAGGAGTTGGGCGAAGCAGGATGGTGCCGAAGCTAAAATTACTGGACTATGATGAAATCTAAAGAAAATTGCTCGGATGTAGACAAGTAGAGAAAAAAAATTAGACAATTTATGTGGGGAAGTATAAGTGAGAAAATTGAGATGGATTGACTATACCGCTGAACTGAGGGTTGAAGGAGGATTAGTATGAGGAAGTAAAAGTGAATGTATGCCGGTCTTGAAAAATATTTTGGATGGGGTGCCGGTGTAAGGGTTCCTATTGAGGTTGTTCTGAAAATATTCCAGGTTTAGAAGGAGAAGTACAATTGATCTGAGGAAGCAGGATTTACGAATTATGATTTTAGGATAATTGATGTGGGGAAGTAGGATTACAATAAAATATTAGAGGAGATTACAATCAATATGGGGAAGCACATTGGATGTGTTTACTGACATGAGGGGATGTAAGATTAAATCATGAAATAAAAATTGGGAGGGGGGTAATGTGATGAATTAGTATAAAGAAGGTATTAATATAGTAAGGATGATGAGGAGGGGCGGTGGGAGGAGGGAAGAGTTGCCCCTGCACTGAAAAAGGATACTAACCCAGTTGCCCTTTAGCCCTGCGCCAGAGTCCCCTTTTCTCCCCTACTGTTGAGGGCGCCGCACAGTGTGAAATTTAGGAGTTTTGATTTTCAAAATTCGAGCCCCCGCTCAATTTTTGATCAATTTGGATGAAACTAGGTGCAAAATATTTGTGAAAGCTGGCTTTTTATTAGATAACTGAGGATTTCACAATCGAGGTATTATATGCCAGTGGCAAAAATAGCCAATATATTCAATTTGGACCACTTTAGGCCAAAATGACAACATTAGGACCACTTTTGGCTAAAATAAATATTGAATTAGTAATCAGCGACCCAAAAAATATTCATTTAAGTTGTAAAAATCCGTTAACAAAAACTTACGACAAAAAAAATAAATTTTTTAAAAATTTTCGCATGGTTTTGGCAGCTGTCAATTAGCATATAATACCTTCATTGTGAAACCCGCAGTTACCTGATAAAAAGCCAGCTTTCACAAATATTTTGCGCCTAGTTTCATCCAAATTGATTGCGGGGGCTCGAATTTTGAAAATCAAAAGTCATAAATTTCACACTGTGCGCCGCTAGCTCATAGGTAGCTTGCTAGTGATACTGAGTTCAAGATCACGGGTTCGAAACCCGGTCGTGGTCCTTAGGTTTTTCATTTGGGAATATGACTGAAATAACATTGAGTACGTCCCCCTTGGGCTATGCTGTCGTGCGCAGTAGACACATGTTTCGTGAGTCCTTATATGGAGCTAAGATGGCGGCGGGAGGTGGGTATTTATAAGGAATGTTGCAGATATCATCATGAAGATGAGGGGGGGGGGGGGGGGGGGGGGGGGGGGGTTGGCACATTGGCAAGTCAATACGGAAGTTAGAGACAGCCCTTAGTTCAGTTCAGCCACCGGCTCTAAAGATAGGTCTGTCTCAAAGTGAGCGAATCTCAGCACCAGCGTCCATCTAGCAAATGTGCTGTTTCTGCGCAGAAAACTTGACGTATGAAGACAAGTCAGACCACAATGACGTAACACAGTTTTTGATTGAATAAATGGCTTGAACCTTCTTTATTTATGGCAGACGTGCTTGCCTACTATGCTCAAGATCTCGGGTTCGGAACCTGGCCGAGGACCTATCTGGGAGGTAAGGAAAAATTGAGCACGTCCTCCTTTGGATGGGATGTTAAACGAAGCTTGTGCTATATCAGCTAATCGTTACAGAGAACTGAATAGGTAACTAAACCTGAGAAGATTGAGCTCATGTCCACCAACGAGAGTGACGAAAGAGCACTCTGGTAGTAGGCGTTATGACCTTGTAGTTAAAGCCTGAGCATGAGTCATAATAACCAACTAACTAGTACTTTATACAGAAACTTTGCAGACCAAATTCAGTCGGTCTGATCACCCAATCCCTTCCCTCCACAGCTATATTCAATTCAACGCCATAAGAACATTCTGCCCCCCCCCCCCCCCCCCCCCCCTTCCAAATTTTCTTAGAAATACCCTGCAAACTTCATGAATATACGTTCAGCCGTTTCAACTGTCTGGACAAACAGACGGACCCTTTTTAAATAAACGACAGTGAACGACCACCATTATGGAAAGTGTCGGTAAACTGAAACTAGATTCAAACATTCAATTATATACAAGTTTTACAATGTGTTAGTTATTGCGAGTCATACCGGGACTTTAACTAAGAGGCCATATCGTCTACTACCAAAGCGTTCTTTTGTCGCTTCGGTGACCACAAATTACAATGGGAATCCATTTACTAGTAAGAAGTAGAACGATTCAATGAAAGCCCGACGCTACAGCCACCACGGCCTCTAAGATTAACTGTAGATACACCCATTATCCACATAAAACGCTGAAGAACTTAAAATAACAACGATTTTCAAATAGGAAAGCGATATTTCTAGTTGCTGTTTTGTATTCATACCACATACCGAAAACAATGGTGGTTATGTTAACAACACCATCTAGACTAGTTACCTCACTTAAATTAACTGTTTTTTCCCCCATTTCTTACTTAGCTTATTCATCTTGTCAGCATTATTGATTGTCGTTTCACTTTTCATAGCATACACAATTATTTAAAACAATAGGTACCCATACTACCATTTACATTTTTAACAACTTTTAAACGTGAGACTATACTTATTTTTGATATGCAGTGAAACTTGGTTATAACGTTCCCGATTTGCCGATATAACGCTCTTTTTCCTAGGCCCCGGTCCAGTGGAGAAGTTTTCAATGAAAGTTTATTCGTTGTAACGCTCCGACTTCCCGTTTATAACGCTCCCATGGAAGGATTAAACTCATTTTTTCTAACGATATTTTCATTTTTTAAAGTAGGCATTAGATGATATTATGTCAAAATTAAAATAAATTTGTGTAAATTAAATTAAAACCAGGAATGAAACAACACGTGCCATGATCGAATGGATTCTGTGTAAATAATTTCTATGAATTTTCTCTCTCCCCTAAAAAAATGTTTCCACGAATTCAATTAACTTGTGCATTTACAATACGAATTTAATTTTCCTTTCAGTATTTCATCTTCTTCGGTCCTGTTAACATGGTATAAAATGTCGCGAAAATCATTGTCAATAAAAGAAAAAAATCAATTAATAAAAGAGTTTGATCGATCTACATAACAGAATTATCCATAATAACACAGCTGAAAATAATCGATGTTTTGGATGCATTAAAGACGAAACTTTCAAAATATCAATCAATTAGAAAACGATGTTTTTAAAAAAAGCTTATTTTGTGTTAAACAAAAAAGAATAGATGAATATTTTAAGGCGGGGCGGAGCCATCTAACAAGTAATATGTATAATGTATTTAAGTAATTTTAATTATTTAATTTGTATGTTCATAAATACATAATTTTTTTTTTAATTCTTTATACATACCTATAGTGTTCTGTTTGAAGTAATTCTTCATTTGTCTATCTATTTACATACTAGGTACATTTTGAAACAAATATTTTCCATTTTTAGCCGTTTTATTTTTTCCCGATAATAGCGCTTTCCCGACTATAGCGCTTTTTTTTCTTCGACCCCTAGAAGAGCGTTATAACGAAATTTTACTGTAGTTCTATAAAACAATGTTTGAGTGTTCATGAGAACGTTGCACTAAATTATGCTCTGCCACTGAAGATGAACTATTAAAGTTTCTAGTTGATGAACTTAACCCCCCTACAGATAGATCTGCCACAATGTTCACCACAGTGAAAGAGCGCTATGATAGTTGACGATATGACCTCATAGTTGAAGCCCGGACATGAGTCACAACGACTATCTAACTAGTAATTATTTTGCATCCGATTATAAAGTTAACATACGTAAAACCACTCAGTTGTGACAACTTTTTCAAATAGATGTTTGCTTACAACCTAAATATATGGCATGTGGTAGCTATATGTTTGGTAGTATTGCGTCTCTTCACTGACTGACAATTACCAATCTTGTTTTCAGATAATATTTTTATAAATAGTTCTTTTAATATTGTACTAAATAAAAGCATCATGAGATTTACTGCGTACTAAGTATCATTTCAAATTGAGTATATTTTTTCAATTTATAACAAGTTACAACATTTTATAGCAGGTTATGTTACAGAAAATTATTACAATAATTGTAATACTATTATTTTATGGTTTCGGCGTTTAAATTATCCTTATATATAGACAAACAGGTTCATCTTCAACTTAAAAGTAGAGAATTCAGATTAATACCTTGAAACAATATACGTGATGTGGCCATTACAGGACTTTCTTATACCAACCACGGTTACAGGCCACTAACTCTCTCTCCCTCAAATCATTTCATGCTGGCATTACCTGCCACTTGGCATTTCTAACCGATTACATAACTTCCCCTATACTTCGTATAATGCTGGAAGTAGCGTGCACTTATTTACAATGTTATCTACGAGGTCATATCGCCTACTACTAGAGCGTTCTTTCCTCACTCTGGTGGACATGAGCCCCGACTCTACTGTGGGAGTCCTAAATTATGCCTACCCTAAATTTTTATTCACCTAGGATAGGAGCCCTTAACGAGTACCTGACATCGTACAGGCTTGGGACCATCGCTTAACGTCCCATCCGAAGGACGACGTGCTCAAGTTTATTTTTACCTCCCCAGATAAAATAAACTAAGGGCCTCGGCCGGGTTTCGAACCCACGCTTACCACTGAGCTACCGGCGCCCTCTTTGCTGACTTAGGTATCCCTCCCTCTTCAACATTGGGAACATGCGGTTTATAAGATCCTATGATGGTTTAAGGATAATCGTATGGTGACAGCAGATGAAAGCTGGATTAGTGGATCAGAGCAGTGCTGTAGGAGCAGAACTAACACGTTTGCATCTCGAGGCAGTACAGCAGGAGGCAGTTCAGCATAACTGTTATTTTATAGCTGTTTTTTTTTTCATTTTTAACTGTAGCAGGCTGCTACTTAAAATAAAAAATAACAGATTTAGTAACAGGAAAGGAGATTAATAAGCTATGTAACCAAAGTAACCTGTTAATCACCGACTTGTGATCTGCGACAAGTGATAAAATATTTATAAAAAAAACTGTTATATTATAAAAACTTGTTTTAAATCCTAAAAACTGGGAAGTCGAAAGTGAGTCCTGCGGATAGGGGGGCGGGTGTATGAAGTATCCCCCTTCAACTTCGCCTATGGATAGCATCAACGAGCATGCGGGTATAAAATCCTAAGAAGTAGAGTATCGTCCTGGAGTGCTCTGTCCTGTACTGACAGGATGTACGGAATGTCCCTGATAGTCGGTGTTTCCTGGAGTCTGCCCCACCATCCAAGGACAGACAAACAACTCTTCTGGAAATTTCCTACCTCCTCCCTCTTCTAGGGAATGTAGGCCAATCTCCTTCCCAACTCAGTTGCCCTTCCACCAGTTATACAGCCTACTGCCAGGTTCACCCGGCGTTGCCCGGAACAGAGCTCCACTTAATAAAGGGTCAACAACAAACGGGATGCCCCTAATAACATAGATCCTTATAAAAAAATGCAAAATGGAAAAAAAAAAAAAGAATTAATCAATTAATTTTTCGCCCCCCCCCCCCCCCTTCCAAACCCAGTCGACCTTTGCACTAACATGCAACAGTTGACTTACATAGAGGCTCCGAAATCCTCATACTAAATTTTATGTCGATAAATTCATTACAACGGCAGTTATTAGGATTTATGAAAATTAGCGCATTCTCTCAATCCCCTTTTTCCTCAGCCGATATCGCTGAAATTTGACAGGTTATGTCCACATTGGCAGTTATTGGGGTTTATGAGTTGAACCCCCTCTGATACTCCATTTCCCTTCTGCCGATTCAACTGAAAATCGATGTGTTGTCCTTATGGGATTCTGGTCATAGATATAAAATTTCGTGTCGATACGTTCATTCTAACGGCAGTTATTAGAGGTTGTATGTTAAGCCTCCGCCCTAATCCCTCCCTCCACTTTGGTCAATTTGGCTGAAAAACAAAAGGTGTTATCGTTTAAGGGTTCTTGGATTCACATGTGAAATTTCGTGGCGATGAAGATAAGGAGGGTTCAGGATTTCGATGTAAAGAATTTATCGACACAAAATTTACTATGATCTAGAAGTCCCTATGTAAGTCAACTGTTGAATATTAGCGCAAATGCTCAACTGCTTTAGAGGGGGAGCGAAAAATCCAAAGATTAATTCGTTCTGGGGAAGTACATTGCAGTGATTCACCGATTTTTCCATACACTATAACCTTCAATTTATTTATTGCTTCAATATGGCTGTTAAGTGTCTATTTTTATGGTTAATAAATTATTATATATCCTTCAATTTTATTACGTAAACCCTATTCAAAGATAAACTTTAAAGTTGACAGAGAATCATTGACATTACGTTTACAAAATTAATGAAATTGTTTCCACATTCTTTTGAAAATTTAACATATGTTTTATCTATATTTTTACCGGAGGACGCCGGTAGCATGCTAGCCTTCTGAGCTCAAGATCGCGGGCTGAAACCCGACCGATCTCTACCCCAGTTGAATGAGCCTAATAGGTAGACAAAAATGTAGGACTTCATAGTAGAGTCGGGCTCATGTCCACAACAGCGCTCTGGTAGTAGGCGATATGACCTCGTGACAGTTATCAAGCCTTTATCGGTTTCATATAAAAATAAAGTTCGGGGTTAACAAGATGCCCCCTCAGTTCTCTTACCCATTCCATACCTATGCCTTCCAGATATCACTTGTCTATATCCTATACTAGCAGTAATACCCGGCGTTGCCCGGGGAACTTTGACTTTTCTCCCAATATCTCCTATAAGGCTATTCAGTTCCTCGACAGTACATTCATGATGTTATAATTTTCAATTATTCATACGGAATAAGGCTTATAGTCCTTCAACTGTAGTAACGCTAGCTTTGGAGCTAAAACTAATTTATTCAAAAAGATTTCTCATTAATCGTTGCAATGGTTTTCGAGTTACAAAGATTGCGTGAGTGGATGCTGGGATGGACCAGGGGTTGATTAAAAAATAGACCTTAACCTTCCGGTAGATAAAACTTATCTATTCAAAAAGATTCCTCATTAATCATTGCAGTGGTTTTTGAGTTACAAAGATTGCGTGGGTGGATGCTGGGATGGACCAGATAATGAGGTACTAATACGCCTATAACCTTCCACAGACGATGACGAACAAATTTTAAAAAAAATTAATCAAATCCATCAAGCTGTTCGTGAGTTATAGCGGTACAACGCACAGACATTTTCAGCTTTATATATATGATTATCCCACTCTAATAACTGGCCCATAACATGAATGTATCAGCACATAAAAAATATATGAAGATTCAGAAGCCTCTATGTAAGTCAACTATTGATTATTAACGCGAACGGTCGATTTGTTTCGGAAGGAGAGCGAAAAATTAATACATTAATCCGTGCTGGGGAAATACATTGCCGTTAATTCACCGATTTTTTTTCTTCTTGTATTTCTTTATTATTGTACATATTGTCATTTATTATTTTATTTTCTCCTATTATCCATAATTGTGATCAAACTTACTTATGTTTTATTGGGCATATTTTAAAAATTATAAATATGCCCATAAAAAAATTAAATAAATAATAATAATAAAGTAAAAATTCTGGATTTTTAATAATATAATTCCATTTTGGGTTTTATGAATACGTCCGTCATCTGTCTCAGAATAATGGTCTCCCTACCGGATCAACATGATGGATTCAAACCAGAATTTTCTAAATCTGAGAGATAACAAAACCTTGAGCACGCCGTCCTTCGGAGAATATGTTAATTGGCTAGATAAGAACATTGAATGATTAGGTCGCTAGTTGGTGTCCACGTCATCCCACCCAGTATATCTATGTAGAAGTAATCTTGAAGTGACCGTATCTAATCTGACTCCCCCCCCCCCCCCCATATCTCTGGTTTTCCAAGTTTTTAGAAAGCCCCGAAATACCAGGGTGAGTAAGCTGCAGAAACTATTTGAAGAGAAGAGCTGCCAAGTGTCTATAAAAATATCAAACTGACCTTCCTCACATGTGAGGAACCACACACCTAGGTCAAGTTCAGCAGCGGATCTACACAAGCAAACGAGAATTAGTGTGTATATCGCCTACTACCATAGCACTGGTAGACATGAACTCGACTCTACTGTGGAAATACCAAATTTTATCCTACTCACGTTTTGTAACCTATGGTATGGGGTTTTTCTTTAACGAGACATCGGAAAGACCCCGGACCATCGCTTACGTTCCATCCGAAGGACAGTGTGCTCAAAATGACCCGAAAATGAGTTACTTATAAATCTGTTGTGAAAATAATAAAATGAAAGTGGCTGATCTATTATTGACAACTATTTGGGTTTTATCCGTTTCAGGTCAAACAGGGACCATACAAATAGTTTTAGATTTCGTCTTTGTTTTTCTGTTTTTCACATTTCCCGTTATCACATGGATTCAGGAATAGGCCTCAGGATACTTATAGGCCTTAGGATACTTATAGGCCTTAGGATACTTGTGATTTCAGAATTACTCAACAGACAGGAATTCACTTAGAGAAAGTTATTTTAGGTTTTCTCAGTTACTAGCGATCCTAGCGAACTGTTACAAAATCATAATCAAAGTTTTTTTTTTTTTTTCATTTTTTCTTTATTCATAATTGTGCTAAAGTTAAAAAGATGGGAAAGAGGGACCAGAAGGGGGGGGGGGGGGGGGGGGGGGGGAGAATAAGAATGTCGCGGGGTACCCCTCCTAGTAATAGTTAGGGGAAGTGGACTGTTTTTGGAACGAAAGCAAAATTTTCTCATCACCCACTTCCATTGCTTCCCTTTTCTGACACCATAGTTTCCTCATGTAAGTCCGTTCAAGCATAGACTTTCTGACATCTCATAATTTTGACGGAAGTGAGGTAGGTTGTAGGGTGGGGGTTTCGAAAATTTAAAACGACTATTGATCGGATTTTCAAGAAATTTCATATGTAGCATCCACTGAGCTATGCGACATAGAAAAAAAAAAAAAAATCAATTAACATAAAATTTAATATATATATATTATATTATATATTATTTGCACATTCCAAGTACGATAGGAGTGCGACCGTGTTATCAGTGGGAGGCACTTGAAATATGTACAGATATCTGTTATCTGCACTTGTATCCTTCACAGATCCATCATGGCGATGAGAGAGGGTTTATATTGAATATCGTAAAATACAGGAGGTTACCAGTATGAAGGATGAGGTAGGGTGGGAGGATAGCACGCCTGAGATGGCAACCTGTAGATAGTCCAACGCTAATAACTACAGACTATGCCACACTAATCTTAGATACAATTCGATCAAGTCAAATCACATTTTTCAAAAATTTTCTCAGAAGAAATTCAACCCAACTACATTTTTTTACAAAGCTTTTATATTAGTTAGTTATTATGACTCATGCCCCGTCTTTAACTACGAGGTCATATCGCCTACTACCAGAGCGCTCTTTCGTCACTCTGAGCCCGACTCTACTATGGGAGTCCTAAATTTTGCCTTCCCTAAATTTTTATTCACCTAGGGCAGGGATCTTAACGAGTAACTTACATCGTACAGGCTCGGGACCATCGTTTAACGTCCCATCAGAAGGACGGCGTGCTTAAGTTTATTTTACCTCATAGATAGAATAATCTAAGGGCCTCGGTCGGGTTTGGAACCCACGATCTTGAGCTAAGAAGGCAAGCACGCATACCACTGAGCTACCGGCGCCCCCTTTCAAAAGAAATTATGAAATCGGTCAAAAATGCGGCGTTTTTAAGAGATTTGTTTCTCGACCTTCTGATTTCGATAGTGAAAAAAAAAAAAAGGTTGTTTCTCTGAACTCGATAACTCCCGATAGAATGAATGTATCGATAGAACACTTTATATTTCCTAGTTTTACCAGTAAATTCAGAATGATGTACTGTCCACAATTATTATCGAAATTATCTCCAGGTACTATTTTTTTTTCTTAATGGGTAGTAGTACGTCTCCCCAACACGTTTCAATCAGAAATAATCCTTGTATAAAACTATTGAAGTTGATCTTATGAAGTATTAGATATTTTTTTATTTTCTTATCAAAATAAATGATTTACTCTGGTTTTTACTAATCGAAGTTACCAGTAGTAAGAAAAGAAAATGGCAATTTAGCATGGTTGTCGAAAAAAAAAAAAAAAAAAAAAACGGGTGTCTGAATTTAGATACTGTGTATATATTTGTATCTATATCATTTGATACCTGTTATTTTTTTTATTTTATCCTAATTAATATGAATATATTTATAGTTTAAATTTGATTTATAAAGGGTAGTCTGTGAAATGCAAGTTCATCCTTGAACGACATCCTAACCATTTTTAACAAATGATTATAGTTGTCTATAATAACATGCGAGTTCTCTCTAAATAATATTATTTATTCAAGGTCTCAAAATCAGTATTATTTTTTTTCAACCCTCTAGAAACTCTCTTTTTCAACTCTAAGGTCCGAGATGTTGATTGATGGTTTTGAAACAGACTGTTAATTCCCACCCTCTCAAGGATGAACTTCGAAACTATAATATAAATATTTTATATTTTACTAACAGATATTGTCAAATTGGCTTCTGTTCTGTTGTGTGTTTATATTGATTTCAAATTGTTAAAAAAACATGGTGCATATTATTCATAATATAAAGATTTGAGAGGGAGGTAATTACTAATATTACCAAATTAAATTTAGAACACTTTATATGTGTAGCCAGAACCCTCTAAGGACGTCACCTATTGATTTTCAGCCAAATCGGCCCAAGGGACAGAAGGGATCTGGGGGGAGGCATAACACAAAATATCTAATAACTGTTGCTGCAATTAATATATTGAAACGAAATTTTGGTACACCCTCCCCTTCGACCGATTTCGCGGGAAATTGATAGATATTGTCCTTACGGTGTTTTAAATTCACATATGAAATTTTATGTAAATACGATTGATTAGAATGGCAGTTGTTACAGTTTTTGGGGTTATGCCTCCCCCTTCTTCATTTTAAGAATCGGGCAGGAAATTAATCCAGTACTGCTGCTGAGAACAGTGCGTCAGCCTTCCATAGGACGGGATGGTGGACATGTGCAAGGCAATCAGCTGTTCTCAAGGCTATATCTCGGATAGTGCAACCAAACAGCCTTGAATCCAGTAGCTGCATTCTGCATTCTGAACTTGCATACAACTCTTCCTCATCACTCAAGGATTCAACAAAAAAAAAAAAAAAGTCATCGTCCATTAATCAACTAACTTTTCGTTCTTTCTCTGAAATCAATTTAGCGATGAGGAGTAATATTACAGAGAGATAATAATAATAATAATAATATGACAAGGAGAGTAATACAAGACTTGAATATAAATATTACCCTCAGTCTGAACTACATGTTTTATTACAGTAAAACCCTAACTATCCGAACAGAAGAGCCTTTCTGGATAACTGAATTTATCGAATAATCAAACGTACCGTGTCTGACCGATTACATAACTTCACCAATACTTTTTAGATCTGAGGAATTATGTATGTTTCCAAGGATACTCTTTGGTTAATTATCTTTAAAATGTCTTCTTGGTATGTTCATTCTTTCGTGTACGCAGACTCACAAACACACAGAGAAAAAATTTATTTTCATGAAATTCTGATAAAAACTCAAAATCAATTTATTTTCCCAGTTAAAGAAAATTAAGTTTTCGCTCTCCCTCTAAACCCTCCTTTTCCTTTGCCTGAAAACTGATACAATATAAAAAATTTCATATCGATATGCTTATTCTAATGAGTAACCAGGGTTTTGGAGATAAACCCCCTCCTAAACTACCTCTTACCTTCCATAGAATTTTAGAATTATTACTACCCCTATATTCCTTAAAAATTCTTAAAAAATACTAAGTTTTTTGAAGGAGCTGGTGGCTCAGAGGTAGCGTGATTGTCTACTGAGCACAAGATGTGGGTTCGAAACCCGGCAGAGGAGACGCTTAGGTTATTTTATTAGGGAGGTGAAAACACTTGAGTACACCGTCCTTCAGCAGTGATCCCGAGTCTGTACGATGTCAGGTACTCGTTAAACACCCCCTACTCTAAGGTAATTAACTAAACCTGAATAGGCAACATTCGAACTCATGTCTACCAGAACGTTGGTAGTAGGCGAACTGACCTCGTAGTTGAGTCACAATAACTAACTATACAGTTTTGTGGAAAATTATTAAAATTGTCAAATGGTGCAAACTTCTGAAGGCCAGAAAGTGCAGCCGAACTCGTTAACTTTCATTGCCCGTTCATTTTTGTGGTCATATCAGCTTAGTCCAGTTTTGATAGTGAACAAACCCCTGGAGTATGACTAAAATGGAGTCATTGTTACAATGAATGAGTCGTTAATTACTCTTTTTTTTTTCATTAATGATTAATGATTTGATAACACGGTCATTTAATGACCCACAGTTATTAATTGCGAAAGAATTCTCAGTGAAATGTGACAACCAATAAATGTTGTAATGTTTGAAACCATAACGTAATATAACTCGTTCTGCTATAATACAGTTATAATTTTAATGAACTTGAAAGAAATAAAACTTGTTTATTTATGGTATTGTCTAATTTCACCAACTATATTTACATGGGAGTACTTTCGGTATTTCTACCATCCTCAGCCAAAAGCATAAGAGATAAGACTGAGTCAGTCAGAGTGGAGAGTTATAGTTTGTAGAAATGTGCTAGAGTTGTATTGAGAGGAGATGTGGAGCAAAGTGGACATTTGAAGGAAGTGATGTTGGCAGGTTGTGATGTAGGCCCCCCCCCCCCCCCCCCCCCCCTCCCAAACAGATATAACCTACCTCAGGTTCATTATTTTCTATTTTTTAACTAAATAAAAAAAATAATATAACAAAAATAAAAAAAAAATCAATATTATATGTGATGCCTCTAGATGAGTCTTATCTCTTATGCTTTTGGCTGAGGATGGTAGAAATACCGAAAGTACTCCCATGTATATATAGTTGGTGAAATTAGACAATATCATAAATAAACAAGTTTTATTTCTTTCAAGTTCATTTGAATTATTTCACAATATCTCTGCAATAATGTCAGTATTCAGTTATAATTTTGTTTCTCGGGTTTTAAGAATTTCAAATATCGCTAAAATAATTGGGGCTCTTATCGTCGGTTAGCGAACATTTTTTGAAATCTTCTAACCTCCAAAAACCAACTAGCATTTGATTCAATAAAACTTCCAGGTGAGTTCAAGGGGAAGGGGTAACATTTTTTTTAGTTATTTTGACTCATGCCCGGGCTTTAACTACAAGGTCATATCGCCTACTACCAGAGCGCTCTTTCGTCACTCTTCGCCATGAGCCCGACTCTACTGTGAAAAGAAATAAGATGTAGTTATACCATTGTTCAAGAGATACATGTTTTATGTAATAACGTCGAACAAGATACAGCTGGTTATCACTTTACATAAGTGCATATGAGTACATAAGCCAATCAGGACTCTTGATAACTGAGTGTGTGAATGTAAATATGTGTACTCACAGATAATACATGTAACAGAAGATAATTTGTTGTTTCCAGGCACAAAGAGGACCAATCCAAATTCCAGCTCTAATGATCTACATAAATGAAATTAAATGTTTTCAGTTCCCCAGCTGTATTGGGGAAGTTATGAAATCGGTCGAAAATTCGTTGCGGAGTTTTCAAAGGAATTTCACATTTTCCGACTTCCTGATTTCAATTGTGAAAAAAAAAAAAAAAACTGTCTATGTGTCTGAAAACGCAATAACTCCCGATAGAGATCGATCATATCGTATCGATATGAAATTTTATATGTGGGTCCAGAAATCTTCAAGGACGACACCTAAATGACTTTCAGCCAAATCGGTCAAAGGGAAGGGGGAGATTAGGGGGAAACTTAACACGAAACTTCTAATAACTGCCGTTGCAGTCAATGTATTGACAAATTTCATTCATTTGATTCAGAAGTCAACCAAGAGTTTTAAGCCCAAACGGTCGATGGTTTTAGAGAGAGAGAGAGTAAAAACTCGAAAAATTCGTAGTGGGGAAGTACATAAGAGGTGACGCACGGAGGACTGTTTGTGATTAGTTAGCAGGAGGGGTGGAGGGGATGTACAGAGTGGAATGAGATGGATGGATCTGTTTACTGATCCTTACCGTATCTCTCTTTAGAATCTATCTTAGCAAGTCTTTATAGTATAGAAAATCTTCCACTAGATCCACACAAGGCTATCTGGAGCTCACTTACTGTTCTGTATGAATCGACCTACTATATTACTGGGATACAGCAGCCTCTCCCACTGGGATACAGCAGCCTCTCCCACTGTGATACAGTAGCCTCTCCCACTGGGATATAGTAGCCTCACCCACTGGGATACAGTAGGATCTCCCACTGGGATACAGCAGCCTCTCCCACTGGGATACAGCAGACTCTCCCATTGGGATACAGCAGCCTCTCCCACTGGGATACAGCAGACTCTCCCATTGGGATACAGCAGCCTCTCCCACTGGGACACAGCAGACTCTCCCTCTGGGATACAGCAGGCTCTCCCACTGAGATAAAGCAGGCTCTCCCACTCACTCCCGCAGCTATACAAAGTATAGAGGATTTTTTTTTTTTTCGTATTTGGAATCTAGAGGTCGGAAAACATGAAATTCCATTGCAGAATTAATATCGAAATACTGGCCGATTACAAAACTTCCCCTATACTTCGTTTGGTTGGGGAAGTAAAAAAATAAAATTTAAAATAATCATTTAGGGGAGGATTGACCAACGAAGTAGGTAAGAAGGAGAGATGAGGCATGTGGTCGATAGAAACAAACTTGTCGAATTCCTGGCAAGCTTTCGGCACTGAGTGTACCTTCTTCAGGGCCTGTATTGATATGTATTACATTATTAATGAGTTGATGTACAATCAGTAACAAAAATTTTCGGACAATTTAAAATTTTGTTTTTCTTTTGCAGTTACACGTAGTTATATGGCAAAATATTTAATTCAAGCAAAGTTTTAAATTTCGAGATCATCAATCATTTCAAAACGCCGTAAAACAATTAATTAAACATTTACAGCTAATAGGAAATTTTGCATTAATAATTGAAGACAAGAAATTCACGTAACAAAATTTTCTGGACACCTGTTGTTTGTTTTGTAAACAAATGCGACTCTGATCATGATCTTTAATCCCTTCTCAACCAACCGCTAATACCGAACAAATAAAATATGTTTATATCCTTCTATTACTGCATTCAGTAGTTATTTGTATTTCCTGCTGTCAAGATGGGTCGAACATCTTTTGAAGTTCAACAGATAATAATTTTTAATTATGAAAAAGGATTAAGTGTCCGCAAAATCGGTGGTATGGTAGGCCGAAGTAAAAGCACCGTAGCCGATGTAATTCGAAGGTATAAGCACGAGGATCGGATAGATTTGAAATCTTCCTCTGGCCGTCCAAGAGTATTAAACGACCGAGAAAGGTGTAGCGTTGTCCGGAAAATTAAAAACAAGCCCTCGAGGAGTGCACCTCAGATCGTCGCCGAGGTATACAGAGAAACGGGAAAGAAAGTTCACCCACAAAATGTTCGAAGAATTCTAAAAGAAGCAGGACATAATGGGAGAGTACCAAAAACCGTTTGTGAGTGAAAAAAATATAAAAAAAAGATTGAGCTTCGCAAAAGAGTTCCAGAATCATTCAGAAATTTTTTGGAGTAATGTCATTCATCTGCGAGGTAAAATAAACTTAAGCACTCCGTCCTTCGGATGGGATGTTAAGCGATGGTCATGAGCCTGTACGATGTCAGGTCAAAGCGTTTGAGCTCTCACATAAACACACGCATGCAATTGATCTCTGATGTTCACACGATTACAAAATTTTTAGTACATATTATTATGTATACATATATTATATGTATAGGGAAGTAAACAAAAGTAAAGTAATAGTATATGTATACATATATTACATGGAAGTAAACGGACATGATCTGGAAACATTTATTTGTCGAAATATCGGAGAAAAAACGTTTAAATTAGAAAAATTGGGTACTTAGTAGGGGGAAGGGACGGTTTCTGCCGAGGGTCAGCGCTGCTGTCGCTCTCTTCCAACGTCATATCACAAAAATCTAGTTTTCTGACATTACATGACCTGAGATTTCTTTTTATGTTGTGAAGAGTTACAAGATACAAGAATATTTTATTATTGCGGTTTGTTCTATTGCAAGCAAATACTTTTGAATGTAAGTTTAATATATTTAGTCCCGACAGTCGCGACAAAATTTGGAGAAGGCGTAATGAGGAGCTGAATCCAAAAAATTTAAAACCAATAGTAAAACATGGGGGTGGCTCAGTGATGGTGTGGGGGTGTATGGCGTCTAGTGGAATTGGTGAACTGGTTTTCATTGAAACCACCATGACTGGAAAAGTTTATGCCGAATTACTAAGGAGCAATTTGAAAAAGAGTGCTGAAAAACTTGGGATTTTACGGACTTTTCATTTTATACCAAGACAACGATCCGAAACACACCTGTGAATTGGTACGTACTTGGCTTTTGTATAACTGCCCTAAAGTTATGAAACCCCCCCCAATCGCCCGATCTCAACCCAATTGAACACGTATGGGGTGAGCTCGACAGGAAAATTCGATTAACACCCATTGCTTCAAAAAACGAATTGAAACAAAAGTTATTAGAAGAGTGGGGTAAAATATCTCCAAATTTCACCAAAAAATTAGTTTCATCATCAATGCCGAATCGAATGAAAGATGTTATTACACAAAAAGGGTACCCAACCAAATATTAATTAACATTATGGTTTTTGAATTTGTGAAATCGTAAAAAAAACATTGAATTTATTTATAGTTGTTTACATTTTTGTCCGAAAATTTTTGTTACCTACATTACTTGTTATAAAATTTATTAAATTAAAATATTTATTTGTTCTAATCAAAGCTGTTTTTCCTTTATCCTAACCCACTTTTGAATTCTTATTCTTGATTGAAAAATGGCTTTAATTATTTTTTTAAATTATTTTTTATTACTTTTGCATTTAATTATTATAATTTTTTATTGAAAAATCAAACCGTCCGAACATTTTTGTTACTGACTGTATGTTATTAACACTAATTCTGATTAAACCAATAATTAACATTTAAATTATTTACACAAACAAAAACAAATTATAAGCTACTGTTTAAATATAATATTTTAGTTGTTTTTGGTGTAAATAATTTAAATTTAAATTTTATCGGTTTAGTCAGAATTATTTTTAATAAAATAGCATACATCAACTCATTAATAATGTATATATGTCAATACAAGCCAATAAGAAGGTACACTCAGTGCCTAAAGCTTGGCAGAAATTGCAGAAGTTTGTTTTCTTCGACCAGAAGCCTCATCTCTCCTTCTAATAGAAAAAAATATATAAATGACGCACCAAAAATTCAGAATATTATTTGCATATAAAGAACAAAACAACAAACAAATGTTGGATAAATTTGCAATTTTATGAAAAAGTTGTTTGTTTGGTTGTTAAGTTAGCTGAGAAGAGAGAGGCGACAGAGATACTGGTCACGTGACTGATAACATTAACTTGCACGTGTCATCACGGCACTTCTCTCGTCTTCTACAACTTTATTATATTGAAAAATCAGGCGCGCATCCAAATCGCGCCAGTTTGGAACTGTGATTTTTTTAAGGACATATTATTATTTATTTTATAAAGAACATTTTTGGTTAAACCAATTTTTCCATAGGACTAACCGTTTCCGGGCAAATCAAGTAACGTCTAAAATATGTGTTTCATGACGGTTTTCGGCATGTATCTCAAAGACCGGACGACCTGTGAAAAATCGTATTTCATATAAAATATTTACTTTAGTTTTCTCTACAACTATCACTTGAAAAGATTTTTGATTAGGTCGCAAACACAAGCGGTATCTAGTAAAATGCACTTAGGCCCCGGAGTAAAGTGGCCTCAATTTTCAACAGATTTCGGATCAAAATCTAATCAGATCTAAGTCAGCACATGTGACCTCATCATTTCAAATTTCAAGTTCATAACTGCAATTGTTTTCGCGATGGAGCAGACACAACTTTCCAATCACATTCACACGCACTCAAGTGACCTAGAAACGTAAAAATCCTAAAAAAAAAAAACTCGATCTCGGATATTCGCACGATTACAATACTTTCTTATACTATAGGTATAAAAATGTAAAAAAAAAAATCTGTAACGATATGGTAGGCTGTATCGAACAGCCGGACCTGAAGCGTGATCACTGAACCCAGTCCCAGGCCTGCAAGATCCGTTGGTCCATCCACATAACATAAACCACATAACAGTTAAAATTATTATTATTATAAAATAAACAATTAGCAGAATAACAGAAATAAGACACAAATTTAATTGTATAAATAAATTTTATTCTTCATATTAATTTCTAAACCCAAAAGAAACCTACACATCTTTCTATCAAAAAAAATCTCAATATATTGTTGAACTATTAGTTTACGCGGGAAAAAGAGTATCGATTCAAATTTGGACAAAATGAAATAATTCCGCAAGGCCGCCACATAATGTAACTCTTTAAATTTCAACATGATCAGAATAGTGTTCCTAATTTTAAAATGAAATTCAAAATAAATGCACCACATGGCATTATGAATTTAAAATATTTTATATTAATTCTTATATTTTTTTTATAAATAAGTATCTTGCATTACTCCATACAAAATACTTTTTCTAGTAATTTCAATGTTAAAGATTCACTAAATCAGAGCAAGGATATATTTTTGGTGGAAAACTATGTTATCATAATTAAAATGGTAAAATAAGGTTGCTTATACTCTTGGGATTGGGTTTAAACATTTTGGCTTTATCCAAAGTGACAATTATCTCAATTATAAAAAAATATAAAGCAACTTTCAATAATTTTCCGCCAAGGAAAAAAGTGATACATTTCTAAGAAAAGAAAGTTCATCGTCATATCGTAATTATTATTAAGACTGTTAACTAGAGAGAGATATGTGCTAAATCTGATAACCCAAACGTATTGTATTAAATTGAACATTACTATAAACATAAGTAGAACACTTTGATACACAATTATAATCACTTTGCGAATAGATAATTAAAATGCACAATTTCTTTGTCAAACTTCACTATATATTCTCAAATACTCAACTAGTTTCGCCGTGTTAAGGCATTATCAAGAGTCACTTACAAACTGACAGAATTGGTTGACAGGGTAGAGGGTACAGTTAAGGAGGGGGTTTTTAGGTAATGACGGGGAATCCCTTGTTTTTGTTACTCTATACATTCCAATAAACAGATATTTACGAGATAATAATAAATATAAAATAAAAAGAAGAAAGAGAATGATATATATATAAAATCTAATAGAGCGAATCTAACAGTAAAGTGTTGGTATTTATATAGGTATGACTCATGAATTATATAAATGTAACATATAATAAATATTAAAGTGAATAAAAACAAATACAAAGAATTTAAAGGCAAATTAAAACATCAAATGAAAATTATAGTATTCTCTGAATGTCAGTTGGCAAAACATTTCCACAATCATTAGACTCTTAGCTACTTGATATTTAAATTAAGAAGGGGGGAATGGTTCAGTTCTATTTGTTCATTTAGCATTATAATATCGTTATTTTTGTTTAGTTTATTTATTTCTACCGCTTCCAGTAAATTCAAAAGTGGACCTTTTTGGCAGATATGTATTATATTTGGTTTGTGTTGTGTGTCTATGGTATGTCCTGTTTCTGTGAGATGTTGGTGAAATGAGGAAGTGTTGGAGTTTGTATTTCTTGTGTGTTCCCTGTATCTAATCTTAAAGGATCTCCCTGTCTGTCCCGCGTATTTGGCATTACATTCTGGGCATTCCAATTGATACACTCCACATTTATCCATTAAATCTATTTTTTCTTTTGAATTAAATAATATTCTACCCAGATTGGGGTTGGATTTGAAGGCTGGATTCAAGTTATGCTTACTTAATTTCTTTTTTATTATTTGGGATAATCTACCAGTGTAAGGGATAGAGTAATAATTACATTTTTCTGTTTGTGGTTTAGGGTAGATATTATGATAAGTTATCTGTTTTAATTTACTAGATATTAGTTTGTCTATTATACTGGTATTAAAGTTATTGCCGGCTGCAATTTGCTTTAATTTGGCTATTTCTTGTTTTTTGTTTGTGTTCGTTAGAGGCAATGAGAAGCATCTATGTATCATGGACTTGAAAAGAAATTAAGTAAGCATAACTTGAATCCAGCCTTCAAATCCAACCCCAATCTGGGTAGAATATTATTTAATTCAAAAGAAAAAATAGATTTAATGGATAAATGTGGAGTGTATCAATTGGAATGCCCAGAATGTAATGCCAAATACGCGGGACAGACAGGGAGATCCTTTAAGATTAGATACAGGGAACACACAAGAAATACAAACTCCAACACTTCCTCATTTCACCAACATCTCACAGAAACAGGACATACCATAGACACACAACACAAACCAAATATAATACATATCTGCCAAAAAGGTCCACTTTTGAATTTACTGGAAGCGGTAGAAATAAATAAACTAAACAAAAATAACGATATTATAATGCTAAATGAACAAATAGAACTGAACCATTCCCCCCTTCTTAATTTAAATATCAAGTAGCTAAGAGTCTAATGATTGTGGAAATGTTTTGCCAACTGACATTCAGAGAATACTATAATTTTCATTTGATGTTTTAATTTGCCTTTAAATTCTTTGTATTTGTTTTTTATTCACTTTAATATTTATTATATGTTACATTTATATAATTCATGAGTCATACCTATATAAATACCAACACTTTACTGTTAGATTCGCTCTATTAGATTTTATATATATATCATTCTCTTTCTTCTTTTTATTTTATATTTATTATTATCTCGTAAATATCTGTTTATTGGAATGTATAGAGTAACAAAAACAAGGGATTCCCCGTCATTACCTAAAAACCCCCTCCTTAACTGTACCCTCTACCCTGTCAACCAATTCTGTCAGTTTGTAAGTGACTCTTGATAATGCCTTAACACGGCGAAACTAGTTGAGTATTTGAGAATATATAGTGAAGTTTGACAAAGAAATTGTGCATTTTAATTATCTATTCCTAGAATGGAGCTTCACAAAGTAAATCTGGAAACCATAAATTATCACTTTGCGACTCTCAACCAATTATAATGATGAAATTTCAACAGTCTATCTTATCACAACTTGTTAAGTTGCTTAGAAACCATCAAAATTACCATCCAATAAGAATAATTGAAGAAATTCCGCGGGAACTACAAAGATAATAGAAAAATTAATAATTGTATTCGTCAAAAAGTGAAAAATACTGATATTTTTTAAAGAAAGTTTGGCAAGCACACATAAACACAAGGAATCTGAGCACAAATTGCATTTATACTATTGTTATAAATTAAATAAAACTAAAATACACACAAATAAAAAATGTATTAGAAATTTTAAAAAAATGCCGGTAACTACTCACCCTGCTTATTTTTCTGACCCTGCGGGCAATTGGCTTTGTTGGAAGTTTTGGTGTGGACATGGTGGACTTAACTTGTATTTATCGAGATACTTTGTATTTAGGGGAGGGGGCGAGGGGCAGAAAACGAGGCGAAGCACAAAATTGTTGATCACACAAACATAGAATAAAGTGCCATCTAAATGTTCTAAACTGGACACAAGAACTGCAAAGTAGAATTGACAGTACTCTCACTGGCACTGGCACTGTCTCATTATCTTTTATCTTTTGAGGTACCCAGTTTTATTGTCAGAAGCAGATAAAACCAAAACACTCAACCCAAATTATTTAGAAAGACATTTTTTTAATATCTTATAGATTACGGAACCACTAGAGAACCACATACAAAACTAATAACACAGATATTTTTCAAATAATGGTTTCTACTTATCACAATTAAATTTTTGGTTTTACGTTTGTTTTATCACTTGTGTATATATATTTACTAAACTTTTTATTATTATTATTATTATTTATTTATTTTTCTATAAATATATATATACATTTGTTTGAGGTTAGCAAAAGTTCAAATGTCTAAAAATGTTGTTGTAGATGGCGTATTGAAGATCCATGATGGTGGAACTCGATACAAATTGCGAACTGATTAATCTGCGAAGAGGAACAGTGAGAAGGTAGCGAAGGTACGAACACGGACTGCGAACTAGAGACGAACTGTAACCAACAAACATACAAATTGGACGGAGAGCTGAAGTCAGCTGTTTTGTGATGCTCCTACCGCCTCTCGTGGCCGCCTCAACAACTAACTCATCTCACCCAACTTCTCCCAGTATCAAAGATAGATATTCCACCACTTCATTTTCTTAAATATGGTGGCGTACGCAATGGAGAAGAAAATAATTTTTTTTTGTAAATTCCGCCCCATTTCCACCTCTTCCGATTGTCCGATTTTCTTCTTTAACACTCTTGATATTCTTGTTTACAAGAAAAAAAAAAATCGGAAGAATCGGAAATACTTTTCCTCACACCACATAAACCTGTGTGTGTAATTTGAACTTTATAATCGCTTTAACTTAAAAACGTTGTAGCTGTGAACTTCAAATTTGGTATGAAGTCACATGTGCTAACTTAAATGTGCTTAAATTTTGGCTCAAATCGGACGATAATTGAGACCAATTTACTTTAGGGCTTATCTTCCGCGAAATTGGTCGAAGGGAAGGAGGGAACCAGAGAAGGTGTTTGCCTGTGAACACGATAACTCCCGATAGAACGAATATATCGATACGAATTATATGCCTGCCTTTGCCATTGCTGTTTATATTTGAAAAATTAATGGTTATTAGGAAAAATAAAAATATTTTCCCTCTCAACAATACTTGTCATGATTACGATACCAGGAAGAAATACGAATTCGAATAACTAAAAATTGCTTTTCTCTTTTTGAAAAAAGTATAACTCATAAAGTAATTAATTTATTTAATGCCCTTCCCCACTTCTTGAAGTCAATAGATACAATAAAAAAATTTTAATTTCAACTAAAAATGTTTATGTTAGAGGAAACCCTTTACACGGAAACGGAATTTTATTCTCACTGTTCAAAAATAATAAAATAACCACAATAAAGAATCGTGTTTCATATCCAAAAACATTATTTGAAACAAAGCTTTCATTTTTATTTTTTGGGCAGAGTTCCTCCACACCTTTAAAGGTCAGTTATATTTATTGTTTTATTTATTTAGACTTTATATATACCTATATTTTTTTTTCATATATTGTTATAGTTAGGTACATTGTTTTCTTTTTTTTTCTATATTTCGCACATTGGGACCTGATGATGGGACATGGGACGCAAGAACGTCCCGAAACATCGTTGGGATAAAGACACTAACGAGTTTTTTGAAAAATAGTTACCTACCTTAATTTTTAATAAATTGAAAAATGTGTCTACTTATTATAACTGTATTTTGTATTATTTTTTTTATATACTCATATGTCTTTATGTATTTATTTATTCAGTGTTTATTAATTTCATTTTACTTTTTTTAAATTATTTTGTTATTACTACTAATCATACGTGTGTTCAACTCAAATAGTTATAAATCTAATTTGTAAGCTATCTTAATGTATACATTCGTTTGACGTATCCTATTACCATGTATTGGTTCAACGGAAATAAATTTATTATTATTATTATGTGTATCCAGATGCCGCTAGTGCGACACCTACTGATTTTCAGCGGTATTAGCCTAAAGGGAGGGGGGATCAGAGGAGAGGTCAACACCAAAAATCCCAATAACTGCCGATATAATGAATTTATGGACACAACATTTAATATGAGTCTTCAGAAGCAACTATGTAAACCAAATATTGAGTTTTAGCCAAAATTGGCTCCGAAGTGAAAGCGAAAATATTGTTCATTATTTCGTGCCGGGCGAGTACATAGCCGGTGTTTCATCGAATTTCCAACCAATTACATATTTAAATATTAGCTATTATTTATAGTACCTATACATATTTATATAAATATAGATAGATTATATATATTATATAGCTTAAACTATATTTATAGATATATATTGTGATGTATAAAAAAAAATACACACATTAAAATGATTAAATTATTAATACTAAAAAATTAATTATATTTATTTTTCTATAAAAAGCAAATTTATTTTAAAACAAATGAGTAAAAAAACAAAACACGGCCATCAGCTGTTTTTTAGTGTGTATGGAGTGACGAGTCGAGGCCTGGGTTGAATGGCAACGGTCTGAGTGAAGATAGGAGTGGTGTGTAGGCTTAAGTTGTGGTGAACTAAATAGAAGTGAATTGACGGTGAAATTGATCCAAAAAGAAGGTATTGTTGTTTGTTTATATGTACAGGATATATGACCAGAAAGATATAACTTAAATTTAAAGAATGACAAAAGTTATAAATAAATAAAAAATATTGAATTAGTTTTAGGAATTTAGTTTTTAAGATTTTTCTTTTGATTTTTGTTTTGTTTCAATGTTTAGTTTTTAATTTTAATAATGTAGATTTAAGAAAATTAACCCAATATTTGTTCTCGTAAATTATATTCTATTCATTTTCCCTGTTGGCCCAATAATTTGAAAACCTTTGGATTAGATTTAATATTATATAAAATTATTAAAAATGTCATCTCTTTAGAAATCCAAATGAAAAGTTAGTTAATTGAATTTTTTTTTAAAATACGTGCACTTTCTTAAAAATTGCACGTCTTGAACTTTTGATATCTTTTTAGGGCCCTTTTCGAAAATTACTGTAGAAATCGAAATTTAGTAAAAGAAAAGAGATAAAATTTCTACAGGAAATGTGGTAATTTATTGTTTATTTCTTTATTTTAATATTTATTGTTTATTTAATTATTTTAATTATGATTGACGCCTACTACCAGAGCACTCTTTCGTCACTCTGGTGGACATGAGCCCGACTCTACTATGGGAGTCCTAAATTTTGCCTACCCTAAATGTTTATTCACTTAGGGCAGGAATCGTTAACGAGTACCTGACATCTTACAGGCTCGGGGCCATCGCTTAACCCCATCCAAAGGACGGCGTGCTTAAGTTCATTTTATCTCCCAGATAAAATAAACTAAGAGACTCGGTCGGGTTTCGAACCCACGACCTTGAGCTCAGAAGGCAAGCACGCATACCATTGAGCTACTGGCGCCCTCTAGCTTATTATATATAAGCTTCTTATATTAATATATATAGATATCTTAATTCTGGTGAAAACTCAAAATCGAATTTCTAACCGAGTACATATTTTCCCCTACACTTTGTATTTCTTGGGAAGCAATAAGTTCTGAACAAAATGCTAGGATATTTTGTTTTAGCTGTAATATGTGGGTGGTTATGTGATTTGTACAGAGACAGGTTTTGACAAGCAATTGAGATTATTTATTCTGATTGTATAATTAATTGTACGACAATAAAGAGTCTGAAATTGAGGAAAACGTATTTTATATTGAAGTGTATGTGAGTTGCGAAATGAAGTGGCCGCAGCCGCAGTGACTTGACGGCGCCACAGGTCGAGATAACCAGCCGAGATCCAATCATACAGGTTTCTGTATAAATCAGCTCATTTGCTGAACACACAAGCGCCCTCAAAGCAACCACTAAGGGCAGATTTGTTGTGAAATGTGAGGGGCGTGGAAGATGATGCAGGTTGCTAGGTGCCCAGTGTCTCTTGATGAGGAAAACTGTAAGGAAAACACATGAGTATGGTTTTCCGTATTAAACACCAGGAAAGAACATAACTTATCTCTTAACAGTTTCCGAATGAATATAAAGAATTTAAAAAATCCGAAAATTCGCTTGGTTTTGCCAAAAAAAAACATTAAGTAGTAGTCAAGGTCCACGCCGTAGATTTTCCGTGAAAATCATTTTTCAATTTCTTTTCGATGCTGCCGTAGCTCTTGCATTTGCTCGGCACTAGACTTTTTAGGTTTTTTAAATTCCTTTTGATGCGAGCTTTCCTCTGATTTGCGTTTTCTATCATTCCGCGCATATTTACGATTCATATAAGACGACATCTTTTTGCAATTTTCAATTTAATACTGATTTTTACATATATTTCGGCGAATATTTTTATTGTTTCACTTTGAGTCCTAGTAGTGCTCCTCAAGCTCTTTACAATGACACCCGAATCAACGCCCTATCTAAACGCGTTATCACGCTACACTAATTTCTAATTGTATACAACGCTAATTCGCAACAATCATCCGCCGGCGCCCACACTAGCCCGATAACGTCACAGGCAAAACAAACACTGCACAACAAACACGTACAGACATGCTCTATCCATTGTGACCTCAACCGTTGTTATCGCATTATTAGTCTCGTAGTTATTATCGATTGAAATCTGACGGTATTTTGTAACACAAGAAAGTTTGACCGGCTATCATTGTGCTTAACGAGCGAATAGACGTTTTCACGTCAATAAAAAAGAATGGTAAGTTCTGAAGCAAAAATAGTATATTACAATTAACGTTCCTTATGACATTTCTAACGATTTATACCAGATTTGGGATTAGGAACAAACTGTACGAACTTATAATATCTCAAAGATTGTATTCGGGCCATGGTGGCCGTGAGGACTAGAGTGTAGGGCATTGGTCGCATAGCTGCTACGGTTGCGGGCTCGAATCCCGCCCTGGAGAGGGTTTTATTTCATATTTAGATAAAACTCCCACCGGGGCTATGGATGTTGTGTAAAAAACCAATAACACCGTTATAGAGACATGTCTAATATGCAGCGTACATAAGGCCTAGAAAATAATATGTATGTATTGATAATAGATGCAGTAACGAGCGTTGCACTGGGGGGTATCAATAACTGCAGAAAATAAAACATATTAAAATTTTAAAGGGGGCGCCGGTAGCTCAGTGGCATGCGTGCTTGCTTTCTGAGCTCAAGAACGTGAGTTCGAAACCGACCGAGGCCCTTAGTTTATTTTAACTGAGAGGTAAAATAAACTTAAGCACGCCGTCCTTCGTATGGGACGTTAAGCGATGGTCCCGAGTCTGTACGATGTCAGGTACTCGTTAAAAACCCGTGCCCAAGGTGAATAAAAATTTAGGGTAGGCAAAATTTAGGACTCCCATAGTAGAGTCGGGCTCATGTCCACCAGAGTGACGAAAGAGCGCTCTGGTAGTAGGCGATATGACCTCGTAGTTAAAAGCCCGGGCATGAGTCATAAAAACTAACTAATAACTAATTAAAATTTTAAATGTACGCGAAGCAGTAGCCAAGTATGATCTGTATAAATAATCCGAAAATTCAATTAAGTTTCTAAAACAACAACACACTTTATTTGGACCAGAACATCTTGGTTCTTCACACAAAGTATAAAATGGAAAATATAATATGAAATTAATTAATAATAATGTCTTGGTATAATCTTGGTTTGAGCCTTCTGTGGAGAGTAGGCTGGCCAAGATTGAAGTGGGATGCTCCAGAACACAGGCCTAGTCTTCCGTGGTAGTTATCTACTAAGGACCTTAAATAGGCTGCGACCCGAGGAACTCCCAGTTCCTCATGGAGTTGGCTGTTTCGGATAAACCATGGTGCATTCAGAGACACACGAAGAATTTTGTTCTGAAATGTTTGTAGTCGTGTTGTGAGTGAAGGACTGGCGCCATGCCATATTGGACAGGCGTATGTTAACAATGGGAGAAGTAACGCTTTGTACAGGAGCAGTGTGCAAGAGTGTTTGAGGGGTGTGTTGCGGTTAATGAGTGGATAGAGATGTATTAAACGGGCGTATGCTTGTGTGAGTTTTGTGTTGATGTGAAGTTTCCATGTGAGCCGTGTGTCTAAGAATACACCAAGGTACCGGACAGCCTGATCTTTAGGGTTCCATGGAATGGGAAGTCCGTCAACCCGCAGTCTACTCTGGTCCTCTGTAAAAAATCGGCGAAGGGCAAAAATCTTTGCTTCTGTTTTACTGGCGTTCAACTGAAGCTTCCATCGAGCGAACCAGCTGGAGACGTGGTTGAGAGAAGTTTGTAACATGTCAACTGCTGTCTGGAGGTCTTCATGTTGACACATAAGTAGTGTGTCGTCTGCGTATAGTGCTAGAGTGGTATTACATGGCTCGGGGATGTCGCAGCAGTATAAGCTGAAGAGGAGGGGACTGAGGATAGCTCCCTGTGGCACTCCCGCCGGAATACTACGCTTGGAGCTGAGGATGTTGTTGACCCGCACTTGAAACGTCCTGTTCTCCAAAAAGGAATCAACGATCTTTTCCAAGTACTGGGGAGCCCATGTCTACCTCAGCTTATAGCGGAGACCTTCATGCCACACCGAGTCGAATGCGGAAGCTACATCTAAAAAGACAGAGTTTGTATATGTCTTCTGTTCGAAACCATTCACAATCTTTTCCGAGACCCTCTGTAGCTGGTGCACAGATGAATGATTATGTTTGAAACCAAACTGGTGATCTGGAACAATTCCTGCGCTTTCCAGGTTAGAAACCAGTCTTCTCAATATTAGTCGTTCGAAGATCTTCGACAACGAGTTCAGAAGGCTTATAGGCCGATAGCTGTCCGGCTCTTGCTTGGGCTTACCATGTTTATGGAAGACGATTACAACCGCGTTTTTCCAATTTCGAGGAAAATAACTGCATCGCAGGCATGCGTTGAACAGACCGGTTAGAAAGGCTATACTCTTGGGTGGCAGCTTCTTCAGCACTATGTTTGGAATGAGATCCTCACCAGGGGCCTTGTTGTTTGCTAAGTTTGTTATTAATGTTGTGATTTCTGAAAGAGTGGTGAACTTGATGAAATTTTCAACAGTTTGTGTCGGTAGGGATGGAAAAAAAAAGATAATTCACTAGTACCAGTTACAATGAACCAACCACCAGCTTCTGAAAATTTAATAAAAATAATTTTTTGTTCGTGTAAAACTGGGAGTGGCTCTGCTTGTGGATGTAGAAAAAGTGGCTTGAATTGTTCTATAGCATGTTTACTATGTAAAGGAGTTAGCTGCTTAAATGCTCCACCAATGATATTAATGAATGGCATCGAAAACAAAAACGTCGGAGACAATTAGTTTGCAAGACTTATCCTTTTAATTAAAATTTATAGTTATTTATGTAATTAAAATTTATAGTAATTATTATTTAGCATAAGTTGTTAATAAATTATTTTCTATGAAAATTGATGTATTTGTATTATTTAACGTTTCTTTCATTTATTTCGCTTTTTGGAGCTTCTGCAACCTTCAAATTAATTTTTAAAAGTTTCATTTTTTCACAAATTCTTTATAAACAACCTCGAAAACTGTAATAATTATTATTTTCTTAAAAGAAATATTTAAAAATTTCGATAATTTTATTTTTCGTTGAGATTTCTAAAAAAATTTTTTTTTTTTTTTAATTCACGGATTTTTGAAATTGCGGTAATTTTCAACTGGTAAACTTTTTAGTTTATAACATTAGAAATCCAAAAAAAAAAAAAAAATCATTCAAATCGATTCATTATAACTGCGTTCCGTAATTTTGATTTATAATGACTAATTGCACTGGACTATAAACGTTCTGCTCAAACATAGGGTTGTGACATCACCCAACACGAATCATACAGATCACCCAATTAAGTTTCTATGTTTCTCTCTATTTGTTCCGAGTAGAGATCTACTCTGTTTACCTTTGGTCCTCGAAGGTTAAAAACACAGGCTAAAGTCAATATTTCTGTTATGAAAAAGATTCAAAACTATGGCATAGCAGCCATGTTATTTTAATATATACTATATATATTTTTAATGTGATAATTTAAAAAAAAAAAAATATATATATATATATATATATATATACAGGGTGTTCATTTTATCTTGACCCAGGTAAATAACTCGAAACATGATTTTCTCAAAAAAAGCTTCAGGCAAAAAATGTAGAGTAGAATTGACGGCATTATTTGCTGTCATTTAATTTTTAAACAAATGAAAATTTTTAACGTTTTTTATGAATATAAAAAAAAAAAAATTTTTTGACTATCAATCTATTTTTTTTTTTGCGTATTTAGATTCCTCGAGAAAAATTAAGGAGAGGTTAAATGAGACATTTTTTCGTTAGGGGGGGGTCTACTTTTACCCCCCCCCCCCCCCCTCTTGTCTCCCCCACTGCATTAAACATCTAATTTTTGACCAATTAAATAACTTTCTCTATACTTCATTACAGCTGAGAAGGCAAAGTATCTGTTTCTATTGAACAGGGTTAACATTATATTAAGTAGATGGTTGCCATTGGTGTTGTCTGCGCTAACCTGTCTGTCGAGAAGGACTATCGTTAGATTTCTTATACGAGAAACTTTCCAATTTAATATGAACTTTAAATTACAATACTTGTAAGGCTGGTAATCGTTGGCATCGTTGTGACTTGTATGAAATACTAATGAGATGAACAGGTTTAGTGAGATGATGCAAGGCGGCGCAACAGTCGGTACGGAGGGTGCACTTTCGTAAACAGATCAGCAAACCGCTTTCACATCGCTCCTCCTGTTTTTACGATACTTCCCCAGCACTACCAAGTATAGGGGAAGTTAGGTAATAGGTCAAAACTTCGATGCCGAGTTCTTAACGGCATTTCTGTCTGTGTGTCTGTGAACCCGATAACTCCCGATATAATGAATGTATCGATACGAAATATTATATGTGAATTCTCAGAACCCTCTAACGACGGCACTTATTGTATTTCAGCCAAATCGACCAAATTAGAAGGGGAGATTTGGATGGAGGCTTTATATAAAAGCTCTAATAACTGAAATTGAGCTTCATCCCACTTCACGCATATGTTTCCACTCTCCCTCTAAACTTTCCATCTCTTTATTGGTGGATTCTTACCTCAATTGAGATTTTCAGACCCGGATCCAGGTCTCGAACCATGCTTTGACCTGTGGCGTTCGAGTCCGGGTTTGTAACGGTCTGGAACCGTCGACCCGAGGTCGTTTAGGAATAGTTCGGATGTGTGGATCGGGAAGTAGCCTCAAATTCGGAGATCAAAGGACCCTCAACAAAAGAAAAAACTGAATAAAAGTTTCTCCAAATGAAGAGGACGTAGGTTTAGAGAGAGCGCGGAAACATATATGTGAGTCGGGTTGTAGACTCATGACGTAAGTTTTCGCTCTCCCTCCAAACGTACAATCTCTTTATTTCTCTATCTTCTGTTTCTCTCTCGCACACTTGGCGTACCATTTAGCCTCATGTGACAAGTAGACTATAATGTCAGTGACATCTGGTTTTAATAAACTGTGATGTATAAAATTACACACATTGTATTTATTAATTATTGTACGTATATTGTACAAAAATTTCCAATAAATTAGAAAAAAAAAATAAATAAAATATTTATGTTTATTGGTATAATAAAAACAGTTGTTCGAAATTAAGTAATTAAATAAGTGAATAAATATATGAAGTCGCATTTTGCTTTAAAACGAACCAATGAATGGAGATCAAAAGACGATGATCAGCTGAAGAACGTATTAGAAATAGCGTGGACCAGTCTAAGTTGGGTTGTCGAGGTGAGAAGTCTGGGAGAGATGTGAAGGTGGACAGTCTAGGAGTGAGAAAAGTGTTTAGGCTTAACGTGCGGTGAACTAAGAAGGTGTGTAATAACAGTGAAATAGATAGGCAAAGGTACTTTTATTTATTTATTTATATGCCCAAAATAACATTGAATTGAAGAATGGCCACAATATTTAAAAAGAAAAGAGACTAAAGTAGATGTAGAAATTAATTTATAAGATTTTTTTTATTGTAAATAATTTGATTTTTTATTTAATATTGATATTTTGATTTCATTTATAATGTAGGTTTAAGTAAATAAACCCAAATATTTGTTCTCTTATTCTATGCTATTCATTTCCCTGTAAATCCAGTAAGATGATTTATGCCTTTGGATTAGATTTAAAATGTTTGCAAAATTTAGAAAAACAATATGGCATCTCTTTAGTAAATTTAGAAGAAATCCAAATGAAAAGTTGGTTAATTGAAATTTTTTAAAACACGTGCACTTTCTTCAAAATTGCACGTCTTAAACTTTTGATATTTTTTTAGGGCCCTTTTCGGAAATTACTGTAGAAATAAAAATTTAGTAGAAGACCAGATATAATTTCTACAGGAATTGTGGTAATTTTATTATGTGGTTATTACCTTAAGCATGGCATGTTGTATGAAATACAAAAACATACAACTTCTAAGTTCAAAAAGGCATGTCGTGGAAATTTATAATAAATAAATAAAACTATGTGCTAATTTGATCAAATTGATTAATTCCAGCACGTTTACATTATAACAAAGAATCCTCACATTTATTGACATCAAAACATGACAGCATTTTTTTTACATAACCTTGTAGTTAAAGCCTGGGCATGAGTCACAATAACTAACTAGTATAGTCGGGCGCTTGTCCACCAGAGCGACGAAAGAGCACTTTGGTAGTAGGCGATGTGACCTTGTAGTTAAAGCAAGGCATGAGTCATATAACTAACTAGTAGAGTCGGGCTCTTGTCCACCAGAGCGACGAAAGACCGCACTGGTAGCAGGCGATATAACCTTGTAGTTAAAGCCAGTGCATGAGTCACAATAACTAACTAGTAGAGTCGGGCTCATGTCCACCAGAGCGACGAAAGACCGCACTGGTAGCAGGCGATATAACCTTGTAGTTAAAGCCAGTGCATGAGTCACAATAACTAACTAGTAGAGTCGGGCTCTTGTCCACCAGAGCGACGAAAGAGCACTTTTGTAGTAGGCGATATAACCTTGTAGTTAAAGCCAGTGCATGAGTCATATAACTAACTAGTAGAGTCGGGCTCTTGTCCACCAGAGCGACGAAAGACCGAAGTGGTAGCAGGCGATATAACCTTGTAGTTAAAGCCAGTGCATGAGTCACAATAACTAACTAGTAGAGTCGGGCTCATGTCCACCAGAGCGACGAAAGACTGCACTGGTAGCAGGCGATATAACCTTGTAGTTAAAGCCAGTGCATGAGTCACAATAACTAACTAGTAGAGTCGGGCTCTTGTCCACCAGAGCGACGAAAGAGCACTTTTGTAGTAGGCGATATAACCTTGTAGTTAAAGCCAGTGCATGAGTCACAATAACTAACTAGTAGAGTCGGGCTCATGTCCACCAGAGCGACGAAAGAATACTTTGGTAGTAGGCGATATGACCTTGTAGTTAAAGCCCGGGCATGAGTCATAATAACTAAATAGTAGAGTCGGGCTCTTGTCCACCAGAGCGACGAAAGAGCACTTTTGTAGTAGGCGATATAACCTTGTAGTTAAAGCCAGTGCATGAGTCACAATAACTAACTAGTAGAGTCGGGCTCATGTCCACCAGAGCGACGAAAGAATACTTTGGTAGTAGGCGATATGACCTTGTAGTTAAAGCCCGGGCATGAGTCATAATAACTAAATAGTAGAGTCGGGCTCTTGTCCACCAGAGCGACGAAAGAGCACTTTTGTAGTAGGCGATATAACCTTGTAGTTAAAGCCAGTGCATGAGTCACAATAGCTAACTAGTAGAGTCGGGCTCATGTCCACCAGAGCGACGAAAGAATACTTTGGTAGTAGGCGATATGACCTTGTAGTTAAAGCCCGGGCATGAGTCATAATAACTAAATAGTAGAGTCGGGCTCTTGTCCACCAGAGCGACGAAAGAGCACTTTTGTAGTAGGCGATATAACCTTGTAGTTAAAGCCAGTGCATGAGTCACAATAACTAACTAGTAGAGTCGGGCTCATGTCCACCAGAGCGACGAAAGAGCACTTTTGTAGTAGGCGATGTGACCTTGTAGTTAAAGCAAGGCATGAGTCATAATAACTAACTAGTAGAGTCGGGCTCTTGTCCACCAGAGCGACGAAAGACCGCTCTGGTAGTAGGCGATATGACCTTGTAGTTAAAGCCCGGGCATGAGTCACAATAACTAACTATAATTAATAATTTAACTATATTATAATTTACTTTATTGGGTTCCAGAGGTGTCAATTCGGTGGGTATCATTGTGGAGGTGGAGGTGGCCGCGAGATCTTCCCCTCTATTTCTCTCCGTGCTCAGCCACTCAACACTCAACACAGACAACTTAGAACTCAATCAGAGAGAGCCATACAAACAATCAAACATTTGATAACCATTACAAACATTTGTACCAAAATGAATATAACACAGAACAAACAGACAATATGAGATATGATGGAGTTATTTCGCACAAAACACAAAATATCGCCCCCTCCCCTCTGTCTAAATCTACTTCAAATATTTAGATAGACATCCTCTCAAACCATAATTAAATTGTAAAATTTTATTGCCTTCTTGATAAATATTTAATACAAAGTGATATTTTTATTACTTTCGTTTAATTTTGTAAATATCAAAAACCGATAAAAATTGCGTTGAAGGACAATCTGAAGAGCCTTCATAGCCTACTATCCATTGGGATTATTACGCTAGTTAAGTATACATCTCTTATACATTTAATCAGAGATGGATTGAAGGGTGTAACATATTTGCAGAAAATTGGTCTGAAACAGACCACAACTGAAAGAACAACATTTTCCGATATTGAAGTAACGGATAATAAAGTGTTATATGCACTTACAATTGCAGATTTAGGGTCGGATGGTGTGTGCTCCTAAGGACTTAAGCACCCAATGCTCTTATCCCTTCTCTGTATGCTTTACTATCGAAACCTGAATTTTTCCTATGATATTTAATTTGGGTAGGGGTCTTTAACGACTACCTCACATCGTACAAGCTCCGGACAGTCATTTAACGTCTCCTCCGAAGGAGGGAGTGCTCAAGGGTTGGTTACCTTCAAGATAGAAAAAATAAGAGGCCCAGTCAGGATCGAACTCACGGTTTTGAGCTGAGTAGAAAGGCACGCTATCCTTGAGTTGTGTGGTTGAAGCTTCATCCAAAGTGATTCATCCTTGTTTACATATTTTCATCCAGTTATGTGTTTTCACTGCTCAGTGTTCCTCGTAATTTGGCAATTTTCGACTGGCAATGTGAAATACAGAACAGTGAAGAGTGAATGCAAAGAGGGGACGTTTGTTTACATCACTACGCCTTCACTCTGGATGAATCATCGGTTGGAGGAACGACTGTTTCATCAAAAGTTAGTAGGCGGTCAACTTCTTTCATCGTTCACTTTCGATGTTCACTCTGGAGGAATTGAAGATGAATGGCAGTTTACACTTGCCACTTTGGATGATTCATCCAAGATGATCCTCCAAAGTGACAAATGTAAATGGGCCTTTAGTTTCCGCCTCAATTTCGTCAAATCAGTGATCACTGAATATTGATTGATTGGCTGGTTTTGTACCCGCGTTATACAAAGTCTGAAGGCCCATATCTTAGTCCCTCATTGAGTAGAATTAACTACCTATTCTCCTAACTCTCAAATAAAGCGCTGGATCTTTTCAAAGTTTTGTTCCCTCAACTCATCTGCGTTGAGGGACAGCTTGTCAAAGACACCCCAATAATAACGTTCCTCCATCACTTCACATCTTTCGAGGAATAGATCCGGAAGAAGACCCATTATAAAGAGATGTTTCCTTGTGTGGAGTCCTGTTCCAGGGCTGGTCAAGAAGAAGCGTTCTTCTTTTGTTATCCGATCCTCCTATCGACTCTTTTGACTGTCGACAACCTGGTTGTTCTTGCCAGGATGTTTTGCAATGTGCCTTCGTGATCTGTCACTAAGCCTACGATGATTGTGTTCTTTCTTCATGGGCATTACTTTGAAATAATCACCATTAGTTATAAATGAGGCAGAACACTTACGATTACAGCATCGAAACGAAACACTCTTTTGTTGTGTGATGCTTACGTAATTTACAATTGCATACAAAATTCGGAACATTAACTCGCCTGCTGGGAAAAACATGGCTGACGTCTACATCCATC
Organism: Aradus depressus; assembly: GCA_963662175.1. NCBI lineage: Eukaryota > Metazoa > Arthropoda > Insecta > Hemiptera > Aradidae > Aradus > Aradus depressus. The sequence continues at coordinate 3,898,646 of OY759219.1, forward strand.
TTCAATTTACAATTGTCAATTACAAACTGAAACTTAGCGAAACATAATGAGAAGTTTAGATGTTTATCTCAAATTTGTTGTTGTTCAACAGAACAAAAGTTCATGTACGAGTACTCAAACATGACCGGTAGTTCATGTACAAGAAGAATCATTCCTATTTCGAATCAGACGAACTTAAGTTCACATCCTGTTCCATTTATGTTCGTTATGAAGACCAACACAATGAGATATGAGTGTTATTCTCACAGTAACCAGCTCAGCAGGCGTGGTCTTTCAATTAATTCGAGGAAGATGTTATTTCATAAAGGGACAATTATCTAAAAGGGATGGTTGTCATGGTTAAGAAAGCCATTCACTGAAACCAGACTAACATACATTATGAAAGTATAGTCATCAGCGTCAAACTATATTCTTGTTCTAAAAACTCGCAAGACCACATTACCGAGGGCATTTTACTGTTGTTTTTTTTTACATCTCTCAACAGTTCAGATATTGAGGGCGCCGGTAGCTCAGTGGTATGCGTGCTTGTGTTCTGATCTCAAGAACGTGGATTCGAAACCCGACCGAGGATCTTAGTTTATCTTATCTGGGAGGTAAAATAAACTTAAGTACGCCGTCCCTCGGATGGGACCTTAATCGAAGGTCTCGAGCCTGTACGATGTCAGGTACTCGTTAAAGACCCCTCGTGAATAAAAATTTAGGGTAGGCAAAATTTAGGACTCCCATAGTAGAGTGACGAAAGAGCGCTCTGGTAGTAGGTGATATGACCTCGTAGTTAAAGCCCGGCCATGAGTTATATAACCTAACCTAACAGTTCAGATGTTGTCATTTCACATAATTAATTTATAATTAATTTTTTTTTTTTTTAATTAAACTCCTTTTTAAATAATTTGACACTTTTTCGTTCAAAATATAGATATTTATTAAAAATAGAAGCATTTTTATAAGTAAGAATTATTACATCTTCATTTTGAATCAAAGAAATATACAAATAAAGTAAAGGAAATTGAACAAATTGCATTATATAACACCCTGTTATGCAAGTTACTCAATTTATATTGTAAATCTGCTTCAAGAGGTTATGTAAATGAGAACTGTTCTTCAGTAAATATACCGGAAGCTCAGGTATCTCGATCCCTTCCCCACAATATGAGCAAGTTGTAGGACTAACTATTCATTCGAAGCCCCTCCAACAAATGATACGGATTACAAATTCCTAAAACACCTATCTTTTGAATATTAGCATTCCCATTTTATTTATTTATATATAGTATATATATATATGTATATATATATATTATTTAAATTTACTATTCATATGTAGTATTTATTTTATTATTACTATTGTAATTATTCATTATTAATTTGACTGTTTAATGTCTCTAGTCATAATATAGTTCTCTATATAATTATTTTTATATTTTTCCTCTAAACGTTAATAATATTTTTCTTCTAACGTCATTTTTTTATTATTACAGTATTCATTTTCCAATTATTGATTTTATAAATATTACCTCCATTTTAGAATTTCACTTTCGTTCCTTTTCTGTAAGTATTGTTATTATTATTTTTTTCTTTCCCCTTTCTTTTTATTTTATTATATTCTGTTATTACTTAAAACTATAATTATTGCTGTTATTAGTTTCTCTTTATTCATTATTATTACTTGTGTATTATTATCTATTTTAAATTATTTATATACAGGGTGGCCCAGATAAGCGGGCCACAAGTGAAATAACTCTTAAACGGTTAGAGGTATCAAAATTGTGCATAGGACTAAAGTTGTAGCACTCGCCGAGAGATATAGTATGGCGTCCTCGAAAATACATAAATGACCCTTTTAATGTCTCAAACAGCCCTTCGAAGGGCGGGGTTCCCTTTTGACCCTTAAGTTTCATTACATTTCATTAAAGTTCTAAAGAAACAAGGAAGAACTGCGCAAACATAGTTTTGATACGTCAAGTAGTTCTCGGAACAAATTGCAAATTGTATATTGGGCTCAGTCCCGGCAATAAAGGTTAATAAATAAAAAAGAGAAAAACTCTCTCTGAAAAACACATTTTTCTGCTCACCTTTTTTTCAGACTTTTTAAAAATGCTTACTCAATATAAAATACATATATCTATGTATGTTTGATACAGGAAACATATTTTCACGTTCTGAGTTAGTAAGTGGACAAGCCAAGAGGAGATGGTTCGCATCCGCTTCTTCTTGCTGTTGGCAGGTACAGTATGGTGATGGAAAAATGTGCATCTTGTGAAGGTGACAAGGGAGCCGATTGTGATTAAGACGAAGGCGAATGATAGTTGTGAAAAATGATCTGGGCTTGTCGTACGTCTTGAACCATGGTTGGGTGGGAATCTTGGTCCGAATAAGGTTGTAGTATCTACCCTTGTTCTGACTCTGGGAGGAAAAATCCACTTGCCATCTACGTACAGCATAGTTGTTGAGGTGAGCTCTGACATCACCACCTCCCATTGTCTGATGCCAGAGTCAACAGCTGTCTTAGCCAGCTTGTCCACCGCCTCGTTGTGTCTGTTGGAGCTGTGGCCTTTGACCCAAACCAGGTAGACTGGTGTTTCCTTGGAGTAGATTTATGAGTAAATTTAATATATCGAAAATAATTTGATCCGAGCATTTATGAATGTTTGTTAGCGTTGTCAAAACACTCTTGCTGTCCGTAAAAATGAAAGCCCTCCTAGCGAGGGTTATTTTTATTTTATTTTTTTTGCAGCAATTTTAACTTTAAATTTTTGTTTGTTTTAATAATAATATTAAATAAATGACTATTAGCAAAATATATAAAGCCATTTAAAATAACATTTGTATGAATGACCAAGCTTATTTCAACTACTCTTGGTTAACACGCTGGAACCAGTTCTATTTCTAAATACATAACTGTATTTAGTGTTATGGTGACTGTTATTCCATACATTATATTATCGTAAGTCATTATACATAACCAATATTTTATTAAATTTTCTTTATTTTGCCATAGGTAAGTTTAATTTATTTTTGTTATTTATCTACAATTCTTTGATTTTAGCTTATTAATATTCTCATGTCAGCATTTTGTCAAACGCACAAACATCATTTCACCATTTGTAAATCAGTTTATCTTGTTAGAATTTAATATTTTTGTCATTCGTCATTTTCAGTTCAATCATTATTAATAGACATATAAAGAAACTTTTTCAATAAATATGTTCTATAAAAGTAAGATTCTGATTGTCAGAAAGAAAAGTTAACCTAAAGAACGATGATGGGAATGCTTCCCGAAACCAGCAATTACAAAGCTATTTTTTGATAAGGTAAAAAATAAATGGGAGAAGTGATGCTGTAATAATATATTATATTGGAATTAAGAATCTTACAAAACCCAAAATATATTTCAAATAAGTATCTAGAATTTATTTACAATAAAATCGAAAATTGCTGGTAATTTTAATATTAATGATGATTCCAATATTGAGTGCTTTCTTCAACAAAGTTAATGTCTTTATATGTTTAAATACAAAAGAGTTAATCCTATTAACATAATTTTCATGTCGAAATGTCCTATGTTACTTTCTTCACTTTCAAATGTCCAAAAGTTACGAGATAAAGACTACAATTTTGGGAAAAAGGAATGGAAAACAAGAACAATGAAAATTGTAAAACTCAATTTGTTTTTCAGATCTTCAAAAATGTTAGGACAACTGAAGTAGGGACGGAATGACCCAAGATGAACGTTTTGTAGCTCAATTAAAGAAAAAAAAATTCACAGAAACAGTAAAGTCTTTAAGGGATTAGTGATTTGACTAGAAAACTTTTGACTGAAAATATTAAATTTATTGTCGATATACACAATACATCGACAGTTATTGGGGTTTTCGAGTTGATCTCCCTTCCTTTCGGCCGATTTCACTGAAAATTAATAAGTGTTGTCCTTACAGAGTTTTGAATACACTTATGAAATTTTGTGTCGATATAATACAATGGCAGTTTTTACAGTTTTTGAGTTAACTCTCAACCCAAATCCTCTCCTTCCCTTTGACTGATAATCGATAGGTGTTGTCAATATAAAGCTTTGAATTTAAGCTTTGATATTTATTTACAATGAGAATTATTACAGTTTTTTTGTTAAACCTCACCCCTAATCTCCCCCTTCCCTTTTGCCGATTTAGCTCAAATCGATAGGCCCTTAGAGGATTCTGGATACACATAGGAGTGGCTTGGAATGTTTAAATTTTGTTATTATTAAGGATTATGTTTATTAAAGGGATTCATTTATGCTGTATAAAAATAATGGGAATTATTTCATTTATGTAAATGAATGAAAACATGTTCTAAATATCATTGAGGATAGGTCTGATGTTGGAAGCCTGAACAGTTTGACGTCACGGCTAGGGCGTGTGGAGGGAGAAGACCCACCCCCTAGTTCTCCTAGAGATAGAACCTTTCTAATTCTATAAGATACATAGAGCATTGTATATTTACCATGATCGGGGGGTTCGTCCACGGAGGGGCATAACTACACCATAATTCCAAACATAGAGCAGAGACACAACTTAGACAAAACAACGAACTGACTGAGTGACAAACAGACAATTGGGGCCAATGAATGGAGGGGGGGGGCTAATCGGGGGAATTAAACCAGTAATTAGATGAGATGTAGCCCATTGGAGAATAACAACTGGACATGACCAACCAACAGTGTCTGTGATATGGGTAAAGTCAGACGGAACAGGGTTCCAGTCCCAACTCGACGCTACTATGAGAGTCCTAAATTATGCCTACACTTAATTTTTATTCACTTGGGGTAGGGGTTTTTAACGAGTATCAGAAATAGTACAGACCATCGCTTAACGTTCCATTCGAAGGACGGCGTGCTGATCTCAAAGGAAGAAAGAGATTCCTTAATAACTGCCATTGAATCTACACGAAAGGATTCAGAAGTCACACTTATTGATGATCAACCAAGTTGGTAGGTACTTTGATTCCAGAGAGAGAGCAAACACTTATTGATTCGAGATGAGGAAGTACATCTTGAGTCATAGAAGACTTTTTCTTTAAAAGTTGTTATGGAATCCACTTAAGTGAGACAAAACTAAACATTCTTGTCTTAATATTATTCTATAGTGAAGAACTAATTTTCCGTGAGACTTGCTCAGTGGAACAGCAGGTTAACCCTTGCGTGACTCCAGACTGGTTATTACTGCACAAGGAGATACAGATCACTACTTAAATTTATACTGAGCACAAAAACCATCTCAAGCTCCACTTTCTAAAATACAACAGAAACTGCATTATTTTTGCGAATCTGTATAATAATATTATTAAAGGGTGCTTACTGAGCTAAAGATAGCGGGTTCGATACCCGGCCGAGGACCTTAGTTTATTTTATTTGGGAGGTAAATAAACTTAAGCACGCCGTCCTTCGGATGGGACGTTCAGTGATGGCCCCGAGCATGTACGATGTCAGATACTCGTTAAAGACCTCTATCCTAGGTGAATAAACCTGGGTAGGCAAAATTTCGGACTCCCAGAGTGCATGCTCATGTCAAGAGCGCTCTGGTAGTGGGCGATATGATCTCGTAGTTAAGCCTAGACAAGAGTCATAATAACTAATTAACTGAATCATTTATGATTTTCAGTAGGTAATTTCATGTATTCATTGTTGATTTAGAATGGCACGGGAGTTCCATTTTGTAATCTTAATATTTCAATCTACCATTTTTCGATTTATTGATTTTACGTATATGTTTTCTTAATGTTTTTAAGTTATTGTAATGTTATTGAAACGATGTTTTAGATCAAGTTATCACCAGACAAATCTAACTAATGATAATTCATAGAATCTTATAGGTTTTTATAAATTCCATACATTGCGGATTAGACAGAGACAGTTCAAAAATGTATTCTTGTGGAGCTTGTGATTCAATAAATAAATAAATACACTTATATATATATTAGAGAAAACACAAGCTGAAAAAGGCAAACGAAGAGAAAATATAAAAAAATTGTGTAAAAATCTAAAGGGAGCTACTGGACAAGAATACGGACTTGTGCTTATATTCGTGGCTCAGCAGGCCTGCCAACCTCGAGCTGTCCACAGGACCTACTTTTTACAAGAGAAAATGTGTTTAGTTCAAACTCATCACTGCACAACTAATAAGATATATTTATATTGCTGGTGTAAAAGCAGAGTTAGTAGAGGATGAGTACTTCATCCTGTTTGAATTTACAATTATTATAATTTATTTATTTATTTTGTCCAATATAATAGACAATTTTCCACTGTGAGAACACAATACGAAAGTATGAAACAAGAGTAGAATAAAAAAAAGTTGTTTGTGAACACCGCAATGTACTTACCTGGCATGAATTAACCAATTATGTGTGACGTATAAAAATAATACACACATAAAAAAATTATTAATATAAAAAAACAATTAATTATATTTATTTTTCCATAAATAATAAGAAACCATTTCGTTTAAAACAAATGCATGTAGAAAACAAAACACGACCATCAGCTGTTTTTTAGTGTAGTACACTACACTACAGTGACAAGTGGAGGCCTGGGTAGAATGGCGACAGTCTGAGTGAAGGTAGTGGTGTTTAGGCTTAAAATGTAATGAAATAAATAGAAGTGAATTGACGGTGAAATTGATCCGCAAAGAAGATACTGTTATTTGTTTATATGTACAGGATATATGCCCAGAAATATATAACTTAAATTTTTAAAAATGGCCAAAATATAAAACAAAAAAGCTGAAAATAGAAGCCCTAATAAGAGCCGATGTAATGAATACACCGATATGAAATTATAAATGTAATCTCATGACCTCTCAAGGGCAACACCTATTCATTTTCAGTCAAATCGCTCATGGGAATGAGGAGGGGGTGACAGGGGCGTAGCCAGGGGGGGGGGGGGGGGGGGGACAGGCCAGAGCAAAAAACCGAGATAAAAATTTAAAAAACTAAAAAAATAGTTTTTATTAAAAATAAATTGCTTGCAAGTTACTAATAGGATCTTCAAATTTCCCATTTCCTAAATCAGCGATCAGCTGTTACATAAATGTACATGTACAAAACAAGTCATATTACATTTATTTAAATATACATGAATTCCATCATTTCATTTCCTCGCTCAAAATCGTCATTTATGTTATACTTTATACTCTTAAAGTTGATTTTACATGCGCAGTCAAAATGCAAAGCGCAGCCGCAGCAAATGCACGCTATTGGATGTGAGTCATTTAATTCTCAAAGCACAAAAACCACAGCGTGCATTTGCTGCTGCTGCGCTTTGCATTATTACTGCTCATGTATAGTCAACTTAAATATGAAAAAAGTCTGCAACGCTAATCACGGAAACTGCGGGCTGTGCCCCCGGGAGTCTATACCCCTACCCTCGTTGTCTAACTTTGCCCCCCCCCCCTGCTCAAAATCCTGGCTACGCCTCTGGGGGGGGGGGGGGGGGATGGAAGCAAAGAACGGATGTAGATGAGGTGCCGACAGTTGCTCTGCACATATACAATGAGAGTGAAGCCACTCAACTACGGAACGCCAAGTTACTTCATTTTCATTTATTACTGATTTTAAAGTTTTTTTAAAAATGACTTAAATATTATAAACATTTAAATTGATAAATTTAAATAGACAATTATTTTTATCTCAGGAGGGACTGAGGTCTGTATCACTGCCAAAGATAACAGAAAGTTGTAAAGAAAAAGTTGACGGTTCAGTAATATATTAAATGAAAAGGTTTAAATATTTTTGGAAATAAATATTGCAGTAGAGAGGTTTATAGGTCAATTTCGAATTTATCTAAGTTTAGTTTCATTTTTTGTTGCTTTTGTTAATATCGACTGACTTTCTACAAGTTACCACCCTGTTCCAAGTGACCATCAGTAGACGGAAAGAATATCAAATTTCAATTTAAACTCGTATTTATTTCAGGAGATTTTCGTCTTCCGAAAATTCCGATATAATTTCATGGGACTCGGATGTTTTTACTCTAAAAGCAATCTATCGATTGGATTGAAAATCGATAGGTGTTTAATACAGAGATTTCTGAATACAAAATATCGTGTCGATACCTTCATTAAATGGGCAGCTTTTGAGTTGAGCCCTCTCCTTCGGTCCCCCACCTTTCTTCAGTCGGTACGGTTGGAAGTTTACGTCCTCAGAGGGTTTTTTACAAAAGAAGTTTTATGTCAAAATACCTTAATAACATCGGCAGTTATTAGAGTTTTTGTGTTACCCCCCCCCCCCCCCCCCCCCCCCCCCCCACACAACATTCTCCCTTTTCCGTTGGCCGCTTTAGATGAAAATCAATATGTCGCCTTTATCGTACCATTTGTCCTATCGGGAGTTACCGTGTTCCCAGACAGATGGGAAATTTTCTTGGAATCTGGAGTCGGAAAACATGAAATTCCGGGGAAAACTCAATATGAAATTTGCGACCGATTACATAACTTCCCTCATACTTTCTAGAGCTGGGGACGTAGAACCAATTTAAATAGGTCGGTTATCGTTAATCATGTTCATGGCTCACAATTGATTTGTTTTGTCCTTCTTCTCCTTGACTTTTCTTTATTTTTTGACAATCAACACTAGAATTTTTTTTTTTCTAGATACCAATCCTAACTTAATTGTTAAAATAATTAAATATAATAGAAAACCTTAAAAACAAAAATGTATTGAAATTTTTCGTTGGACAACACTGTTGAGAGGTCATTGGCATTCTACATATGAGACGCTGTGTCAAACAATTTAAGTATTCAAGTTCAGTTGTTTCGAAATTTTGGTGGTGTAGAGAGTTAAAAAGAATTAAAGACAGAGGGAGACTTAAAGATTGAAGGAACTTACCATGGGTGTTGGGGCATGAGGCGGCCAAACCCGCAACAGAGCTGATAGGCCCCTTCTAGATCAATAACATGACTAGCAGACGGGAGAGCGGACACACCACTGGAGTCCCGACTCAGCTCTCCTGTCCTGGCCCCCAGCCTGGCTAAGGACAGCGCATGCACCCTCCTCCCGCCGCCTCCCACGTTTCCATTCAGTCTACAAAATGGCACATAGCCCCGGATAACTCAGCCTCACGAGGAATTTACAAATTAAAATAATAAATTCATGGTTCAGTGACTACAAGAATATAGCGGAAAAAATGGAAGTGTTTGTCTGCCTATTAAAATGTGTTTTAATTCATAACCGGTTCATGATCAGGTTGAAGAAAAAATAGGGGGAATAGGGGTGAGTGGCTCGTAACTCTATGTGCCAGTTTCCGAACGTCACTAGGGGTGGGTTGTCGGTGGGGGAGGGTTTCCGAACGTCACTAGGGGTGGGTTGTCGGTGGGGGAGAGGTTAGTCGCCGCATAGTCGCTCATAACTACTTTCAAAAATGTGAAAATTGGCTACTACAATTATAGATTTTTGGGGTCCCTGATTAGAAGAAAAATATTTTTAAAAATGTAGGATTGAATATTGCGCTGGAAAATGAACTTTAATTTTTTAAGCAGTTATTACAAAATATTTTCCCTCTTGTTTCAACAAAGGTTTATTTCTTCATGAATAAATAACAATTTCAGTATTTTTACAGAATGTTTTTTCGTTTAAAAAAAAAAAAAAATTATATTTAAAAGTAGAAAAAAAAAAAAAACTCAAATTAATGAAACAAACTTCTATAATCTAAGAGTCGATGTATGATTTTGATCTAATTTTATTAAAATGTTTACTATGCTAAATTGTCTTCATGTCAAAAACGAATGTCTGGCCTCTAAGACAAACATGTGGCCTAATTAATTATATGCTAAAATTGTATTGTTTTTTGTAAATACCTTATAATCTATTCCTCGTAAAACAATCTTTTTTCTCCTTTTAGTTATAATACCATTTGTTCAAAAACTAGGTGTGCAATGCATTCTGCTGTTTGCAAAAACTGAGCTGAGTCAGTCTAAATTTATTGAATAATACTGTTAATGTGGTCGGTTAACATACAAGTAGTGCATTTGAAATGGGGCATATGAACCGGAGGGTTTTCAAGTTTGCACACTTTTACCAGAACGTTTTCTCGGTGTTAAACGTGAACATCTGTTCGACCAAACGACACAATTTCTAAATCACCAATGATAGTTTTCTTAGATTTGAAGTCAGTTGACATAGGCGTTATGGTGAGCGGTTTGAGATGTGGCTGTGGTGCATGATTCCTTTGGATATCCGGCGAAGGATACGGCTCAAAAAAAATGGTGTCCGATGGTAAACCGAAAAGGGCTTCGCCCGGATTTTTACATTTGAAATAGAAAAATTCTATTTTGCGCGAGATTTTTGTCTCTAAATTGATTTCAATGGAGATTTCGTTTTTCTGTGATTATTCCTCCGTGGTATGTTCGATTTCAGATTTTTTTAATAGTAAACCATCGTCACCGTGTCCACTACCATCGAGGCAAATTTCAATGTGATCGGTAAAGGGGTTTAGGAGGAGTACGAGTACAACGAAATACATGAGTCGCTTAAGAAAGAGCTTCGTAAACTCAGCTCAACAATAAAAAGAAAGATTGACAAACTTATCAAAATTATAGAGCATGAATGAAATTGCCTACAAAAAAGGTACTATACCCTACCACTTTTTGCGTATTAAATGATACTCTGAGTACGCTCAAATGGAATACCCGTAATATATATAAAAATAAGATGAAATAATAAAAATCATGGATCGGTTTAGATTATTGATTGTTATACAGAACACATAACTGGAGGAATTAAAAATATGTAACTAATTACTGAAGTCAGTTGGACAGTAACTGACTTTAATGTTAAAATAGATGTTGAATTGTTTAATTCCTCCAGCAGAATGCATAATAATCAAATCACGTTTATTTTTAGATATGCTATTTGTTGAATTTCTTTCGTTTAATAAATCGGTACAGCTACCCAAGAGAAATTTTTTTAAAAAATGTAATTTTAAGCACAAATTATCAATAACCCTTTGTGCGCAGCCTTTCAAATTTTACCGTATAAATCGCTAAAGGTATTCCAAATATTTTTTTCATAACAATCATTACCAAAATCCCTCATCAATCATTACCTAAATCCCGCATCAATCATTACCTAAATCCCGCATCAATCATTACCTACATCCCGCATCAATCATTACATAAAACTATTCCGAATATCCCAGCGATTCTAATAAAAATTGAAGACTTGGAGAATGAATAACATAGGGAATTAATGTTTTCATTTTTAAAAAACAGTGAACAACGTGTTAAAGAAATTATGAAAATATAAATAAGTTCAGAATAAAATTGAACAATTGTTTTTCCTAATTCCTTGATGCTCACAATTATTAAAAGCCCCTGAACCTTTGTTCTGCTCGGTTAACCCCAACATTGGCCACAGACTGCTTCGACATCCACCAAAGAAAATTTCCTAACAAAAGGAAGGATTGAAGAGAAATTAAATTAAAAAAAGTGTTGTTCCAGTAATTTTTTTTAATTTATTTAACTTCAAATTTACATTAAACAGTAAAAAATACAAAACATTTACAAAATTTTACAATAAACAATGTACGTGGTACTAAGTAAAAAAATATACCTGGTGCTAACACTAGAGACCTGATTTCAATGCTAAAGTATACTTTGCTCTTTACGTACACTGTACTATACTTACGTATACATTTCCTGTGTTTAACAGGGGCATAACAAGAACGTGAAATCGGAAAGTTTAACTGAATGTCATTAGTAAATATATCGGAGATAGACATCGGACATCTTTCGCTATTCGAACATCTTATTTGCCGAGGTTATTTCTAGCTTTAGCTTAGATCTTAGGATGCATTTTAACTGAGAAAACCCACAAGTAACCCCCCCTCTATTCAGTGATGTTGATCCTAAAACTTGTTCCTGAATAGGCAGATTCGAAATATTGAAGTTTGTTTATATTTTTCAATGTAAACTATATATGGCATGTTATGTCATTTTTTTTTTTTTTTTTTTTTTTAGTTCTTATAAATCCGGTTTCAAGTTATTAGTACAAATATAATTGTTGGCAATTATTTTCAAATCATATTGGCAACACTTTCTTCAAGATAGTTGAGATAGAGAGACATGAAGTTGGCGACGAAGGCCTCCAGATGAAAGATGACTTTAGATCCGCGGTGGGACTGATGTTCATAGTGCGCCGCCATTTCCGCTACTTTCGTCCGTAGTTGGGAGTCGCAGCTCTTCACCAGTTCCCGGAACAGAACCTAAACAAAAAAAAAACAGAAATCAGTCGGATATTAAAACAGAAAGAAAAACGTCTGTTGTGGGTGTCAATTATTCGTCTTTTGTTTCCACTCTCCCTCTGGACCAGGGGTTCCCAAATTGATAGGCGTACCACTAGGGGTACAAGGGTTGTTATAATACAATATTATTTATTGCACCGAACAAAAATAATTATAGAATTATATATTAAAATCGTGATCAAATTAATGTTGAAGCAATATTACAGAATAGGCAAAAATTCTCCAAAAATATTCTATATAATGTTTTAATGACCATGACGCATGACTCCACCTAATGTTCAAGCCTTCTCTAAGCTTAGTTGAACGACATACTTCAAATAGTACAAGATGCTACTACATGTGGATGGAAACTGCAAGCGCTTACCAACAGATGTCGTGGCTTATAAAATTCATTAAATTCGTATATACCTGTTGAAGTAGTTAGAAAAATTTAACAAACTTGTTGCCTGAAGTTTTGCAAAAAGTACTTCAATTGTTGGCTAGAACAAAGTTCTGATAAGGTAATGACACAAAGTCATCATAACAGAGGGACGCACCGGACCTCCACATTTTGCAAAAAGTAAGCGGAAATGTAAAGTGTCTGGATGGCCAATCCTAGGTATTAACTTAACTGTGGACGATGAAGTTTGGGAGCGATAACGACAAAAAACTTTTAAATACAAGTTATATTTCCACAAAACGGTTTTATTTCGTATTTGTGTATTCAATGAGTATTCGTCTTTTAGTCCAGGATCTTGCAAACAATCTAAAGTTGAGGCCGAAATGATAGGAGATGCAAGCCATAAAATGTTTTATGAGGTGAGACAGAACAAGTTAAAGAACCACTGATCAAAACACGCTGTCTACAATTGTCTCTACTTTCTGTGATATCATTAATTGTACGATGAACACTCTCGCTTAATAACAAACACAATTTATAATTCGCTTCTCAAACCGCGCGAATCTGCGGCTATTTGAACCGGGATGAAGTCATACAGTCATCACTAACGGACCATTCTACGTCACTAACAAGACCCTTCATAACCACAGATGTGCTGTTCGTTTTCACAGTCGTAACAGAGAGATAGACAAACTTCCACTTGATTTTGATTCAACTTTTAATTTTTTGAAAAACAGGAGTTCATTTTTGAGTGTATTCTACGATGTTCTAGTTATAGATATAATAATTTTACAAAAAGGTGATTCCATAATTCCCAAAAGTTGACAAAACTGAGCCACTCAAAGATGGAGTAGCTACCTGGAATATGAGCGAGGAAGGAATGCCGTGGACGAGAAGCTCGTAGAGTCTGCTCCTGATCTCCATCAACTTCTTGGGGGACTGTTCAGAGAGGATCATCTTGGCCGTGTCCCTCAGGTAGATCTCCCAGTCAGGCTCCGCCACCCCCTGATCCGCCGTGAACGGGTATCTGGAACAAAGAACAGATCCATGTTAATCAGTACAGAGCAGGTAGTCTCCTACGCCATCCATGGTACGTCTAGACCAGCCGTTTCTAAACAAGGGTACGCACAGGAAATTAGGTAATCATTCAGATATTTAACGTTCAGTTTAATCAGAATTTCATATTTTCCGACCACTTATTATCCAAAAATTAAAAAAAAAAATAAATAAATAACGCCCAATATGTCTATGAATACAATAACTCCCGATAGAATAGTGTATGAGTATACAGAACCCCAAAAACCCACTTTCATCCAAATCCGCTTAAGGGGAGGGAGGGAGGGAACAACTCAGAAACGTTAATAACTGCCGAAAGAAAGTATCGACAAGAAATTTTCTACGGGGATTAAGTAAGACATCTACTGATTTTCAGCCAAATCAGAAGGATTCAAAGGGAGAGTGAAAACTTAGTTGATAACAAATAATTCAATATGGGAAAGTACACATGCCGGTGATTCACTTTTTTTTCTTTGTTTTTAAGTGATGTTACAGAATTTCAAATATATTATATTTACAAGTACCTAGTTATGATAGAACAACTCTAAATTGGTTTTGGTTAGTGTTGACATGTGCCTTTGTATTGAACAAATTTCACAGAAATAGCCTCTTCAGCGTTGCCACGAAAATGAAATTCCAGACTTTTCCAGTTTTTCTCCGATCAAAATTTAGGAGATAGAGAAATAAAATAATAAATTGAAAACCGTAATGAACAAGTTCTTTAAAAATGTAAAATAATCAAAACGTAAGAACTTCATACAAAACAAATTATAAAAAATACATTATGTATTATAAAAATAAAGAAGAAATGAATGTCTTCTTATAATATTGTCTATTTCATATATGTATATACAATGCATGGGAATACTTTCGTTATTGCTACAATGTATTGTATATTCTTTGTGAAATAAGACAATTCTTCATTTTCTATTAAGTCTTCCACAATATCCTATTAAGGTATGTCGAATCTACGTTTTAATCATTATTTTTATTAATTATATACTAATTTATTTCTTTTGTTTTTTATTATTTTTAAAAGAGGGGGATTAACTCTAAAATCTCAACAACTGCCGATGTAATGAATGATTCAACATGAAATTTTATATTTACACTCAAAACCCCTTCCGTACCTTCCGCGAAATAAATAAAATCGGTCCAAGGGAAGGGAGGATCAGAGGAGAGCTCGAGTGAATCACCCCAATAATTGCCGATGTAATAAAATATTGACACAAAATTTAGTATGAGGATTCAGAAGCCACTATGTAAGTCAAATATGAGTTTTAGCCCAAACAGTTAATTGGCTTTGGAGGGAGAGCGAAAACGTAATTGATTAATTGGTGTTGGGGAAGTACATAGTCGGTGATTCACCGACGACTTTTTATCCTTTAGAACTGTACATTAACCATGTGTTCGAATGGGTCGTATATCATACAGTACTAAAATTAAACAAAGATTTATTTATTGTAGCATAGACAATATAAAGATGTCTGAGAAACGCGGTTATATCAAAGTAAGTTGTAATAAATAAATTTAAAAACTTATTTTTATAATACAGTAGACTCTCCCTCATCCGGCGTTCTGTTGACCGGCGCGCTCTCTTATCCGGCACTCGCAAAATAATATATTTGTTAAACTAAAATTAACATTCAATTATTAGATTATCAATTATATGAGCCACGTGTATTTACGAACACATAATAATTTCGTAACTCACGAATCTTTTATGTACTTTTATTGTACATACATAAGTACATTGTATTTATAATGAAGGGAACGCTAATACAATATTGTATTACTTCACTTAATTAAACGCAGATTTCAAAAAATGTTATCAACAAAATACATACGTGTTTTATTCTTTAGCTCACCTAAAACACTTTTTTTTATGCTTTAATTGATATATTTTTTCTCATTAATTGATATTTTCCGTTATCCGGCGTCACGTCGGTCCCGGCAACGCCGGATAAGGGAGAGTCTACTGTATTGTCTATTCCAGACAAATGCTTATTTATACATAAACTATCGATGTCGGCCCTACACCAACGTCAGGTTTAGTTATAAGCGAAGTGCGACCATTCTTATACATCAGGTAAGGAAGGGGTTGGAATTTAAACAGCTATGGAGATTTCCAAGTTGAATCTGCAACCCCTTTTCTTAACTGCTGTATTAAATTGGCTGGCATACAACAAACTGACAGTTTATAACAAAACCTGAGGATGGTGTAATGTCGCTTATGTATAAGCATTTGCGTGGAATAGACATTCTTTCAAAAATAGGTTTGTTTCATTTAATATTAAAATGGTTACTTACTGTTGTACTTTGCAAGTCTCCAACATCAGTAAAGCTCGACGTAAATTTCTCTCAGATTTTTGACAAATCCTCTCGGCCAGTTCGTTGGGAAGTGTGAGTCCCTCCTTCTTTGCTACTTGCTGCAAAAATAGAGTGAGGGCTTAACTCCAAAACTTTAATAATGAGAAACAGAATCGCGAAATTTTATAAATGATTAGGGACTCTGTCCCTGTTAGCCAACTCTCAGCTTTCAGCACCTTCATCCCTTCTCAAGATCATGTTAGCTCTCTAACTTATTTGGTAGAAAGTAAAGAAAAAAAAATTATGTTTTTAAAAAACTATTGTCTATTTCACAAATATATATATTCTCTCTAGCCTCTCTCTATCTCTACCTAATTAATGCTCTCCAACATAAGAAAACAATACTGGGTAGCACATAAATATTATTGGATTGTAGTGATTTAGTTTATTACACTTAGACAATATGTACATATATTGAATTATGTATATGGAACGCGGACATATTACACAATATATCCGCGTTCCTTAACTTAGAAGTTATTATACTTTAGTCATTATTATTGTTTTTACTTATGTTGATGTTCAAGTATGTTATTTATTTTCCTTTTTCTTTTATTAGTCGCAAGCTAGTCATTTATTCTGTATGTTATCCTCAACCATAGGCGTATTAACGTATGGCCCCCCCATTTCCATTTCTATTAATTATACGCATGAAAGATCTTCATTTTCTTCTCCTCTGTTTGCTTTTTATGTTCTCAATTATTTACTTTGTTTTTTATTTATTTTGCACTATGTATATAAGGTCTATTGTATATTATATATTATTAATATATAGAATATGGGAATATTTTCGGTATTGATATAATCTTCAGCCACGACTTAACAAAAACAAAGTGGAAGCCTTCACCCCCCATGGGGTTTCTCCTGTCCCTCCTATACATGTCTTAAATGTGGAATATTTCGTCTCAATCTTAATAATGAAAGAAAATTTTGAAATTCGATCCGCTGATTAAAATATATTATTTGGTAGATCTGAGCAAGTTTCATCTTCCGGTTGTTGGACTCCATATCAGAAATGTTATCATCTGGGCCACTATAATACTAACCTACTTATAATAATAGCGCACACTAGAAATTTGTCTGATTACAATAAATATTTTTATAAATAATTCGAGAAAAACTTCTATAATGAAACCATTTTTTCAACAAATCATTCATTTCTATTATCTCTAAAGTGAAAAAAAAAGTTATCTTCTTCAAATTTTATGAAGAATCATCACTAATACAATTTTAACTTTCTCATAACTTTATGAAAAAATGGAGTTTTCAACAGAATTTCATGTTTTCACCATTTTCGCGTTGATATGTCTGTGTGATGGGAATTTTGTCACAAAACAGACGAAAATCAAGACCATTTTACTTCGGGACCTCATTATATTTTACAAAATATCGCTAATATTTATGAACTACTAATCTAAACTTTCCTGAAAAAGTTTCTTCAAGTTCTAGAGAAAACTGAAAGGCCGAACATATAAAATGTTCAGATTTTTTTGAAGGCCGCCCTCGTTGCAAGAACAGCATGTAATGTATGTATGAATATCTCTAGAAGAGTACCTAGTTCTACATTTGGTATAGACGTTAGGATGGTCTATAGTTGTCAACACTCGCAGGTAAGACGAACATTCTCTTGTCAAATATATGCA
Source organism: Aradus depressus (assembly GCA_963662175.1). NCBI lineage: Eukaryota > Metazoa > Arthropoda > Insecta > Hemiptera > Aradidae > Aradus > Aradus depressus. Next base: position 3,916,365 of record OY759219.1, read on the forward strand.
TATATGAATGAACAAATATCTGATGTGGCCATAACAGGACTTTCTTATACCCACAACATATTTACAGATCCTCCCGCTCCCCTTTCTCCTCAAATTCATTTCTCCCTCATTTCAAACTGGTATTACTAGATATAAGGTGAACTAAACAAACGACGTTGGTATAAGAAAGTCTATTAATAGCCAAATAAGATATTTTGTTAGATGATAGCTTTGCATATGAATTAACGAAAACAATTTATGATTCTCATTTGGAAATAAGTTTGGAATCCCAGTAAAAATATACCTGGAGGACTGCAATGATCTGCGGTGAGGTAGGAGCAGGAACCCTGACCGCTAGACATCTGGATCTGATGGCCGGGATCACCTGGGAGATAGAGTTGGCACAGAGGATGAGCCGGCAGGTGGCCACATACTTTTCCATCGTTCGTCGGAGCGCATGTTGCGCATCTTTGGTCAAATGGTCAACCTCAGTAAGAATTATAACTGCAAAAATAACAAAATATAATACACATATGTTTTGATTGCCTCGTTCGTTCGTTATTTACCTATTACAGAAGTAAATAACGATGGGGAGAACAAGGGATAAGAGAAATTTAAACTTTTATACAGAGGAATCGAGAGCGAAGTGAAGTTGTGGATAAAAGCGAGAGAAGAACATAGAGCCAGATACAGGTCTCATTACCTGCTACCTCACTGGTTCTTGGTGCTCTGGCATTGATGACACTGCCATGAGCCAAAAAAAGGGCGCCGGTACCTCAGGAACCTTAAGCAATGGTCTCGAGCCTGTACGAATAAACCTGAGTAGGCAAAATTTAAGACTCGCATAGTAGAGTCTGGCTCATGTCCACCAGAGCGACGAAAGTTTTGGTAGTAGGCGATATAACCTCATAGTTAAAGCCCGGGCATGAGTGACAACAATTAACTAACATACCCTTGAACTCCCTCTGTCCGGAAGAGTCCAGCTGATGTGTTTGAGCTGCATTCTTGATAAGCTCCATAACAACAATTCTATCGTAGATCCCAGCATCGCTCGGGTTCACTTCAATGTGATAGTTACTTGTAACAGTCATTACGTCTATTTTCTTATTTGACGGAGTCTGAAAGTGTTAAATAGTAGCAAACAAATAATAAATATAAATGTATAAAAAAAAGGACAGGACAGAAAAACATTTCATAAACCCCTTTAAAATATCAGTAGGTCAAAATTGCATGGGAATTTCTCATAGGGCTTTAAATAGGTTTTGGAAAGCTTGCGCAATGCTTCTAATTAACGAAATAAATTATATTACAGTAAGATACTAGTGTGATAGACATTTTTTTTTTCAGTAATTTATCAACTGTGTTTTATTAACCTTAAAAATTCATTAAATTTCTATGAACCGTTTTGAAAAATGTGAAAAAACAACTAACGATGTGATTTCGTTGACGAAACCTAAAGACTTATTTGAAGAGGCCTGCCTCTCAGATGCTTGAACTAAAACGAACCAAAATATTTAGGTACATGCTCAACTGAGACAAAGTTTGCTAAAAACTGAGAATACGCCAAAAATTATATTTTCAAAAAAAAAAACTTCTTGAATTACTTGCCCAGATGAACGCTACAGTGTAAAATGATAATTCCTGTAACATCAAATGTATGACTAAAACCACATAAAAATGTGTCTAATTTCCAAACTTGATGTTTTGTTTAAATGTTCTTCTCACAATTCAGACTCTCTAAATCGAGTCATTACTATACAAAAAAAAAGCGAAATCCCAATTTCAACTGTAGTTATAATTACTTAACTGTCCCTATGAGACATTAAAAATACAATAATGAAACCCATTTTAAACTCTTAGACTAATGATGCGTAGAATCCAGTTTCCTCGTCTAATTATATTATATTGTATAAACAGATATACAATTAAGGAGTTGGTGAAAAATTATTCAAGTGCAGGCCACTGCGGGTTAAAGTAGCCTGAACCTATGTAACTCCAAGATCAACAACCCGAAACATTTCAAAAAGAGACTTCATCTCAGCACTTGTCACTCGATTAAAACTATACAAAATCTCAGAGGATTAGGTAGAGCTTAAAAAATTAATTAAATTCAGACACGAGACGGTAAGAAACGGAAATTAACACTTTCCTTAAATAGGTGTAACAGTATAACAATATGTAAGAAATCAAATTACTCTAGAGAATAGAAAAAAATGTTAAGAATTTTTTTAATAAATAAGTAAATAAAGTTTATAACAAAAACAAATTAATAAAAGGATATAAATGTATAGTTCCGGTTTTTTTAAAAATATATCTTAGGGAATAGACAGTATGGAAATATATTGCAATGTCGTGACTTCCAAATATTGGCAAATGGCTTAAAGTCCAAAAGTGAAGTATTCTACCTATTTAAAATCGTCTCAATCCCAAATTCGAATAGTAAACTTTAAATAATAAATGACGTGAACAGAATCTGTTCCGCGAAACTTAAGTCTCACACTTCCAAATAATATTTCAAGGCAGCTATTATTTGGCATCTTTCCAGAGTGCGTGTAATCTTGTTTGGCTCATCCATCGGTAACAAGTGATATAATAACAATAAACATAGTTACAGTAAAATTTAATTGTTCCATTCTCAGCCTCTCAACGCCAGCTCCATAAAGTTCACGCAATAGAGCCATAATACGTGTCTTTTTGCCGCTTCCTGAGGGCCCATAGAAAAGCAGATGGGGAAAATCACCTTGACTAACCTGAAACAGTACACCATTAAGTACCAATAGAATCCTTCCTTTCATGGAAAACCTTCATCAAGGAAAACAAGACAGTTATAATATTAACCAACAATTACTTACCAAGTTCTTCAAATGTTGAGCTTGTGTCAAATGATAATCCAATTTGGAAAGAGAAGTAGGGCGATGCTTGTCCACAAATAAACTCATGTTTATATCAAACAAGTTTTCGTACAGATTTGACGAAATATCGCCTGAATATTGCAATCTTTGAATCTGTATAAACAAGAGGACTACTTGAAAGGTTATGGCGGGATATTTTTGTTGGCTTGTTCGTAATTTGTGATATTCGAACGATTCGATAGTTCGAAAATTAACCCAATTCCACCCATTGTCACTTCAACGTGAATATAGATATTTAGGCGCGTTCCATAATCGAGCGTTAAACTAAAGGTAAGTTCCTGTAATGAGTTGTAAGTCAATTGTAACTAATGCAACAATGAAAACTGACACGCATTCTTCATGAAGCTGCTTGTTCGCCATACAATTTTCTTTCATCTTCAGTAATACTTGAAGTTTTAGATCTTTGTGTGTTATATGATATCACATATTTACATGAAGTCACTTTAAAAAATAATTAAAGAAAACATCTTTTGTCAGTCAGTTCTAGTGTCATTCAGAATTTTCCAACATAAATATTTTTTTCTGAACGAACTGCGTAGCATTAAAATTTTTAAAATTTACCCTCGTCACTCTTTTCTTTCGAAAATGCAGGATAAGAAAAATATATATAACGTGAACATTTATTCAGTATATTTTTTGTGTAAATTAATAATTTCATCTGTATAATAATAATAAAAATATCATCTGTTTTTTATCGAACTACGAGGGTGTGTTCCTGTCCGCTTCTGCAAAGTCGCCGTTGATCCGAATACGAACGCTACATCACTTCCCCCCAACGACGACGTCGCAGAAACGGACCTTCGGTCGCACCAGTCTTCCGCTGCGCGTGCGATACGCGGACGAAACACGCGCTTCGGTGCCTTCCTTCTCTTGGCACGAGTGCGGCCCGCCAAGACCGGAATGATGTCCGTCCGGCGTTGACTCGCCTTCACAGAGGAGGAAGGCAGGTTTTAACCGATCCAACGCCACCACGAGCTCTTTTCCGCGAACTTCTATCCGGTATGTCTTGATGTCTCTTTGACAAACCCGGTATGGGCCCGTGTACGGTGGCGTCAGAGGTCTCTTCACCGTGTCATCCCTGAGGAATACATGGGAGCAGGTCAATAGGTCCTTCGGTACGAAGAATGGTCTCGTACTGCTGCGGAATTTAGCAGGACTCAACCTGCGCATCGTCTCCTGAAGGTGCTGAATAGAACTCTCCCGATCTTCATTTCTATTACCGGGGTCTAGGAATTCTCCAGGTAATCGCAGCGTTTTGCCATATACTGCTTCAGCGGCGCTAGCTCCTATGTCCTCCCTGACCGCGGATCTCAGCCCCAGCAGAACGGTAGGCAGTATGCTTGTCCAGTTCTCCGCATCCATGTGTGCCCTTAGTGCGTTTTTCAGGGAGCGGTGCCATCGCTCTACGCAACCATTTGCTTGTGGATGGTAACTCGTTGTTCGAATACGTTGTGTGCCCAACAGCCGCGTCAGTTTTCCGAAAAGATCGGATTCAAATTGGCGACCTTGGTCAGTAGTCACTTGAGCTGGTACTCCAAAGCGAGCGATCCAGAATGCGTAAAATGCTCTAGCCACCTCTTCTGCGGTTATGTTCTCCACAGGAATAGCCTCTGGCCACCTGGTAAAACGGTCTATCAGGGTTATGCAATACCGCTTACCGTTCGAAGGCGGCAATGGTCCCACTATGTCGAGGTGCACATGTTCAAACCGTCCAACCGCCGGAAAGCTACCGGGAGGTGTGACGGTATGCCTACCGATTTTGGCCTTCTGACAAGCCACGCACGCTCGGGTCCAAAGGGTAACTTCCTTCATCATGTTAGGCCAAAAATATTTACCACAAACTAACTTCCTGGTCGCGCGGACTCCTGGATGGCTTAAGTTGTGGACGCTGCGGAAAGCTTGATGGCGAAATTTTTCTGGTAGATAAGGACGTGCCTTCTTAGTTGACGTTTCGCACAACACAGGACGTTCACTGCCGGGAAGATGAAAATATCTCAACTGGAGATTCCCCTGTTGCATTAAGGAAGACAGGTTTGGGTCTTCCTCTTGTCCTTGGGCCAGGCGACCTAAGTCATTGGCAAGCATCAACTCCTCGACCCGTGACAATGCGTCTGCGACTATGTTATTGTCCCCATCCACATGCTGGATGGTCGAACAGAACTGTCCAATAAAATTTAGATGCCGGATCCTCATCGGGGAAGCTGAATCCGGTTTCTGCCTGAAGGCATAAATAAGGGGTTTATGGTCCGTCAAAATGATGAATTCCCGTCCTTCCAGCAACTGTCTAAAGTGACGTACAGCAGAGTTGATAGCGAGCAGTTCTCGATCGTAAGTAGAGTAGCTCTGCTGTGCGTTCGATAGGGCCTTGGAAAAGAACCCTAGGGGAACCCAGTGGTCCTCTTCCCATTGTTGCAAAACAGCTCCCATGCACGTTCCGGAGGCATCGCAAGCTAAGGAAATCTTTCCATTTACCTGGGGATGTCCGAGAAGTGTGACCTTCTGTATTCCTTCCTTACATCTCAAAAAGGCTTCGTCGGCCTCCGATGTCCATGGGACGGGGGTTCTATCGTTCTTCTTGGCCAGGTGTAAGAACTGGTTCAACGGCTTTTGAAGATCAGCCGCCTTAGGAATGCATTGCCTATAAAAGTTCAGCATTCCGAGGAAACTACGCAATTCTCTGATGGTCGCGGGTTTCGGATAATTAGAAATCGCCGCTACCTTGTCCGCTAAGGGGATAACTCCGTCTTGCGTTACTCGATACCCCAGGAATTCCATTTCGGCTTGCCCAAACTTACATTTGCTAGGGTTTATGACAATGCCATTTTCGTCGAGCCGACGGAAAACTTCTCTAAGATGCATCTCATGTTCCTGGATGTTGGAGGATGCCACTAAGATGTCGTCTAAATAAACAAAACAGTACGGCAAGTCCCTAAAGATGGAATCCATGAACCGCTGGAAAGTTTGGGCTGCATTCCTGAGACCGAAACACATTCTGACAAACTCATAGAGACCGAATGGTGTGATGATAGCGGTTTTAGAAATATCTTCTTCTGCAACAGGTATCTGAAAGTATGCCCTGACCAAGTCCAATTTAGTAAAGATATTTTTCCCATGTAAACCTAGATTAAAATCATTCAAATTGGGAACTCCATATCGGTCAGGTGTCGTTTGGGCATTCAACATGCGGTAGTCCCCGCAAGGTCGAAGCTGGCCGTCCTTCTTGATGACCACGTGAAGAGGACTGGACCACTGACTCTTTGAAGGTCTACATATCCCTTCCGCTACCATTCGCCGGAACTCTTCCTTTACAGCCTGATACTTTTCTGGCGGGAGTCTTCTGGCCTTGGCATACACGGGTCTTCCAGTCGTCTCGATATGATGAAAAACCTTATGCTTCGCAGGGCTCTGGATTGGTGAAGGCCTGGTGATCCTTGGGAATTCCTTTAATATTCCTTCGAAAGGTTGCGAGCCAGAAATGGGGGAAATAGTACTCTGCGCATTGACTGAGACCTTCCCGGGTGTAGCCAGACCAGTAAGCTGATCAAGAAGCCGGCGTCCATTAAGATCAGCCACAAGGTGAAAATTGTACAAAAAATCTGCACCTAAAATTGCTTTGGGGATGTCAGCAATAACAAACTTCCAGGTAAAAACTCGCCGCAACCCGAAGTCCAGTTGAAGAGTTGCTTCACCGAATGTTGATATTCTGGAACCGTTGGCTGCATATAAATAAAATTCCTGTGGCCGTCTCCTAATATTTTTCAAAGGTGGGATGACTGAAATGGCCGCCCCCGTGTCAACCAAAAATACACGCTGACTCCGTTGATCAGTCACGAATAAACGGCGTTGGAGCGTCAGAGTGTCGGTTAACGCCACACCCGACACCTGCTTCAGTTTTCCGGCTTGGTGGTCTGCGTGTGTTCCCATGCGCAGGGTGACTCACACTTCTTGGCCCTCTCCCGGAATTTATAATGATAAAAACAGAGCCAATTTGGGTCGGTGGATGTCTTCCTCCTGCCGCGAGAACCGCTTCTGCCTCTAGGTCCCTGTTTTGGCGGTTCGTTGCGTCGATGGGACATTTTGAGCTCGGCTACCTCCCGTGATAGCTGCCTTATTTCTTCCAACAATTGGGATGATTCACTTGTATGTGCCATAGCGTGAACTTCATGGGGCCGTTGTACTTCGTGGATCCTGTCCGCTACCTCAGTCAACTTGTTGAGGTCCTGATGTCCCGTGGAGAGCAATATTGCTTGTGTATTGGGTGGAAGTGCGCGCAACCAAAGGGTCCTCATTACTTCAGATGCTACCGCATCGCCAGCCAAATGATGCATTTGCTGCAGTAATCGGGAGGGTTTCTCATCCCCCAGTTGTTTCCCTTCAAGGAGCTGTTGGATGCGCATATTTTCTGATTCCGTAAACGCACCAACCAATCTCTTTTTTAAATCTTCATAGGGGGTACTGCCAGGTTTTTTTACAATGTCTGCCGCATGATGAAGGATCTCAAACTCCAAAGAACTAACAATTGTGTTAAATTTTGTCAGTGAGTTGGTAATTTGAGAGCGGGCAAAAACGGCCTCAACCTGACAGAACCAAAGTTCAGGGTCAGGCTTCCAGAATGGTGGGACTTTGTTAGCTGCTGGTGCAAAGGCCGCCACTGATTTCGTGTCTCCTTTATTTTCCCCTTCCGCCATCGTGGGAATCAGAGCGGAGACAAAAAATAACTAAACAAATATTTAAAATTCTCACCGTTCAAATCACGTCGGGGTCACCACTTTACCCTCGTCACTCTTTTCTTTCGAAAATGCAGGATAAGAAAAATATATATAACGTGAACATTTATTCAGTATATTTTTTGTGTAAATTAATAATTTCATCTGTATAATAATAATAAAAATATCATCTGTTTTTTATCGAACTACGAGGGTGTGTTCCTGTCCGCTTCTGCAAAGTCGCCGTTGATCCGAATACGAACGCTACAAAAACGAATAGAAAATTACACCATTTTTTAGGTTAAGAAAATATTTTCACAAATAAGAAAATGATTTTTTAATATTATAATAGTTTTTAGAATGGAAATAACAGAGTAGTTATAGCAAGTAGAAGATAAGAGTAAATAGCTAGTAAATAGTTAGTACAAAGAGTTAGTTATTGTGACTCATGCCCGGGCTTTAACAGTTATAATATTAACCAACAATTACTTACCAAGTTCTTCAAATGTTGAGCTTGTGTCAAATGATAATCCAATTTGGAAAGAGAAGTAGGGCGATGCTTGTCCACAAATAAACTCATGTTTATATCAAACAAGTTTTCGTACAGATTTGACGAAATATCGCCTGAATATTGCAATCTTTGAATCTGTATAAACAAGAGGACTACTTGAAAGGTTATGGCGGGATATTTTTGTTGGCTTGTTCGTAATTTGTGATATTCGAACGATTCGATAGTTCGAAAATTAACCCAATTCCACCCATTGTCACTTCAACGTGAATATAGATATTTAGGCGCGTTCCATAATCGAGCGTTAAACTAAAGGTAAGTTCCTGTAATGAGTTGTAAGTCAATTGTAACTAATGCAACAATGAAAACTGACACGCATTCTTCATGAAGCTGCTTGTTCGCCATACAATTTTCTTTCATCTTCAGTAACACTTGAAGTTTTAGATCTTTGTGTGTTATATGATATCACATATTTACATGAAGTCACTTTAAAAAATAATTAAAGAAAACATCTTTTGTCAGTCAGTTCTAGTGTCATTCAGAATTTTCCAACATAAATATTTTTTTCTGAACGAACTGCGTAGCATTAAAATTTTTAAAATTTACCCTCGTCACTCTTTTCTTTCGAAAATGCAGGATAAGAAAAATATATATAACGTGAACATTTATTCAGTATATTTTTTGTGTAAATTAATAATTTCATCTGTATAATAATAATAAAAATATCATCTGTTTTTTATCGAACTACGAGGGTGTGTTCCTGTCCGCTTCTGCAAAGTCGCCGTTGATCCGAATACGAACGCTACAAAAACGAATAGAAAATTACACCATTTTTTAAGTTAAGAAAATATTTTCACAAATAAGAAAATGATTTTTTAATATTATAATAGTTTTTAGAATGGAAATAACAGAGTAGTTATAGCAAGTAGAAGATAAGAGTAAATAGCTAGTAAATAGTTAGTACAAAGAGTTAGTTATTGTGACTCATGCCCGGGCTTTAACTACGAGGTCATATCGCCTTCTACCAGCGCGCTCTTTTGTCACTCTGGTGGACATGAACCCGAATCTACTGTGGGAGTCCTAAATTTTGTCTATCCTAAAGTGTTATTCACCAGGACATTAACGAGTACCTGACATCGTACAGACTTGGGACCATCGCTCAACGTTGCATCCGAAATACGGCGTGCTTAGGATTATTTTATCCAAGGGTCTCGGCCGGATATAGTAGTACATATATAAGCAATTCGGTTGCCTTTGGTAACAAAATAGTTTCTATAATATAACACTTTTTTTTAAAAATAATATGATCACGCCTGGCAGATAGTTCGCGGTGATTGACAGGTTATTTCAATAGCTGAAATACATATTTTATTCTCCTTTCCTGCTACTATGTGTTATTTCCGAATTTAAGTAGCAGTCTGCTGCTGTTAAAAGAAAATAGCAGCTAAAAACGATTGTCGTCAGGATTCCACGGAACCTCGACACCATTTGAGGTATGTAAATCCAGCTTAGTGGCTACTCTCCAAATTTCGAAATTTTGTTTATTCAGGTCAAACAGTCCGTTCAAACCAATCAATCTGAATTCAAATTGATCCCGCCCTTTCACCCAATACTTATTTAGTGTTAATTATTTAAACGTTTAAGTATCTCTAATATAGTTAAATATAATTAGTTCATATCGCAATTTCACAGTCAGAAAGTTCGAAATGATAAGAAGAATAGTGACTTTCCCGGGCAATGCCGGGTAGCACGTCTGGTAGCCAATATTGTAAGACATGTAAATTGAGTCAAGTAGCTACATTCAAAGTTTTATTAAGGCACCATGGTAACAAATACTCACTTCGAAATTTTAACTACTTATGAAAAACTGATTTTTAAGTATAGGGGAAGTTATATATAGTCTCCTCGGACTTCAACTATTCATTGTATTCTATGAATCACTTTGATTTTTAATTTTAAAGTGTACATTTGCCAATTTATAATAACGTTTAAATAATTAACACTAAATAAGTATTGGCGCCGTCTGTTTTGCAAACTTCATAACACGTTTGCTATCTTACGTTGCCAATAATGTGCAAAAATAACCTACAGTTCGTATTGCTTAATCCAAGATGGCGTTTAGTCTTCATATTACAGATCCGAATTGAATTTTGTATGGATCCATCAAAACCTTCTTGATATTATTTTTGGTTCTTGTAATACATAATCGTCATTATATATTGCAAAGAAGTGATGGAAAAAGAGATGTCTGTATAATTTTTATGATATACAAAGTTAAAAAATAATAGTTCATAATGAAATAGGTTGGGAAACAATGACAATTATATCCAAAAGATAACTGATTCATATCTTGAAGTTGTCGATATTAACTGATGTAATAAAAATTAAGAAAAATCTGCTTAAATAAATGTATGTCTAACTGTCTAATATTCTCGTAAACGTATGCACAAGTACGCAAGTACTTAAGCACGTACAAGTACAAACTTATATAGTCACCCTATGTTTTGTATCTGTCAGCAGGTATTGGAGAATGATCTCGATGTCTGTCTCCTCTGGGTTGTTTTTCTCCTCTGAGCTTCCTATTATGAAACAGTATTGTCATATTTTACCTGATATTTTGAGTAAATCATCGTTTTAAAAGTAAATTCACCTATGTCTTCTTTTAGTTAATTTAATATTTATGCCAACTATTAAATGTTCTTTGTTCCATTAAAAAATAAAGATAACAAACATTCAAAAAGAAAATATGTAATACACCTCCGATCCTAGTCAATGGATCAAGTAAGTTGAATAATGACTTTGCCAGGGAATCAGAGCAGTCCTAAACAAGTCAATACTTCATCATCTACTGATGTCAAGTAGGTACCTTTTGTTTTAAAATATATATTCATTTAACAAGAAAATCAGACGTTACACTGAACCAGAGTGTAAGTGCTTGTCATTTTGGTTGAAACAAAGTTGATAGGATACAGATTAATGTATATAGCATTCAATTTCTTTAGTTATCAAAATCTGACGTGCACTTTTAGACAAATGAACTCCAATCACTATTGAAATTTTTTTTGTTGTTTGTTAATTAATAAATGTATTTGTTTTTTTAAAGATCGGGTAGCCCAAATGTAAGTCCTCAGTCAAGCCCACGAACTTCAAGTAAAAATCAACATCACAAACGAGATGCTTCTGTGTCAAGCAACAAAGACTTAATTCCAGAAGTACATGAAAAGAGTGACAACAACAAAGTCAGTATCTTATATTGCTCTATATTTTAGGGGATTATATTTATTTTGGTATCTATTGGTTATTATATTTAAAATAAATGAAATAGAAGTCGCTATCTGGAGATACTACCACCTTTGATCACTATAATGTCACAAAGTCATGGATATACTGCGACCTTTTTGTACACAAGTGTATGCAGTAATCAGTGTACATTATTCTTTTATTGAAAATCTCTATAAATTCAACACTATATTAAGTATATATCGTAGTGTTTCCGTGTGATCAGAGTCAAAAATCTTAATAAATTGTTGATTGCAATTGTGGTAGTGCCCAAGAAAAACAAATGTGCTGGTTGTCTCTTTCTTTTGGAGGGAGATTTAATTATCTTATTACTCCCTTTTTCAGTGTTTATTATTGATCATTTTGAGTCGTATTTATTCTATCAGACGTTACCATATTCACGATTCCAAAAATGAAAAACAAATGTCTGTCTCTCTGTGAACACGATAAGTCCAGAAAACTCGACACAACATTTGATATTTGTATCCAGAAACCTCTAAGGACGACACCTATTGATTTTCAGCCAAATCGGCCAAAGAGAAGGGGGATTAGGGGGAGGCTTAACACAAAAGCTTTAATAACGTGCCGTTGTCATGAATCTATCGACACAAAATTTAGTGTGAAGATTCAGAAGCCACTATGTAAGTCAAGCTATTGAGTTTTACCTCAAACGGTCAATTGGCTTTGGAGGGCGAAAACGTAATTGATTAATTCATGTTGGGGAAGTACATAGCCGGTGGTTCACCGACGACTTTTTTTTTTATTATTGTTCAATGCTATTTTTTTTTTCTTCTACCTTTGATGCAGGGGTCGGCTGGGGAGTTGAGCCGGAGCAACAGCCAGGAGCCGGTGAAGGAGCGGAAGACTTCAGACAAGGTGAAGAAGAAGGCTCCCTGGTACAGCGCTCTCTACCCAACCTACAAGTCGAGGAGTGACGACTTCAAGAGGATCTTCAAAGACATTCCTGCCGATGAGAGGCTTGTTGTAGGTTAGTTGGTCAAGTTCGTTTCTTTGGATTAACCTCCTTGTATACTCTCAATGCGGACAGAAAAATTGAGCTCTCAACAAGCTACTGCCCCTCTCTGTCGGTAAAATCCACTTTATTATGTTGGCAGTTTTTTATTTATTTTATATATAATATTTACTTTATTTTTCATTAAAAAACTAATAACCGGAATCTCCCGAGGATCTTCATATTACAAAGCATTGTAATGATTCTTTGGCAGTCGAATATACTCTTCACGTAAGACAACGAAGAAATACTAAAAATAACTTTCCCTCCGTAAACGTTTGCAAAACTTTGCTGAGCTAGAAGAAATATCCCTCTAGCGCCTCTCCGTTAGAACATAGACTACTATGGAAAATGGATTGTTTAAGATAGGTGGATATATAGAAGTTCATTGTAGAAGGAAAACAAGGTTCTGTCGTGTAAAAGAAAATGCTACTCCATCCTACTCACTATACTGGACGCAAACTCACAACACCTACACCACACACATCCACTCAAGTCATTATAAGGCCCTGAAGAATTCGTGTTAAACTTCTTTGGGATGTTACTATATTCATTTCTTTCGGTACCATTAGGTTCTTAGTGACCTAAAGAAGGGATATGGAAGTGTCCTGAAATATTGTCAAGAAAAGAAGACAAAAAATTCGGAGGATTCTTTAATTCACCAACTATAATTCACCAATTCACAAATTCACCAACTATATTTAGATGGAAGTACTTTCGGTATTTCTACCATCCTCAGCCAAAAGCATAAGAGATAAGACTAAGTTAACATTACAGAATGTCAGCCTCTCGAGGAACCCCTTACCCTCCCTCCTGGTGTTCCCCATGACGTCAGACATTCCTAACTAAGCTAAATTGTCAAGCTGTGAGATATTTTATGACAAAGCGGTCCCCATATTTCAAATGTGTGACCCCTTCTAAGATCTAGGTAATATTGTAGATCTATAAGAGTCATGGCTAGTATGCATTGTACATAAAGCCAAAAAAAAGTCCTAGTCCATCGTAATACGAGTATAACCTCATTAACTTTCCTGTTAGCCTCTCGTTTAATCGGGAATAGAGAAATCTTTATTTGGGGAGGAAGGTTTTTCCTCATTATATGTATGTTCATATTCCCCCCGACCCTTGTCTCCCACAACCTTCCTGTTAACATAACTGACAGGATGTACATGAGTAATAATTATATTGTTTACTTATGAATGTTAATTAATTATGTCATTGTGTTGAAGGTCACTTTATTTCCGATTCTAATTAAACTGTTTGTTATTTCTTCCAAAATGTTTTGCCATTATTTGTTATCCTTGATTTTTCTTTTGTATTAATTATTTTTCTTCTTAATGACATGTCTTGGTTGTCAGATGGTTGGCACCTAATGTGAGAGTCTGAGCTTTGGTACTTTCTTTATGATATGCCATACTTCGTTGTTGTAAAATCCTCAATCAGTATCTTCCTCTCTTAATAAGTTTTTTATTTAATAGGGCATAGCGTATATTTGAAATAGGTTCAACTCAAAACCACAAGTTGTAAACAAAATACAATTTGGTCTCTAACCACCAGTGTCCCCTCACGACCTTCTTAAAGTGTTGTATGTATGTTAAGTTCTATCATCCCTAAGATATCCTGTAAGTCTTCGCATATTCGGACAAAAGAAAAAACATATTTTTAACTCTGTCTCCTCCGTCCTTCTCAACACTTCAAAAATACTTATATTTTGTAATGTTTTCTGTTATTTCCTTTTGACTAAGGTAATTTTTGTTAGTTATATAAAGACAGTTGTGTTGTCTCTTCACATTTTGAGTTTGACAAGTTCCCTTTTGTACTCGCCCATTCATTAGGTGTGTACTATTTGAAAACAGTGAATAAAGAATTACTCACTATAGTGACGATTATTTATTAAGTCACAAGTAGACTCTCGAGTCTGGAAGTCTGTGACAATAATATATTAGCAGCTAGAGGGCGCCGGTAGCCCGGAGGACCGGCCAAAGCTCTTAGTTTATTTTGCAACTATACGCTCGCCGTCCTTCGGATGAGACGATAAGGAGAGGGAGCGAAAAGATAATTGATTAATTCGATCTGGGGGACTTACATATCCGGTGATTCACTACTTTTTCTTCTCTAGCTTTGGTCAACCTCTCAAAGAACGGAGTATAGGTTAGAAATCAGTCATCTATAACATTTGAGGGCGCCGGTAGCTCAGTGGTATGCGTGCTTGTCTTCTGAGCTCAAGATCGTGGGTTCGAAACCCGGCCGAGGCCCTTAGTTTATTTTGTCTAGGAGGTAAAATAAACTTAAGCACGCCGTCCTTCAGATGTGACGTTAAGCGATGGTCCCAAGCCTGTACGATGTTAGGTACTCGTTAAAGACCCCACCCTTGGTGAATAAAAATTTAGAGTAGGCAAAATTTAGGACTCCCACAGTAGAGTCGGGCTTCTGTCCACCAGAGTGACGAAAGAGCACTCTGGTAGTAGGCGATATGACCTCGTAGTTAAAACCCGGGCATGAGTCACAATAACTAACTATTAGCAGCTTTTTTCTCCCTTCTTTTCTGAAATTTGGAATATATATATATACATATTTTATGTTTATTCTCCCATAATCAATATCTACATTTTTTAAACATTTAAATGTTTCCCATCTTTAAACATTTGAATGTTTCCCATCTTTAAACATTTGAATGTTTCCCATCTTTAAACATTTAAATGTTTCCCATCTTTAAACATTTGAATGTTTCCCATCTTTAAACATTTAAATGTTTTCCATCTTTAAACATTTGAATGTTTCCCATCTTTAAACATTTAAATGTTTCCCATCTTTAAACATTTGAATGTTTCCCATATATTGATATTTTATATATCTATATATATATCTAAATGCTAACTGTCCTCAATAAGTTGTTGATATGTAAATACTGGAACATATCAAATTAATGAGCCCATTAGCATTATTGCAATTTTTAAATATATTTTTTTAAATGTTATGTATAATATATCAATATAATATGTATATACTGACATATATATTCTAATTAATGAGGTCACTTGGCCTTTTTTTTTTTATTTCTTTTGAAATATTTTATTATTGGGGAATTAGAGTGAAAAATAAAATAATGCAGTAACTTGCATAGCATGAAATTGTTATTAAAATGCACAAAATACATTTACATGATCCCTGTTTATAAAGTACAATAATATGATTATTAAAAATTTGTTAGTGAATCACCAGCTATGTACTTCCCCAACAAGAATTAATCAGTTACGTTTTCGCTCTCCCTCCAAAGCTGATCGACCTTCTGCTAAAACTCAATATTTGACTTATCTAGTGGCTTCTGAATCTTCGTACTAAATTTCATGTTAATACATTTGTTACAACGGCAGTTTTTTTTGTGTTAAGCCACCCCTCCTAACCCCCTCCTTCACTAGGGCCCATTTGGCTGAAAATCAATAGAGTTCTGATACACATATAAAATGTCATGTTGTTACAACCATTCTGTCAGGATTTATTGTGTTCACAGACCCACACAAACAGGCAGATAGCATTTTTTTTTGTCATTTTTGCGGAAGGTGGTTGGAAAACATGAAATTCTGTTGAAAACTCTGCATCGAATTTGTGACTGATTATTTAACTTTCTCTATACTCCGTAGCTAGAAAAAAAAAAAAGGAAAAATTGCCTGCATGTAACACTGTTGGTACGAGAATTTTGAAACCGCTGTTCAACGTTATTATAGTAAAGTTGGTGAAACATGGGCTGATGTATGTAATGTATTCGCTCCGAATATATAAATATGTATGTCATGACGGTAGAGTTGGCTAGATAAGTCCTATCTGCTTTCACACAACAATAGCTCCTGTCCTCTTTAGCCGATAACGCAGTCGGTCCAACTAACTTTATCTTCTTGGATAGGGTAGGTATTGTTAATAATACAAAATTGGGCGTTTGAAAAAAAAAAAAAAAGTCTTCGGTTAATCACCGATAATGTACTTCCACACCAAAATGTGTACTTCGACAAAAAATTGTCGGTTACGAAATTTTTTTTTTTTTTGTAATTAATGAAATTGGGAAACAATTTTCGTCGTTTAGTAAGTTTCATGTGTAAGGTTTGAACGATCGAACTATTGCTGTAAATAGTAGACAAATGTGATGGATTTAGGTAGAAGCAGATTTTCCAAAACACCTGAGTCAATTTATGGTTAACAAGATTGACCTTGTCTCGAACCTTGATTCAGTTTGGTGGGATCCTTGTTAAGGTCTTCTCCCACATAGCTCTGTGGGGTCATTTGCTGGTTCCTGATTCGAATCCCCTCCAAAAAAAGGTCAATTTTAGCATAGTTCTATCAGCTGATGTGCTCCCCGGGTCAATAAGAGCTATGGAAACTGCCACTATATTAAGTGTTTTCCTAAACATGATTTTGTGCCGTTTAAATTCTTACTTTATATATTGTTACGAACGACCGAGGCCTTTAGTTTAGTTTATCTGGGAGGTAAAAGAAACTTAAGTACGCCGTCCTTCGGATGGGACGATAAGCGATGGTCCCGTGCCTGTACGATGTCAGGTACTCGTTAAAGACCCTTACCCTAGGTGAATAAAAATTTAGGGTAGGCAAAATTTAGGACTCCCACAGTAGAGTCGGGCTCATGTCCACCAGAGTGACGAAAGAGCGCTCTGGTAGTAGGCGATATGACCTCGTTAAAGCCCGGGTCTGAGTCTAAGCATAACTAACTATTGTTCCGAACTAAAACATTTATTTTTGTTAATTTCATGTATTGATTGTTGATCTAGATTGGTTGGTACAAGTTCCATTTTGTTACCTTAATATTCTAACTTATCTTTGTTAATTTCATGTATTGATTGTTGATCTAGATTGGTTGGTACAAGTTCCATTTTGTTACCTTAATATTCTAACTTATCTTTGTTAATTTCATGTATTGATTGTTGATCTAGATTGGTTGGTACAAGTTCCATTTTGTTACCTTAATATTCTAACTTATCTTTGTTAATTTCATGTATTGATTGTTGATCTAGATTGGTTGGTACAAGTTCCATTTTGTTACCTTAATATTCTAACTTATCTTTGTTAATTTCATGTATTGATTGTTGATCTAGATTGGTTGGTACAAGTTCCATTTTGTTACCTTAATATTCTAACTTATCTTTGTTAATTTCATGTATTGATTGTTGATCTAGATTGGTTGGTACAAGTTCCATTTTGTTACCTTAATATTCTAACTTATCTTTGTTAATTTCATGTATTGATTGTTGATCTAGATTGGTTGGTACAAGTTCCATTTTGTTACCTTAATATTCTAACTTATCTTTGTTAATTTCATGTATTGATTGTTGATCTAGATTGGTTGGTACAAGTTCCATTTTGTTACCTTAATATTCTAACTTATCTTTGTTAATTTCATGTATTGATTGTTGATCTAGATTGGTTGGTACAAGTTCCATTTTGTTACCTTAATATTCTAACTTATCTTTGTTAATTTCATGTATTGATTGTTGATCTAGATTGGTTGGTACAAGTTCCATTTTGTTACCTTAATATTCTAACTTATCTTTGTTAATTTCATGTATTGATTGTTGATCTAGATTGGTTGGTACAAGTTCCATTTTGTTACCTTAATATTCTAACTTATCTTTGTTAATTTCATGTATTGATTGTTGATCTAGATTGGTTGGTACAAGTTCCATTTTGTTACCTTAATATTCTAACTTATCTTTGTTAATTTCATGTATTGATTGTTGATCTAGATTGGTTGGTACAAGTTCCATTTTGTTACCTTAATATTCTAACTTATCTTTGTTAATTTCATGTATTGATTGTTGATCTAGATTGGTTGGTACAAGTTCCATTTTGTTACCTTAATATTCTAACTTATCTTTGTTAATTTCATGTATTGATTGTTGATCTAGATTGGTTGGTACAAGTTCCATTTTGTTACCTTAATATTCTAACTTATCTTTGTTAATTTCATGTATTGATTGTTGATCTAGATTGGTTGGTACAAGTTCCATTTTGTTACCTTAATATTCTAACTTATCTTTGTTAATTTCATGTATTGATTGTTGATCTAGATTGGTTGGTACAAGTTTCATTTTGTTACCTTAATATTCTAACTTATCTTTGTTAATTTCATGTATTGATTGTTGATCTAGATTGGTTGGTACAAGTTCCATTTTGTTACCTTAATATTCTAACTTATCTTTGTTAATTTCATGTATTGATTGTTGATCTAGATTGGTTGGTACAAGTTCCATTTTGTTACCTTAATATTCTAACTTATCTTTGTTAATTTCATGTATTGATTGTTGATCTAGATTAGTTGGTACAAGTTCCATTTTGTTACCTTAATATTCTAACTTATCTTTGTTAATTTCATGATAGATGTATTTCTTTATTTCCACTCCAATGTGTATGGATTGAGTTAGTGTATATTGACCAGTAGAAAGTCATCTAAATACTTATTTTCATAATTTATTTGAATCAGTTTTCTAATAATAGGTTGTGTATTTTTTTTTTTCGAGTGTAGTAAGTACTGTTGTGCCTCTTGGACTAAAGTGATTGTTGTTAGTTATATAAAGACAGTTGTGTTTTCTTCTCATAATTAGCTTTCTACAAGTTTTCTTTTGGGACTGTCCATGTCTTAAGGTGTGGTATACTATTGGAAAATAATACAGAACGAGATACTATAAAGTGGATTATTTCTCAAGTCAAGAGTCGCATTCCGCAAAGAGTAAGAAATCTTCAATCTGTTAGAAATTGGATGTTGAGTTTTTGCCGGAATTTCTTGATTTTCGACCTGAATCCAAAGATAAAGAAAAACGTTCATGTTTGTCTGTGAACACGATAATTCCCGATAGAATGGATTTACCGACACGAAATTTTATATGTGAATCCAGAACTCCATAAGGTCAATCCTTAGGGCAATTGATTTTCAGCCAAATTGGTCAAAGGGATGGAGAGAAGACTCATAAATTTAATTACTGCCAATGTAATTAATGAAATTTTATATCAAAGGGGCTTAAAGCAACAGCGAAAACTTAATTGATTACAAATGATTTAAACGGTAGTATATAGTAGATTGCGGTGATTCACAGGGCCGCTCACTACCCCTCCTTAAAGTGAGTTTACACTAGGCGCAACGGTTTCGCGAGGCAAGATTCTCGGAGTGTAGACGTAGTCCCCCGCCACCCGAAACTGGTTGCGCGAGCCACCCCCAGTCGGTTCTTGGACGCACATCAAAGAGCCGCGCTTCTCCCGTTTCGTGTAGTGTGAACGTCGATACTTGTTGCGCGCTAGAAAATGAACCAGGAGAAAAGCATCCGCCTCATCGAATTGTATACATTTCATTCATCAATCACCGATCAATGATAAGATATATTCAGTCTTCTGCAGTCATGCGGATGAAGTTCCTGGTGGTATCTTTAATGGATTCCACTGTCATTTCCCTCATCACCTAATTCCCATATAGGCATCGCCGACGGAATAATTCCTTGCTCTACCAGCGGCGACTTCGTTTCGTTTTATTTTTCTTGTTCAAATACAGCATTGTCATTACGGCGAACGCGGATGCAGCACTCGGAGGTACAACTACAGAACACGACGACATGGTTGTCTCACCCAAACTGACGGCTCACCTTCTTGCGTGCCTGTCTCGCGCAACGTTTCGCGAGTGAGTCAGCCGTCGGCAATCATTCTCGCGAGATATGTTGCGCATACCAACCTTGAGGTCCTTGCACCCTCTCTTCTATAGTACCACTGGGAGAGATATATAGATATACTAGCATGATTTCCTCCTGAAATGAGGGTCCTCATCACACATTAATATTTGGTTAACTGACCTTATTGTTTTTCTCTGTTCCAGATTACTCGTGTGCCATCCAGAGAGACATCTTAGTTCACGGTCGTATCTACGTTTCACAAAACTACCTATCTTTCTATGCTAATATTTTCCGATGGGAGACTCAGGTGAAAAGATACATTTTATTTAGGCATATTAATTTTAGTCATAACAAATTTTGTGGACATTCCAATATCTATTGTCTTCGCAGGAAAAGTCTAGAAAAATAACATAATCAAAAGTATTTTTTCTAAAGTTTCCAATTTCTTCCTTCTTAGAAAAAACATTGAAAAAAAGGCGATTTAAGTCCTTTTTGTTGAAAAACTACCCCAGTAATAATAAATAATGGCGTCTGTATGCGGTTATCCATCTTGACAGGAAAAATCAAGACAAACAGTACTTTCACTTACTTGAAAAAACTTTTTTTTTTTTCATTTGCTCCTTCCAAATTCGAGAGCTATATATTTCTCCTATTTATTTGGGAGAAAAATATTTTAATATTATTTATTAAATGCGGAGAAAATATAGCTACTGAGAAATACATTATTGACCAATTTCAGTGAATTCCACTCTAGTGACTAGCGTAGAAACAATTTTGATGGACCCTATAAATTTCTTATAAACAATTTCTATTCTTTATAATTCGTTGCCCTGTTCAGGTAACTCTGAAATGGAAGGAGGTGACGGGGCTGACCAAGGAGCGAACTGCACTTGTGATTCCCAACGCGATTCTAGTCCATACTGCATCTGATCGTCATTTTCTCACCTCGTTCGCAGCCCGCGACAAAGCCTACCTAATGCTGTTTAGGATCTGGCAGAATGCTCTTATGGATCAGGTAGGTCAACTTGTTCATTGTTAAAGAATGATATGTAATATTAGTAAATCTTATATCAATTGATAATAATATAGTTAGTAAATAATATAAAATAATTAACAAAATACATGTGGCAGCTATATTATTCTTTCTGAACTTCAAAACATTATTTCGGGTATATTCTCCCATTACCAGTTTCTCAAAACATCAATCTCTCCAGGGAATTTGGTTGAATATCAATATTTATGTTACTCAGTAATATCTCAATCCTCATATAAAATTTTATGTTGATATCAATCAAATTGATAGTTACACGGCGACTAGGCTCAACTAAAAAATCTCAATAACCTATTAATTTGCCGCGAAATCGGTCGATCAGGGAAGAGGCTCGACTCAAAAACCCTAGTAACTGACGATGTAATAGATGTATCGACACATAATTGAGTATGAGGATTCCAAAGCCATATTTCTTTTGAGTATAGTGGAATATGATCTATATTTCTTTTGTAGTGGAATATGATCTATATTTATGTTTTGATTAGTAGTATTATTCAAGGAATTATGTATAATACATCAAATTAAAACTCTGTTGAGATGTAATCCATCCCTCATCCTATCTCTCATGGCTCGAGCCGATGCCCGCGGATTGTTCGTTACAAAGTTAGGTTTCTCAGATGTATGTTCTCTGTGGGAGGTGGTTCGGAGGCCCTCAGAGACCAGACGCAAAGTGACACATCTAATAACTACCACCATTTTGGATCACTGACCCCGATGGCTTTACAAACAATCTATTCATGTGTCTCATATAACTTTTTCAGCCGATGTCCACTCAGGAGCTGTGGCAGTGGGTCCACTCCTGCTACGGTGACGAGCTAGGATTGACCTCGGACGATGACGACTATGTGTATCCCGGCCATCCGGAGCTTGCTCCCGGTAGTCTGCCGGACGAGGAGAAGGCGAGTGGCGACCACAAGATGGACCTCGTTCCAGACACCCTCCCTATCCTCGTAAGTATACATATAGTACTATAACTATAGTTTAAATATAGGTGGAAAAAATTAAGAGAATACCCAGGATAGGTACTCTTTGTAGATAATTTGTGCTGCTCCAAGATTTGTTTAGTTTATTCTATGAATGTTCATTATAATAAACGACACTACTCTCTATTAGATCACGACAAAGTTTCACTGAAATCGGTCTTTTATA
This sequence comes from Aradus depressus, assembly GCA_963662175.1. Lineage (NCBI taxonomy): Eukaryota > Metazoa > Arthropoda > Insecta > Hemiptera > Aradidae > Aradus > Aradus depressus. Next base: position 3,938,622 of record OY759219.1, read on the forward strand.
ATCGCGATTATAGATGATGATACAGTAGTAGAGCATCAAGTGCCATTGTATTTGCATCAGGAATAAGGACAGGCATCTTAGCTCAGTGGTTGAAAGCTAGTCTGCCAACTTCAAGATACCCGATTCGAACCCGGGTTAATGTCTTCTCCGTTATACTTTTACCGACTAGTTATTTCCCAGCCAAACAAAGTATAAGAGAAGTTATGTAATCGAACATAATTTGATGTTGAGTTTTAGGTGGAATTTCATGTTTTCCGGTGCCCTGAATGAAAAAAAAAAAATTAATATGTTTCTATGAACACGATAAATCCCGATAGAATGAAAATATCGACCTGAAATTTTATATGTATATCCAGAACCCTAAAAGTACGAAGCCTACTGACTCTCAGCCAAATCTGCCATAGGTAAGAGAGGGGGGCTTAACACAAACACTCCCAAAAATGTTTCCGAAATATTGAATGTTTCGCCACGAAAGTTGGTATGAGGGTTCATAAGTTCCTGAATAAGACATCTATTGATTTTCAACCTAATCGGTACGTTTCAGAAGGAGAGCGAAACAGTTGATATATTTACCCTGGGGAAGTACATTGCCGGTAATTCATTGACGATCTTTTTATTAAACAATATTAAGATGGTTATTAATTATGTATTGTTTAGGTGTTTTTAATAGAAAAGTATATATACCATACAATTACAAATTAAAAATATAAATAAAAACGAATGATTTTTTAAAATATTGTCTATTTCACAAGATATATAAAATATATGGGAGTACTTTACTAAATACAGTATTTGTTAAGTCGTGGCTGAAGATGGTAGCAATACCGAAAGTACTCCCATATATTTTATATATTTTGTGAAATAGAGTATATTTTTAAAAAACATTCGTTTTTATTTATATTTTTTATTAAGTGTTTCACAATATCTCTGCAAAAATGTTAAGTACAATTACATCTCTATCATCGCAAATCTCTATAGTAGTTAGTTATTATGACTCATGGCCGGTCTTTAACTACATAGTCATATCGCCTACTACCAGAGCGCTCTTTCATCAAGCTGGTGGACATGAGCCCGATTCTACTGTGGGAGTCCTAAATTTTGCCTACCCTAAATTTTTATTCACCTAGAGCAGGGGTCTTTAACGAGTACCTGACATCGTACAGGCTCGGGACCATCGCTTAACGTCCCATCCGAAGGACGGCGTCGGCCGGGTTCGAACCCACGATCTTGAGCTCTTGAGAAGGCAAGCACCCATACCACTGAGCTACCAACGCCTCTCTCTATAGTATTTGCTTTGCTGTCAGGAATCTACTTACTATTCTTTAAACAGTTTATAGGTTCTTCGGTTATCATTTAACTTCCTCTTCTATGTTTCCATACAATGCCTCTCCCTTCCTTTGGTCGATTCGGCTGAAATTTTATATGCGTCGTCCTTATGAGGTTTTGGATTTATATATAAAACTTTATGTTGATGTATTGATTATATCGGCAGTTTTGAAGGTTTCGGAGCTTATTCTTCTTTCCTCTCTAACCGCATTGTCATGTAAATGGCACTATGGAGGTAGCCGCTAACTGTGGAGGTCTGAGGGGTGGCCCTCCTCATGTGATGTCTTGTCTTGTGTTGCAGGAGACCTCGGAGCTAGGGCCTGGCGCTGTGGACCCCGCCCTTCTTCCCCCACCGACACCCTCCGATGTCAACCCTTCTGACCAAAGTGACAGTTCTCCCTCAGAGTCTGAATCTGAAAAACAAGGTGCGTATTAGCACGATGCATATTAGCCATGTCACTGTGTTATCTAGTTATTTGCGACATCCATGGCCCCGGGAGGGAGTTCTATCTACGAAATAAAACTCTCTCCCGGACGGGATTCGAACCCTCAAACCTCGGTGAGACAATGCCACCAGAGCCCTACGCTCTAGCCCGCACGGCCTCCTGCCCCCCTAATCATTGTTCATTTATTTAAGTTTAATCTAAATATACAGATATAAAGAAAAAAAAATTGTTTTGTCAAACTTCTAAACAGTATTCAAACTAATTTTGTCAATTTCGATGATCATCTATGGTGGTACAGTTTAGTTGAAGAGTTTTTTTTTTTTTTTAATCCTACGCCTACCTTTGTCATTTCAGCCATGTGATGTCATGCAGCCCAATACAGTGACGCCTTGTATTTATCATGGGACATGTTATCCCGGGCTTGGACAAAATCAGTCAGCGCAGAGCAAGTCGGAAGATGGGGTCCCCTGTCATTTCCCCATCGTTGCAGAGCGGGCATATCGGTGAATCGGCCACTCGTATCCTCTTCAGATGTTTCTGGAGGCAGTCGTGTCCTGTGAGCATCCTGAAGTTGGCCACCGCCACCCTCCTAGCCATGTCTCCAGCTATCCGATGTTTTTCCTCCAGCAGGATTCCCCATCTCTTGCCAGCAGCTGCGCTGATCTGGTGTTCTCTCAACAGATCTTTGTAAATCTTGTCAATCTGCTTCTTTGCCGTAGCCGCTGATCTGGTGTTCTCTCAGCAGATCTTTGTAAATCTTGTCAATCTGCTTCTTTGCCGTAGCCAGATTGGAGGGCGTGGTAGGCTGTTTCATTTGGGATCCTTCTTTAGCCAACCTATCAGCCTTTTCGTTGCCTGGGATCCCGCAGTGGCTATCCATTGCAATACTATGGTCTTCCCCTTACCAAGGAGCGCACTGATCCTACGCCTGCAGAGTAACACATTCAGCGAAGTGTGCTCTTCAGCTCCCGGTTTAGTGAGGGACTTAATTGCGGCCTGCGAGTCAATCAGGAGGACGAACTTTTCCTTTGGGTTATCTTCGATATGTTCGACAGCTAGCAATATTGCTGAAACCTCTCCGTCGAAATTATTCGCCCCCGTGCCTATTGCAGCAGCTTCTTGGTAGTTTCTGGAGTCTACCCCTGCGCCAGCATTACTAATGGCCGAATCAGCTGAGCCATCTGTGTAGATATGTATCCATTCCTCAATGGGATACCGTTCTTCCACTGTTGCCATGGCTGCGGCTCTAAGCTCGTGTGGTAATGTGGTACCTTTATTCGCGTCAACCACTAAACTGATATCTCCCTTCGCCAAACGAAGATCTAAGATACTTATTTCCCCTATGGTCGGGAGCCTTTGTCGGTTTTCCAGGGTCAGTTTCCGATCGATGGTTAATTTATTAACTGCCGTGGAAAAGGTTTTCTGAGTTTTCAGCCTGTTAGCTGCAGGTCTGTGTTGTTTCCAGTAAGGATCCTCTAGTCTTCTGAGCTTTTCATTCAACTTTAAGGCTGCTTTTTCTCTTCGGATTTGGAGGGGTTCCATCCCGGTTTGCAATTCCATAGCCGTGATCGGAGTGGATTTCCTGCTTCCAGTTATCAGTCTCAGAGCCTGGTTTTGTATCAGATCTACCTTCTGGAGGACAGCCGGGGTAGCCGTCACCAAAACCTCTCCTCCATATTCCATGGCAGGTCTTACGTATGTCCTGTAGGTGGTTGCTAGAACGTCTTGGAATGATCCCCATTTCACGCCGGCAAGACGTTTCATTAACTTCAGCCTTGTAATTCCCCGTTCTGCTGAATGTCCCGCTTGTTTTGACCAGCTGAGCTTGGAGTCTAGCTTCACCCCGAGGTATGTTGCACAATCTGTGCGTGGTAACTCCGCGTCCTTATATTTGATGCTGATGCTGTGGCTCTTGGTGGAAAGTGAGAATAACTGATATTCACTCTTGGCTGGGTGAACAACCATCTCATTTGCGTCGTCCCATTCTGCTAGGATTTTCATTGCTTCATTCATGCAGTCTTCTAGGGCTCCTATACTACTGCTCGTAGCCCATACCACCAGGTCATCGGCGTATAGGAGGACATTCACACCCGCTAATTCTGTTATTTTTGTTATGTCATCAATCATAATGTTGAAAAGAGTGGGGCTGATGACTGATCTATGTGGGAGTCCCTGTCGCGTCTGTGAGTAGCCAGTAGCCAGACGCATCAGGAACTCTGGGAGTCGTTCGTCCGGGCCAGCGGACTTCCCTGCAGGTGACTTTTCCAATGCAATATCCAGCTCAGTCTTGTTGAACGAAGAATTGAACAGGTCATGTTCCCATCTCTGGAGGCAGGTAGCACTCAAAGGGGGTGTCGCTCGACTCTTTGGTTGAAAATTACTTACTTTAGCGTAGTATTTTCTGAACGCTTTGGCGATTTCCATACGTGAAGTGATTTCTTTACATCCTACCGTAATAGGGCTACATCCGCTTGGCACCTCCCTATTAATTCTACTAAGAAACTTGTGAGCGTTAATCCCATTCTTGCGGAAATCCAATTGTTCTAAAAACTCTTGAAGATAGCTTGTTTCTTCCGTAGGTTGATGCAGTCCTCCTTAGATCCGGTATTTTCTGCATTTTTCCTCGCTGAATCCCTTTCTTCTTTAAGACTTTGGAGATTTTCATTCCAGAAAGGAGAGTACCTCTTCCTCTGTCCCCTTGGTATGCTCTGGTTTGCACAATTAATGATCATTTTCACGAGCCCTCTATATGCTTTATCAACACCTTCTTGCAGCAGGTCTTCTGTAAGGGTGGCATCACTCAAATGTTTATATTTGTCCCAGTTGGCTTTTTTCAGGTTCCATCTAGACATTGGAGGCTCCTTACAGCACTTCGCTTCTAGGAGCAAGTCTACCTTCAATATTTTGTGCCCTGCACCGCCGGGGGCTGAGACGAGAGAATGTTTTACATTTTTTAGGCTTGAATGAGCTAAGACGAGGTCCGGGTGTGATGTCTTCCCGGTGAATGATAAGAAAGTGGGATTTCCCCCTTCATTTTCTACCAGTTCAATGCTGTGAGCGTCAATTAAGTCCTCCACTATCGCACCAACGGCATCTCTGCGCGCATAGCCCCACCTTGGGGAATGGGCATTGAAATCTCCGAGCATAATGGTGTTCCTATTCAAGTCAGATGTTAGCCAATGGAGATTTGGCTTATTGGTCGGAGGGTTGTAGATAAATACGACTCGTATGAATTGGCTTCCTTTCCAGATGGTTAGTTCTGCCGCTTCTAATTTGTCCCATTCTGTCATCTCCCTCCTAACTCGCATTTTTGTTACCATTGTGCTCTTCACTGCTAGAATCATGCCAGAAGCTATCTGTCTTGAACGTTTCAGGGTAAACATTTGATAACCTGGGATTTGGTAGAACTGCATATTATCGGTTGCGGCTCCTGCTTCTACAATTCCACATGCGTCAAAATCATTCTTAGTAATAATGTGTTTCAGTTCAGTAAACTTGTCAGAGGTTAATCCGCCAGCGTTCCAAAAGAGAAGTCTGAAGCTGGTTTTGTCATGGCCTTTAAAAAGACCGTTTGCCTTGTTTTGTTTCGGCCTATTTGTTTGCGTCATTGGGCTGCAAGTATTGGCGACAAATGTGGGTCGTTTAGCCGTGAGATCTTGCAGATTTCCAAGAGGCTTATCTAACGTTTCCAGGGGGCACTACGATGGAAGCGACCTACTCCACCCCCTAGTTGACGAGGTGTGAGTGCACAACTCTCCTTTCGCGCCTTCTAGCTTCACCTCGACTGGTTATTCCTCCCAGTATCGACTTTTTTTGTTGTTTACTTTTATAACATGTGTTATTAGATAGGTTTATTGAATTTTATTAAAAACTAAATATAGAACCTGAAAAATGTCTTTTAATAATACAATTTAGTTTGTTTTTTTAAATGTTTTTAACAGAAAGGAGCAAAAGGACAGGGTGAAAGGAACGAAAGTTTTTTTCTCCCTCTTAATTTAATAAGGTTTCAATTGCTATGAAAACTAATTAACGAAATAAATAAGTAGTTAGTTTTTTAAAAATATTGTCCATTCCACATGAAATGTAAACATAACTACCGGTTTTGTCATTACATCGTCCTCAGTTTTAGTCGTATAAACTAAGTTTGTTGAGTGCGAAACGTCTATAAACGAGACAAATATTTCAGAAAAAGGAAATCCTGCGAAGTCACAGAGACTTCAACGTCTTCCTTGCCTACCTCATGTGTCAAAAGAATGGTTTGCACTCAGCAAACTTATCTTAGCTTTTAACTAAATCTGAGGATTGTGTAAGGACGAAACCGGTAGCTTATAGTTAGTTATTATGACTCATGCCCGGGCTTCAACTATGAGGTCATGGCGCCTACTACTTTCGTCATTGGTGGACATTAGCCCGACTCTACTGTGGGTGTCCTAAATTTTTCCAACCCTAAGTTTTTCTTCACCTAGGGCAGGGGTCTTTAATGAGTACCTGACATCGTACAGGCTCGGGACCATCGCGTCCCATCCGAAGGACGGCGTGCTTAAGTTTATTTTACCTCCCAGATAAAATAAACTAAGGACCTCGGCCGGGTTTCGAACCCATCTGGATCTTGAGCTTAGAAGGCAAGCAGGCATACCACTGAGCTACCGGCGCCCTCAGGGGTAGTTTATATATTCTTGTAGAATAGATAATATTTTTAAAAAAACAACAATATTTGTTTTATTTATTTATTATAAATGTGGCCAACATGTCCGCGTTTTTTAACTTACGAAATTTTAATCAACAACAAAAAATATCATGGACATCCGAAAAGGATCCAGCTCCATGGTACCTAATACATATGTAAATAAAGGCCCCATATTCTTTTGAGAAAAGTATTTTATTATATTTATACTTTATAATATATTAAATTTTATTGAAAAACAAGGACTTAACATGGTGATGGAGACTGTATTCATTTTAGTTTTTAACCAGACTTCTTCCATTTAAGTTCTAATTCAAGATCAGTTGGTTCCATCGCAAAAAGATGAAGAGGAGAAACACCTTCTTGTCTGTCGTCGATATTAGTTTGAAGAAATGGTGGCAATAAGCCCAAATCTGCTTCATCGCTGCAAAACAAAGGAAAATTACAGATTTTCTAAAATTGTTGAACATTTTTTTAAAAACTACAAAAACATTTATGTACACTTATTTTAACCTTGAGCATGCCGTCCTTCAGATGGGACGTGAAGCGATGCTCTAGACTCTGTACAGTGTCAGTTACTCATTGAAGCCTCTTACCCTATGTTAATAGAAATATAGGGTAAATTTAGGATTCCCATTGTAGATTAGGGCTCATGTCCACCAGAGCGATGAAAGAGCACTCTGGTAGTAGGCGATATCTGGTAGTTAAACCCGAACGTGAGTCATAATAATTTAAGTATATACACTTATTATTAATTTTGTTTTTATATTGGCATATTTAATATACATTTGTTTGGCCTAGAAGAAGGTTTTGTCAAACCCTTGGTTATAATTGTATACTCCCTCTTATCCGGCGTTCCCCACAACGCCAACTAACAGTGTGACGCTATGTCTGTCCTAGCCTGCACAGTGAAGTGCCCAGTTGCGCATGAAGGGAAGCTAATGCTGCGCATGCAGGTTGCCATTCATGTTGATCAACTCTTCACACATCTTTTTACCAATTCCAAATTCTTCTTCGATCTCCACGAATCACGAAAGACAACAGGTACGTTTTATTGACGTTGACCTTTAACAATCATTCTCCGGTCCTGGCTAAAGGTCGATGGTTCTATGAACTCTAGAGTAATTTTTGTAAATTCAAAAATTAAAATACTAATTTTTTATATATTTACAGATGTCAAACAATCACCATGGGTGACTAACTCATCGACTAATCAGAAAGAAAGGACAGTATCTCTGACAGTTCAGCTGGCTCCAGCTATAGGACCCAAGCAGGCCCAGGTCACCGAGTCACAGGTAATATGGGAGGAAAGGGATGATTGGGAGGGACCTTAAGAAGGGAGATGCGCCCTATGTAGCTGCCAAATTAGAATGAACCAGCTGTAACAGGTGATCAAATGTTTAGATATACATTTGATGCATTTTATGTTCAGAAGATGCTGTCGTGCAGCGCCCCCGGAGAGATGTACGCTATAGAGATCGAAGCTTGTAATGCGGGGATTCCTTACGCAGACTCCTTTTTCATCTCCTCCCACTACTGCCTCACCCGAGGGACCGATCCAGGCACTTCCACCATCGTCGTCTACTGTCAGATCAAATATCGCAAGAACGTCTGGGGTCTGGTCAAGAGTGAGTATTCTATAAATTATGAATTTACCTTTTAAGAGCATTATATATTAACATAAGCAAAGAATCATTTAAAAATAATCCTTCTAAATAGAATTGTAAGGGGGTGTCTGTCATTGGTTATTTTTGAAAACTATTTTGGTTTTATCAGTTTCAGGTCGAACAAAGAGCATACATGTGTTTATTTTCGCTTTCTAGTCGATACCATCTTCACATTTTAAATCTGCTTATTCAGGGATAACTTTTAGGATACATACGATTTTACAATCCCTGAATAAAGTGTAGTTTGTCTGAAGACAGAAACAATAACTTCATTTTCTTAGTAACTATTAGAACCTGCATGAAAAACTTAAAACAATTTGAAGGATTTTGGGGGAAGTCGAGGTTCTGTAGTATAAAGAAAAAAACTGAGTATTTGAGCAACTTTTCGGAAAGTGTTTATTGTCTCCTTCAGGGCAACACATACACACAGACAAATATCATCGCATTCAGGGAATTTTCGCACCATTACAATGCTTCATTATACAAGTTTGTTAGTTATTTATTTTATTTATTTATTTTTTTAAAATGACTTGAAGATGTATTTTCTAGTTTTTATATATATTTTAAGGAATATTGAGAGGGCGCCGGTAGCTCAGACGTAGCTCGCTTGACAACTGTCAAGATCGCGGGTTCGAAAGTTGGCCGTAGTCCTTGGGAGGTGAAAAAATGAAAAAAAGCCTTAAGAATCCGTTCTCTACTAATGTAGTTAAAACTGTAAGACGAAACGTATGGTCATGATAGTGAACATGTTGATTGACAAGACTTAAGAATCCGTGGTTACCATTTTGAAGTGTCTCACTCCATATTTAACTGAGATTAGTATTTATGAATGGATATAGTCCATTTTTATCAATATGTGTTTATTTTAGTATTCTAAAATTGAACAATGAATTTGTTTTGAATAGTATTGTTATGTTTACATAAATGTTTTATGTGTTTCTCATCTTCAGACTTCCTGGAAAAGAACATCTGGTCGGGCATGGAGGAGTACTTTGGGGCGTTGGTCAAAGCGTTGGAGACGGAGTGCGAGCGAACCCGACGAGCGATGGCGTCTGGAGTGGTCTCAGGCAAACAGAAGATGGGGAATGGAGGTGATAGAGAGGTCTCTAAGCCACTGCCGCTCCCAGTAACAGAGGTGGAGGTGAAGCCGCTCATACAGCCCCTCGTCTTACCTGAGGTCTGTTGTCTCCTCTTTACCCGCCCTTAAGGGTTTATCTCTCATTAATCTCAAAAATTAATAATAAGAGCGTAGCTTTCCCTTCATCCTAGTTTTCAATGTAGTAAGACCCTATACTTAACCCTATTAACGAGTTACGTCTGCCCACCCCCCTCCCTTTGATATCTTGGGCTACTGTAATGGTTTAACTCATAATTAAAACAATTTGTTTGGTCTAAAATATTGTGTTTCGTTAAAAAACTAATATAATTAAATTCAAACAAGATAAACTAATTTATAGTTCGTTATTGTGACTCATGCTCGGACTATACGAGGTCATATCGGTCATATACTACCAGAGTGCACTTTTGTCACTCTGGTGGACATGAGCCCGACTCTATTGTGAGAATTCAAAATCTAGGGTAGGAGTCCGTAACGAGTATCTAATATCGTGGAGGCTCGAGACCATCGCTTAACGTCCCATCCGAAGGACGGCGTGCTCAAGGTTTTTCATCTTTTATATAAAAAAAACTTAATGGCATCGGCCAGGTTTTAAACCTGAGCTCTGGTAGTAGGCGATATGACCTCGTAGTTCTTTGCTTTATTTACTGCAATTTTCAGCAGGTAACCAATAGCAACTCAAGTTGGAACGTTTTATTTTAAGGTTTAGGTTTTATGACTCATGCCCGGGCTTTAACAACGAGGTCATATCGCCTACTACCAGAGCGCTCTTTCGTCACTCTGGTGGACATGAGCCCGACTCTACTGTGGGAGTCCTAAATTTTGTCTACCCTAAATTTGTATTCATCTAGGGTAGGGGTCTTTAACGAGTACCTGACATCGTACAGGCTCGGGACCATCGCTTAACGTCCCATCCGAAGGACGGCGTGCTTAAGTTTATTTTACCTCCCAGATAAAATAAACTAAGGGCCTCGGTCGGGTTTCGAACCCACGATCTTGAGCTCAGAAGTCAAGCACGCATACCACTGAGCTACCGGCGCCCTCGTTTTAACTAATTTAGTTTTATTTTAATAATTATAAAGTATATGGGAGTACTATCGGTATTGCTACCATCTTCAGCCACAACTTTTGATTGAGACTTAGGCTAGCTATATTCCTCTAAAGGTCCAACATACTTATCAACTTTTCTTGTAGAAAACATTGTTTTGAATGGAATTTAGATCTATAAATTTTTGATCATTCTCTCAAAAATTACAAAATTACCCTCAAGCATTTTCAGAGATGGTCTACTTGAACTATGATTTCTAATGGTGCCCCGAAGTTTTGGAATCTTCATACATTCTATTCTCAATTATGAAATGAAATTCAGAATGTAACTAGGACCTGGAGGGAGACGGACACGATGAAAACATTCCTCTAGTTAGCTCGCCCTGTCTCTCAGCAACACGATGGATTTTATTAATTGCGCCAATTTTGGAAAATATTTTGAGGGTGGCTTAACCTGCGCCAACGTCACATTTTCACCACCGAGTTAGATTAGCACTGAAACTTTGGATAGAAGTTATGCTCCTCTCAAGGTCCAACAGGCATCTACTTTTCTTATAGAGAACTTTGTCAGATTTGGATCAAGTATAGAATCTGTGAATTTTTGGTTATTCTCTAAAAAAAAACTAGTCCTATTGAATTCCAGAAATTTGGTCCAACTGAGATGAAATTCTGTGAATTGTCTTATAAGGGATACTTTCCAATAAAACTGCTTCGGATTGTTGCTTACATTTATTTTATTTCAAGAAGGTCTCAAATACATTTTTCGTTTTCACTCACCAACGTAAATGTGGATTCCCCCCTCCTTTGAGTCCCCCCCCCCCCCCCCCCCTGCTTATTTAATCCGATTCCGGTGAACGTTGACAGGTCTCGAAAAGTGCTTACCTGCATTTGTTTATTTCTTTTTAATGTCAATATTGCAATATTGTTATGTTTTTGTGACTCATGCCTAAGGCTTTAACTATGAGATCATATCGCCTACTACCAGAGTGCTCTTTTTTCACTTTGGGGGACATGAGCCCGACTAGCAAACGGGAGTCCTAAATTTTGCCTATCCAGGTTTAATTACCTAGGTTAAGGGTCTTCAGAGTACCTGACAACGCTCAGGCTCGGGACCATCACTTAACGTTTTTTCCAAAGGACGGCATGCTTACGTTTTCTTTTTTACCTCCTAGATAAAACACAATATTAACTTGTCCATCTTAACTTTAGTTATCTATGTGTGTGTCTGTGTAATGTGTTTTGTGCGCAGGCGCCGGCCCCCTCCTCAGATTCACTCTCCTGGATAGTCTTCTTGGTCCTATTCCTTCTGCTGGTATTCAACGCAGCTCTCTATTACAAGCTGTGGGGCCTCGAGCAGGCTGAGCGCTACTTTGACCCCACCCACGAGGCCTTCCTAGAACTAAGGTACCTATATGAGAAAAAAATTAAGGGCGGAGCGTATTTTGTAACATTAGGGATTATTTAATTGTTAAGTGAGGTAAAGTTGAAACATCATTGCAAACAATAACCAGATAAACATAAAATATGATGTCGATAAGTTTTATTTAAATTACTTACATAAATTATATTTCATAATTGAGCTGAGTTTACGAAGCTCTTTCTTAGGCGTCTCATGTATTTCGTTGTACTCGTACTCCTCCTAAACCCCTTTACCGATCACATTGAAATTTACCACGATGGTAGTGGACACGATGACGATGGTTTACTACTAAAAAAATCTGAAATCGAACATACCACGGAGGATTAATCACCGAAAAACGAAATTCCCATTGAAATCAATTGAGAGACAAAATTCTCGCGCAAAATACAATTTTTCGATTTCAAATGTAAAAATCCGGGCGAAGCCCTTTTCGGTTTACCATCGGACACCACTTTTTTTGAGCCGTTTTTTTCAATGTTCTAACGTACAAACTTCTACTTTTTTTCGATAAAAAATATTCTTAAACATACAAAGAACACATAGTAAAACTGCTGTTGTTGTCTACAAAAAGGCTAGAAAAAAATCCAATCAATTGAAATCTATTTAAAGTATTAATATATTCATAAAGAACATACAAGTTGAGAAGTTACTGATAATTATTAAAACATTAACTGAGTTTTTTATACAGATATGCCTGACTCAGCTCATTCTTTGCAAACAGCAGAATGTATGCACACTTAGTTAGCTAATTGTCATTTACTAAGTTCCATAGTCTTTAATCGCTTACACAGCTGTAGAACAGCTGTTTTCTGACAGGGTTACTAAATAAAGAAGTTACGTTGCTTATTTATGGTCATCCTTAAATTATATTAATTTATATCCTAATAAATATTTAAATAATGATTTGTAGGATATTCGTATTTATAATTACTAAATGGAGTCATTTTCTCATTCCAAAATGGGACCTTCTTTAAATGAAAGAATTGTTAGAAAAATAATTCACCCCCTCTCCTAATAAAACTAATATATATTAGTAGTATCGATTTCATCCGAAACAATTGTATTCGAAAGTTTCCTTTTTGAGACAATTCACAGATTTTTTTTTTTCAGATTGTTCTTATCAAAATTGTTGTTAGATGTGTGGGACCAACTTTTGGACGCACTTTTCAAAATCTAGAAATGAATACTCATCATTACCTTTAATTTGATGCCACACATATTCATATACCTACATTAAATTTTTCTCTTACAGTTAATTCGTTATTATGACTCATGTTCGGGCTTTAACGACAAGGTCATATCGCCTACTATCAGAGCACTCTTTCGTCATTCTGGTGGACATGAGCCCGACTCTACTATGGGAGTCATAAATTTTGCCTAGTCTAAATGTTTTATTCATCCAGGATAGTGGTGATGACTATCTGACATCGTACAGGCTAGGGACCATCGCTTAACGTCCCATCCGTAGGACGGCGTGCTTGTTTTTTTTACCTCCCAAAACTAAGGGCCTCGGCCGGGTTACGAACCTATCTTTAGCTCAATAAGCCAGCACACATATCACTCAGCTACCGGCGCCCTCTATCTCAACTTTAGATTGATTCTTAATATGTACTTTATTAGATTTTTTTAAAATATTTCCTAAATTTGACGATTATTCAAGAAGCCATGATCGATTTGAAATACTCTCTCCGATTATCCATAATTAGAGTAAAAATAAGTATAGTAATTGTCTCAAAAACATGAATACTTGTTACTTCTACGGCTTCTTCTAGTATACTTTATATATAGGGCAAGTTACGTAATCGATCGAAAATTTGATGTTGAATATTCCCCGGAATGTTTAAAACATTTAGAAACACCAAACTGAAACTGTGCCATTTTGAATTTATTTGTTATACATACATTAAATTTCATCAAAATTCCGAAACATAGTTTTGAAGAAGTTATATTTCAAAAAGGTGCAGGAAGCTGAGGATAAGAGGGCTTCATCCCAATTATAGATTAAAGATAATCCACTTTCACTGGCTTCCTGAAATTCATGTAATATCACACTTATTACCTAAAAAAAACTCCCGAGAGCGCAAAGCAAACTTAGTGACAGGGCGGGAGGGGAGGGGTCCGGGATAACTCAGACTGGCGTCAGATCTTCGGGTCAGCTATCACTTAGAATACTCATAGTTGGGCATACTACAGACTGATAATAATGAAAAATATTATATTAAAGAAAAGTGGGATTAGATCACACATGGAAGGGTGAGAAAAGCATGTATCTACTACTATTATATATATTTAATATAAAGTGAATATATCTTTGATGGGAGGCAATAACAGTAAAAGTCAAAAAAAGTCAATTTTTCTATTTTTTTTAAAACTGTTTTGACCGAATGCGATTAGCCACATTCCATGTCTATACTGTTTTGGCAAAAAATGGACTTGTACTCTTTTTCCCGCCCATCAAAGATATAGTTGTGTAATGTAGGTTCTGCCTAAATGTGATTTAGAAGAATATCCTTTTCACCCCCAAAAAATATATTTAGAAGAATATATTCGTCAATATCTGCATCATCGGTTTCGATCATACAAATTTACTTTTCTGCTGTAGCATTACACGACCATTTTGAAATTAATAGTTTTATAAATATTATTGTATTATAGAATGTATACATGTGTAATGTAGATTCTGCATAAGCCACTCCCTTTCAAACAGAAATTCAAAGATTCCATAGTTTCGAAGACAAAAAGGTCAAACATTCGTTTTGATATAAAATAAATAAAAAAACAATAGTATTTGTTTAACTTTTATATTTTCTAATTCCACAAAAAATATACATAAAGTGTACCGGATTTGGCTTAAGTCATGCTCAGCGCAAAGTTCAAAAGCGACATTTAAGTGTGCTAGGATCTCGTATCGATATAATCGTCAGGTCACCTGTGATTAGCTAAGGATGCGACTTGAGATGGGAGGTGAGAATTTGAAGAGTTCTAGCTTCCCATTTTGTCTAACTCTATTAATTTCCAGCTGTTCCTAGCAAACCTAATTATGACGTTGAGCTGATGAGGGCGTAAGCCGAAACCGTTACACTATGCATATATTTGTTGTGAAATTAGTCAATTTCAGTTGTTTGTTTTTATTTATTTTATTATCTTCCCACTGTATCGACACAGATCGGAGAAATGTATTCGGACTCAACATAGTGTTTCGAATATTGTCTTCAACCCAAATATGGAAATAAAATATTTGGGATAAGTTTAGTTAAAGATCATTCTTTAATGTTTGTTGGATATTGTTGCAGAGGTGCTCCCCAGACCCAGGAGGATTGGAAGAGGTTGGTGCTGAAGCAGGAACAACTTCACTCTGCAGAGATGGAGAGGTGGCTCCGGGTCATCAAGGCTTCAGTTCATCTGCTGACTCAGGTAACTGGCTCTCGCCTTTAGTCATCTCATCTACCACTAGAAGCGCTTCAGTTGACACTCTCCTTGCAATGTATCGTATTTAGGATATTATTATCAGTGAAATCTTCTCTAAAAAAGCACTAGTTGCAATATTTACAGTAAGAATGAGTCTTACATTACCTCTTTATTTCTTTACAATATGTTATAACTTTAATATCAATTATTACGGACAGTTAAATACGGAGTATATTAGTTAGTTCTTATGACTCATGCCTGGGCTTTAACTATGAGGTCATATCGCCTACTACCAGAGTGCTCTTTCGTCACTCTGGTGGTCATGAACCCGATTCTTTAGTGGGACTCCTAAATTTTGTCTACCCACGTATAGTTACGTGAGGTAACATCTAAATGTTGCAAAACCCGATTTCCGGTCAAAGTGACACATAGCGGATTTTGAAGACTCAGTAAACGTTTTCTGCAGAAATAGGCAAAAAATAAAACACACATAAGTAATTTATGTTCAAATAAAATAACGAGAGTGTTTTAAAGGCGTCTTCTAGGTTTTTTCACCTCCTAGATAAAAAACCTAAGGGCTTCGGCCGGGTTTCGAACCCGTGACCTTGAGTTCAGTAAGCAAGCACGTATACCAGGGACCTACCGTCGCCCTCTAAAATTTTAAATGGAAATAATTTTAAAATAAATAAAAAATACTACTACTGTAGTTAAAACGTTTTCAATTAATATGAAATGCAGTTTGTTTTGTTGTTTTAAATAGGTTAGGTTAGGTTTTATGACTCATGCCCGGGCTTTAACCACGAGGTCATATCGCCTACTACCAGAGCGCTCTTTCGTCACTCTGGTGGACATGAGCCCGACTCTACTGTGGGAGTCCTAAATTTTGCCTACCCTAAATTTTTATTCATCTAGGGTAGGGGTCTTTAACGAGTACCTGACATCGTACAGGCTCGGGACCATCGCTTAACGTCCCATCCGAAGGACGGCGTGCTTAAGTTTATTTTACCTCCCAGATAAAATAAACTAAGGGCCTCGGTCGGGCTACGAACCCACGACCTTGAGCTCAGAAGTCAAGCACGCATACCACTGAGCTACAGGCGCCCTCTTGTTTCAAATATTGAAATTAATGATTCAAATATCGATCTTGGTTGCATTATTTATTGTTGTGTTGGTAACATTTTACTTGTTTATTCACTATATGCTAAATTGTTGGTCCGATGGTTATGACAGTTTAGTCAAATGCACATAGCTGATTTTGATTTGGTTATGATCCATGATTTGGCCATGGGTCTGATATGTCCTCTGTGCATACTCTATCACATTTAGCTGTAAAAAGCAATTTAAAAATCGTAATTTTTCACTATTGTTTCTAATAAGGAAAACATGACAATGTGAAATCACATTAAGAAGAAAAAATAGTATGCAATCCATTTCTGTATCATTTGATTAGGCAGATTGCAAAAACAATGTTTTTTGTTTTGTTTTTTGTGCTTATGTACGATGCATATTAGCCATATCTCTTGTAAAGCTGATATTTTACACCTATGGCCCCGAGAGGGACTTCTATCTACGGAATAAAACTCACTCCCGGACGGGATTCGAATCCGCAAGCCATGGTGAGACCATGCGACCAAAGCCCTACACTCTAACCCGCATGGCCACCATGGCCCCCCAAAACAAGGTTGTTATATAGTCTTTGTTTGTGTGTTTCCAGGTAGAACATTCGCTGGTTCGTCTGCAAGCCTCCCTGGAGAACATGATGAACATAAGCTCTGCGACCAGCTCGCCTCTCAGAGATGACGCCCTCCACTCGTCCTCTGATCATTCTGTCGAACTATAGGCGCCATCTGTCTGTCTCTTTCACAGCCAACTAGGTAGACTGTTCCTTTGTGTGTGGTTAGCCTTTTTGTAACATAACCCGAATTGAATCACCTCGTGAGCAGTGTTCGGGCGCATGCCCTCTGGTGCGGTTCGGGCTTAATCGAGAGTCCGGTAATAAATTAATTGACACCATTAAGAGAATGTCCTGGCTACTTTATGCACTTTTTAGAAATAATTCTATATTTTTTTTTAAAGTGCGAGGCCTCAATGTAGCCCGTAAGTGCAAAAGGTTGCTCACCCTTGCTCTAGAGTCATTGATTGCATTTCAGTTTTTATAATAATGATATGCGGACGACAAATAAATAGAAATACAAAAGCAATTTTAACAAAGTTCTTCTTAAATTGTTATTTTTCATTCATTTTCAGTTCTGAACGTATAAACTACGATAATACACAATGACAGTCCTACATTTGTAGGGAATAAATCAAAATAATTAATTTAAATAAAATATAAACAAGACGGAGGTGACTACATAAAAAAAACGCTTCTCTTCCAATTTTCTGTATAATTTAGCTTATAGATTTATAATTTGTAATAATTTACTTTTAATATTTTTATTATGTCAGTTCAATGCGAAACTGCTCCAAATCATTTGCAGTTAATATTTATTTAGGCTAAATTCCATTCGCATAATGCTCAATATTAAAATTTGCTGGATTCAACTTAAGTTGCTTATATTTATGCATAATTAGTTAACTGAGAGACTGGAAACAACCACAATGCTGTGAATAAACCTCGATTTGCCCCCAAAAAAATATTCGGAGGTATTAAAAAAATTGAAGTGTATAGTGCTTAAAGATATAGATCTTCAGCTTGTAAAGCTACTAACACACTGAAATTTAGTAATCCTGGATCAGTTTATTAGGACGGTTCTAGTGGATCGCTATACGCACAGGACTATTAGGTATGTGTTCGTTGTAAATTTCATCACTTCCATTTTTAGTGGGGAGGGTAGCCATTTTGAAATGAAGATAAAATGACTTATTAATTCTCCCCCCTCTTCCTTTTTATAAATAGAAATGTACAAATTATATCAAATTAATAAATAAGGTAAGACTTTAGAGCTATTTTAAACTCTGCCATATTGGTAGAATTGTTGTGATGTTTTCAAAATGTTTTATGATTTTATATTAAAGTCTTTACTTTAAAACTTTGTTTTACTTAGTTCTAAGGTCAATCGTCCATCGCTCCAAGACCCCTAACGATTTTTTTCTGCTATTTCTTTTGTTAAAAAATAACCCGAGTTGCTTATTGAGTTTCTACCCACTTATAGTTTTCCCGAGCTCCCCTAGATAGCTCTCGATATGAGTAGTATATATATATATAATTTAAGTTCAACTGTTTTGACACAATTTTGTATTATATTAAGATTAACTTCATTTTTAATTTATATAGTTTAAAGCTCAGAAGTAGCGTACTGAGCTCAAGATCATGGGTTCGACGAAGCCCTTAGGCCGTCCTTCTGATGGGACGTTAAGCGATGGTCCCGAGCCTGTATACAATGTCAGGTACTCTTTAAAGACCCCTATACTGGTTGAATTAACCTGGATAGGCAAAATTTAGGACTCCCACAGTAGTCAGGCTCATGTCCACCAGAGCGATCTGGTAGTAGGCGATATGACCCTAGTTAATTCCCGGGCATGAATTACAATAACTAATTATCTTGAATATTTTGGGTATCAACTATACAAATGAGCTCATACAACAATCATTCTAATTTCATAAAATGGTTCAAAAAAGTTTTAAATAATGAATTAATGACTTTTACGCTTTCGGATTATTATTACAATTAATTAGACGAATCAGCTGCCAAAATAAATTCGTTAACTTTTTTCTTAGTGGCAATTTAGTAAAAATGTTCTATTAGAAATTGTATTAATTTTTTTTTTTAATTCGTTAATCGGGCGGTTGAACCTATTGTGTGTGTTGTAAATATATCTGAAATCGTATTATTGTTGTATTTTATGAAAAAGTATTATTGTAATTTATGTATTTTTGGCCAATGGTGTTTTATAGTGTTAGACAAGTGAAATAAATATATAGATTTATTATGGATTGACTTGAATTAATTTATGCTCATTATCATTTAGAAATTAAATAGATTTATTCAAAGATGAAGAGGTGTATTATTATTATTTTGTTTATGTTAATTGAAAAAGAGACTTTAAAATTATTATTAATTATGTTCTTGGACTACTGAATATAGATTTTTTTTTTTAATTTGTTCTGTAATTTATTTATGTATTAAAATAATGTTGCCATAGAATTTGTTTTTTTGTTCCCTATACTTTTCCCTATAAAGTTTTGAGCGCCGGTAGTTGAGTGGTATGCGTGCTTGCTTACTGAGCTCAAGATTGCGGGTTCAACGGCCGAGGCCCTTTGTTTATTTTATCTTACGCCGTCCTTCGGATAGGATGTTGGTCCCGAGCCTGTGCGGTGTCAGGTATTTGTTAAAGACCCCTACCCTAGGTGAATAAAAATTTAGGACTCCCATAGTACTCTGGGATAACTAACTGGAAGTTCAGCACTTTTCATTCGGAAATTTGTTAAATCGTGGCTAAAGATGGTATCAATACCGAAAGTACTCCCATATATATATTTTTGTGAAATAGACAATATTTTTGAAAAACATACTTCTTTTTTTATTTTGTGTTTCACAAAATCTCAGTAGAAAATGTTAAATATCATATTCTTTTAGGGGTTAAGATAACACTTACTCAAAACATCTATATTTTAAAAATTGAGCATCCAAAATGAAAGGTTAATTAATGGAGACGAAGCTGGAGAGGATGACATCTTAAGTGAAGCAGATGAAAGAAGACATTCCGTCTTCCAGAAATAATTATGAGGACCTGTCGACCCAAAATGTCATCAGTCTTCTTCTTTAGTTTGAAGTTATCTTTTCTTTAGGTCTACTGAAACAGTCAAAATGCAAGTTAAAAAAGCAAGCTAACTTCTGAACGAGAAGTGCGTCTGAAAGTTGTGACATCAGACTGAAGGTGACGTGAAGTACATACTATGAACGTTCCACTCTCTCTATTGGTAGTAGCTGGAATCTATAGGTGAATGACGAACATAAATATTAAAGTATGTAATAATAATAAGCAAATTAATAAAATGACCTTTAGAAAGACACGCCAAGTTAGAAAAAGTCGGTGAATCATTGAAAAGTTGTGTAATCGTGATAAAAATTCGAAATTAGGTTGTTTTTTCATGTTTTATGATCTCAGGATCAAAATGTGATATCTTCTGGAAAAGTTTCTATGAACTTGTGTGTGGATGTTCTTCGTTCCTCATATCTCGAAAATTAATGGATGGATTTTGATCAAATTTGGAAGATAAGTGTCGAGAGAACCTCTGCTGGGCAAAAAATGCATTATTTAATTAATAGACTGTCACTTAGGATACGAAGTAGTGCTGTGAGGACAGAGGGCTGTTTCGACATGAACCCACTATTGTTTACCAAGTTGGGATTTTTAATTAAGCGCCCCTCTGGACCTCTACATCTCTTTGACCGAAAATCAAGTCATCTTCATGGGGTTCTGATTTCAATTATAAAATTTCATGTCGATATGTTCAATCTACCGCGAGTTATTCTGCCCACAGACAGACAGACAGACATACTTTTTACTTCCCAGGTTATACGAAGTATAGGGGAAGTTATCTAATCGTCATAAATTCGTTGCGGAGTTTTCAACGGAATTTCATGTTTTCTGACCTCCATTCCATAATTTTAAAAAAAGAGTGTTAGGACACGAAATTTTATATTTATATTCAGAATCTTCTAAGGACATCTCCTATTGATTTCCAGCAAATTTGGCCGGAGGGGGGGGGGGGGGGGGGGGGGGGGGATGCTTAACACAAAAACTCAAACTTAACAAAAAATAACTGCCTTTGTAATAAATGTATTGACACGAAATTTCATATGTAAATTCAAAGAGGTATAATAAGGACGACACCTATTAATAGCGTATTCCATCGTCAGTACAAAGTTCAAGAGTAACATTGAAATTTTCTAGATTGACATATCTGTACAATTCTGAGATGACACTTAGACAAGTCAGAGGACGGAAGTGACCGATATCCAACTGAGTATATGGTTTAAACAAAAAGTTCAAAAAATAATAGAAATATGCAACAAAATATTAATAATAATAAAGAGGTAAAAATAAGAAATTAAAAGAACCTGAGTAAATGCACTCATAATGAAGTTAAATCTATTTGAATTTTTTATTTTTACTTGTATTATTACGATATTTAATAAGATATTTGTTGAACTTCCTGTTTAAGCATATATTTCTTCAGTTACATTTTTCCAATAGGACTGTAGGACTTCCTTACCTGTGGGGTTAGCCTTAGGGATGGAGAGTCACAGTAAATATTAAACGATTTTATGTCTAAAAACTGTATTTGTCACAGTAGGATCATTCAAATGAAGGGTTCTATTTGTGAATTAAATAAATTTTTCAGATTTGAATTTGTCAGTAGATCAAAACGATTTCAAAGAAATAATTTCCGCCAAGAAATAATCAAAACATCTCTCTAATCATACTCGTATGAACGTGATTATTAGAAAACAAGATACAAAACAGTGAGAGTCGAGGGAGTGGTATGTTCAGAAAGTCCATACCCAGAATAAATTGTAAATTTCAGGATCATAACAGAGGAGTGTGCTATCTGCTGGTTGGATGCTTCAATAATGTTTATTTGTTTTTTAAGTCAACTTAAACTTTCGATAAACATTTTTGGGGGCATACCACTTGCATTAGTAATACCACTTGCATTAGTAATACCACTTGCATTAGTAATACCACTTGCATTAGTAATATAGGTCCTTAACTACTAAATAATTAGAATTTCCTTTTTTATTTAGTCATTTAAGCCATTTTCTGCTAATTTATAAACTAATTTTCGAATGCACGCTTAGGTACCGAATAAAAACACGATTGAAGAGTCCTGAGGGTGAAAAAATAAGATCTTGTTTCGAAACTTTTTTTGTTATTAAAAAATATTTACATCCTTGAGAACCCTTCAGACAGTTTAAACGCTGTCATGTTTAGGGGATCTAAGTTTCTGGCCAGAACTTTCAATAATAAAAATTCTCGTAACAAAATTTGTTGACGTGGAAGGGTTCTCCGTTTTTACTCGCAAATCGAATTGAGATGAAGGAATCTGGAGTATACATCGGTCCACTTCTGAGAATGCGCTTAACCATTCTCTCTATTAATGAATGAGCAGAATCACTCTCATTTTGAGTGGGGCCTTTAACCAAGAATTTATGGATAATTGATTTCAGTTCTAAATAGCGTGTGGCATATATGAACAGAGCAAGCATACATTTATTTTTCTGCTGCCCTGCACAGTTGTCTGAATAAAATATAACTTTTGCATCTTGTTTTGTGGCTGCAATCTTTTTCATATAGTGAAGGACGCAAGAACCCAATTCGGTTCATGAAATCAACAAACAAGCAGAGAACTTACCTAGCTGCTGGAAGCCATGGTATCAACAGAATGGGAGGTTCTTCAACTTGAGAGAAACAGCATAACCTTCTCTAATGGTATTAATATGTTCTGTGGTTGGTGGGCTCCACATTTGGTGAAGAAATGAGAGAGTATCGTAGTTAGTTATGACTCAGGCCCAGGCTTTAAATACTCCGGGGCCTAAGGACATTTTACAAATACCGCTTTTGTATTAAGCCTAAGGCCATTACAGGACTTTCTTATAACAACCACGCTCACAGATCTCTTTCCCTCTTCCCAAACTCTCAAGAAAACGCTATACAGACAAAATGAAATGATTTTGAGGAGGGGCGAGTGGTCTGTAAGCTTTGTTGGATTTTATAATTATTTTTAAAAATTAGAGTTCGTAGCTGAGTTACGATTTAAAAATTACTTATATTCCTTATAGACATTTAGTTTACATTCTTCGGGGCGCTATAACTTTTGTCGTATTGACCCTATGTATATCAAATCTGAGGAGTTATTAGCGATTGGAGATTTTATAAGGAACAAGTTTCTGACAGGACTAACAGTTTTTGGTAAATCAAGGAAAGTCCTAATAATTGTTTCAAAACTACATTTCAAGATGGTTTTCGGCATGTATATCTAAGACCGGATGAACTGTGAAAATCTTATTTCATATAAATTATGTATTTCCGTATTCTCTACAACTATTACTTGAAAAGTTTTTGATTAGGTCAAAAACATAAAGCATCTTGTAGGTAGTGTAAAAGTATCGATTAACACTATCGAAAACCTTTTTCAACTTTTGTTACAGTAATGTAAGATTAGTATTGATGGAAGTGCATATATCACTTGGTCATATAACACTAAGTTTAGAAGCTGGAGCAATAGGATTTTTAAAATTAACTTCCCCTGGTCAAATAGTTACAGGCTTTCACTACTGTAGGTCTTGAAGGCAACTCAAATTTACCGTCAAAGGTAAAGAGGATATTACTAAAACCTTCGTCTTCGACTACACTGAATGGTTGGAAAATCATGGGCTATGTATGAAACAATGCAATTTTAGAGAATTTCCTGTACCTCTCGGAGTTTCTTACGTGTTTTGGTTGAGCTCAAGTAAAAACGAATTCCACTTCCACTATTCTCTTCTGAATATGTAGGTGTACACAACGCGTTACCGCTGTAAACTGCGATGATTTCTCAACAAGAGATCCTTCAAATTGGAAGTGTTCTCGGAAGTTCTGTATTCGGCACTACATAAACGACATTTAGCCAGTTTTTTCGGACCCACATCCTTATCAAAATAACTTTACATCGGACTTGCGTTTAAGACTCATTTTTCAGTTCATAACACGCTACAAGAACAGTAAATTTCCAGTTCAAAGAAACGAAATCCATTACAAGAGCAGTAAATATAACCATCCTTTGATTGTGGATCACAGAAATACAAAATCCTCAAAAACTATTCCATAGTTTAACTTAGGTAGAAAAGTGCAACCTTCGGGTTTAGCTTCCCTAGTATCTTGTAAGATGTAGTTAGATCTCGAAGGAAAGAGAATCGTTTTTGCTCCAAGACTCACAACCTTTCAATTACATACACATATAGCGAAAATGATTAAAGTAATATGTAATGGAAAACTGAAATACATATTTTATATAAAACAAGATTTTTTTGCAGGTAGACCGGTTTTTGAGATATAAGCCGAAAACCATCCTGCAATCTAGTTTTAAAATATATTTTTCGACGTTTCCTTGATTTACCCGAAAACTAATAGTCTAATTGACAAATTGGTTCTTACCTAAAAGGTTCTACATATTCCAATTCCTAGAAAGTTCTCAAATTTGAGGTAGGATCAGTACGACATAAGTTGTGGCGCCTCAAACAATGGGAAATAAATTTCCATAGAAAATATTGCACAATAATAATGTTTAAATTGTATCGCTTAGCAACTAATTATAACATTCATTGGTGGTAATTTTTATGAAAAATATATACATGGGATGTGGTCATTACAGGACTTTCTTATACCATGTTTACAGATCACTCACTACATCTACCCCTTCTTCTCAAAATCATTTCATACTGACATCAATAGGTATATGAAAGTTTCTCTCAGAATTATTCTGTGCAATGAAGAAAAAGAAAAAAATGTGAGTAGGTACTGCTTTGCTTCAAGTTTATCTCTACTATGTTTGAGAGTCCTGGAAAATCTTGTAATAACCAAATCACATATTTTTGATTTACTTAGCTTATGAGTGGCTTTTTTTTGCTGGTCCTCTCTTGTAGCTTGTCATGCATGCGATTACTCACTGTTTAAGGTGTAACTCGTAGGTCAGAAGTTATTGCCAGGTCTTCCATGATACGTATCAAGAATTTTAAGCACCTTCGATCGGTTTTTTTCTTATGGATTTTAATTTGTTTATAATGTTGCATTGAACCATTTTAGATAGACACCAATTTTTCTCTACCTCAAAAACTACTGAAATAGGGCAGCAATTTGATTTTTCATACAAGAGACTATTCTTTTGATTAACAACCCTTTGTTAGTTATTGTGACATGCCCGGGCTTTAACCCTTAGGCATATAGTCTAGTGATTCACTGTTAACCATTAACTGAATGATTTTCATGATCATTGACAACAGCCTGGGGTATGAATAATTTGTTTGCTACGAAATATACATTTTTTATAAGTGAAAATAAAATGTTGTGGGACGAGATTTCTCTAGAATTAAGAGAGGTTCTCTTCCCACTGTTTTATTTCCGACCCTAAAAACCTGGTAGAGCTCCTGCCCTAAACGAGAACTTAACACTTCCAAAAGTTTTCCCCAGATCTTCTTTTAGGAAAATTGCTAACTTTACATTTACATGTATTTCATAATGAATAATTATGTATTAATGTTAATAAAAATTACTTGTAATATTAATTATGAACTATCGAGACAATCGATGGTGTGAAACTGTTGTTACTGTTGAGACATAAGGAACCAGTGGTTCTTGGAACAGACAATAAATTAACTGGGGCTCTTCCCAAGTGTTGAGGACGAGCACACAATATATCGTCGGTGATGTAACAATACCTCCTATCTACACTTTTTACCAAAACTCAACAGTTTGGTGAATTCTATTTGAAATATCATTGAACCTGTCGTGACAATACCTCCTATCTTATTCTACTTGAAAACAGCTGACATAACCTCCTATCTTAATAGTTACATGTTTACATGAACACTGTTTCTAGCGATTATATTAAACTATTCAAATATTTATAAACTTTAAACTATACAAATTGACTCCGATCTATTCGCATCAACTTACATATCATGTATTGTGATTTACTTGAAAGAAAATTGTTTGCCTCTTAAAATTCCAATTATAATATACAATGGTGGTTCCACTTTCCAAAATCGAAATGCAGTATTGGCTAATGCGCTACTTAATTTATCTATGCTGTACAATATATCCATTATTCAAAAATTTGTTGAAAAAGGTCATTCTCAAATGGAGGTGGATTCAGTACACAGCTGTATTGAGCGCAAACTTAAAAACAGAAAGACTTATTTACCAAATGATTTTTTAAGAGCAACCAACACCCTATAAATATAAGCAACTAGATTATACATTTTTTGACAATTATTCTTTGGAGGAACATCAGCCCTATAAGTCAATAAGACCTGGGAAAACAACATTAAGATCCTCAAGTAACAGACATGAAGGTCATAAACTATAGTGTCGAAGGAGTTATTCAAGTAAAACTTGGCTTAATCTTCTTTGTAGGATAAAGAGAATGGCACGCACCTATTGAAAGTTATCCAAAGATGTACGGAGAAAAATTAAAATTAACCAATAAAATGGATGCACTTACAACTAAAAAGTGTTATTCCGAAGGATTGTCATGCGTATGACTCGCTTCCATATGAGAACAATTAATAATATTTTGATGTTTTCTTTTCCTATTGTAATAAAAAATGTCTTTTCTTTTATTAATCAATGAATTATTTATTAATCTATTACCTACATTATTCAGTTTCGTGCAATATCACCTATGTATAAAATATTTGCTCCTATGTACAATAAATTAATTTCAAAATTCTGAGTTCATTTGTTTAATTCATAAACAAATTTGAACAGATATTTACCACAAAACTAATATAAAATTTAGCGTATGACTCCAGAGGGTCACCTAAAAACAATTTTTTTGTCTCTCCTGCAAAACTTATGTTACTGCAGTTAGGAGGCACAGTAGACTCTCCCTTATCCGGCGTTCTGTTAACCGGCGCGCTCCCTTATCCGGTGCTCGCAAAATAATATCAAATTTGTTAAACTAAAATTAACATTCAATTATATGAGCCACATGTATTTACGAGCACAAAATAATTCCGTAACTCACGAACCTTTTATGTATTTTTATTGTACATACATACATATGTACATTGTATTTATAATGAAGGGAACGCTAATACCATATTTTATTACTTCACTAATATCCTATAAATAAATTATAATAAAAGTTGAAAATCAAACATTTATAAAAAATATTTTCTAGAATAGAAAAACAAATGTACCGTCCCGTCCGTGGCACAACAATATCGTCTTATCGTGAAATGAACACTTAACTAGTAAAGTCAAAGTTTAATTTTTTTCCACAGAAACCCTCTCCTATTTATTTTTCCTTTACATCAGTTCTCTTTTTCTCTGTTTTCGTTTGATTCTCATAGTGAAAAGAAACGTTGGATCGTTTTTTTCGTTAGTGAAATTGAATGTTTAAAATTTTATTTTTCTCACGTGCGACGTTTTTGTTTACGGACGTTTTGTGCGGTCGGTGCAGGAGATAGTGAACAGTATTTTTTTTTTTTTTTTCTAAATCATCAAGTTATAAAGATAAAACTACGGCTTCCACTTCAAAAAGAAAGAAAATTGTTCTTTCCCTCCAACAAAAATTGACGGCAATTGAAAGGATGGAAAAGGGAGAAACAGCTGCTAAAATAGCCAAGGAATTAGGGGTTGGTGAGAGTACAGTCAAAGATTGGAGGAAAAGTAAAGAAAAATTGAGGAAATTTGGTTCTAGTGTACCTTTGGAAAAACAACACCTCAATGCAAGATCAACTTTAAAGAAACCAAAATTAGAGGAACTTGACGAGGCAGTATGGATGTGGTTCGTGCAGCAAGGTAACCTAGACTGCCCTATAAGTGGTGTCATTTTAAAAGAAAAATCCATTTCATTGAATCAAAGCATGAATGGGCATCCTACGTGTGAAATACAAATGTGTTTTATTCCTTTTAGCTCACCTAAAAACACTTTTTTTTATGCTTAATTGTTTTATCTTTTCTCATTAATTGATGATTTCCGTTATCTGGCGTTTTCTGTTATCCGGCTTCACGTCGGTCCCGGCAACGCCGGATAAGGGAGCGTCTACTGTATTGTCACATCACCGACGATATATTATAACATTACCTCAGAAGAGCTGACTACAAACACGATGGGCTTCTCTCTTCATTGCTGTCAATCTGGGGGACTAAATAAATTCACACACATTATTCTTGCATTTACATTTTCAAAAAAAAAAAAAAATTAAAACATAATTTACATATAAAACTATTAAATAAACAAAAGGATACTTTTGTCCAAACTCTGCCTGGTGTTAACAGCAGACGGGTGTTATTCCTTTTGGGCCCCATATTTAAATCTTACTTCATTTGTCAAAGTGAACAAACCGATTTATTTCATCTTATAATACCCCCAGAAAGTGTGTTAAAGAGAAAGAGAGAAGAGTTTAAACATAAATTTTATGGTCTCGTCTAAAGATAAGGCTATTTTGATGTTTAAACGACGGGGCCATAACGAAGAAACAAATGAGGGAATTTCTTCCATTTAGGCCCCCATTTTTTTCAGTAATCTTTTTCGATAGGTAAAAAAACCAAATCCTTTAATAATAAAGCCATTTTTTTTAATTCAATTTTTCTAGATTTACACTTGGACGAGAAACATGCCCCCGTTTTCATCTACAAGCCCCTCCCTCAAACTAATACTGTACGATACCTAGGACTGACATTGGATCGAAGACTGACATGGAACCCTTCGCACACGTCTCACAAAACTGGCTGAACCGTCGACTCAAAATACTCTACGGATTTCTAAATAGACGATCAAAATTATACATGACACAAAACCGGAACTGTTTACACTTACTTACTGAGACCATTATGGACATACGGATCACAGATATACGGTTCAGCAAAAACATCCAACATCAAACGAATTCAGGCGTTTCAGTCAAAAACCCTCAGACTGATAACACAATGCCCCCCATACATTACAGAACACTTCATAACGATGTTATGATACACACAGTACCCGAAACAACACAAACTACTTACATACGGAGTTTTAGAAAATTACACACATACAAACCCAGAAGTACGTACTTTTCTTCACAACACTTACCACAAAACCCCCACAAAGGTTGAAGAGAAGATGGAACCGCGACTTTCTGCCATATTGAATCATATTCGTTCTTAATATATATATATTTTTTATTTTCCTTTACTTTTATCATCTCTCTTACCCATCCATCAAAATTGTCTTTCAATTCCTTTTTATTTATTATCATTTATTATTTTTTTTCTGTTCTTGTCCTAATAATTAAGATAAATCTTCGTCCCGAGGACCTACCACTAGGTGGCATATCTTTTTGTCTATTTCTTCATATAACATATCACCTATGGAATAAAAGATCCTCGGTTGAGACGAAGGAGAATAGTGGTTCCTAGCAACCGGCTGCGGTCGTTCAAGAGGCGCCTGTGGAGGAGTCGACTCAATAATAATATATAGTTAGAAAGAAACAAGCGTTGATTGTTAATTAGAAAGAGGTTGTTGAAAGTGTTGGTCCTTTGTGGTGTTGGTTCTCCCAACTCGGCTCCAGGCTCTACTACAGTTGAGATGGGGTTGTAGCACCGAAGGTAACAAGGTCGGAGAGAGGCTTTCGGAAGGAACACAAAGAGATGTGTTCACTTCAGTTCTAGTTGGGACATTATATAGAAATAGAATAAAAGATACAAAAATAAAATTTCTAGTTTCCTTGACATTTTAACAAAACCAAAACTAAGGAAAAAGTGGTCGGTGAATCATGTAACATACTTACTTCCCCAGTAGGAATTAATCAACTAAGTTTTCGGTCTCCCTTCAAAAACAGTCGACCGTTTCTCCTCCGATGGTTCATTTTTACCATCAATCCACAGCTCCGTCTTGATAAAGCG
Source organism: Aradus depressus (assembly GCA_963662175.1). Taxonomy (NCBI): domain Eukaryota; kingdom Metazoa; phylum Arthropoda; class Insecta; order Hemiptera; family Aradidae; genus Aradus; species Aradus depressus. The sequence continues at coordinate 3,968,338 of OY759219.1, forward strand.
TGAAGGATATATGTCGCACACAATGGGCCTACTCTGGCCGCTGTTACACTTTCAACCCTCAAAAATGAAATAACAATAAATAAACAAAATAGCCTATGTTCACCGGGAAGAAATAAGTTTCCCAACGGTGAAAGAATTATCCAAATCGGCTAAGTAGTTCTCGAGATTACCTGAAACAGACAAACTTTTTGTATATTAGTATGGATTAAATAAATAATCTCATCAAGTTTTAGAGAAAACTGAAAGGGGTATATAGGATACGAACAAAGAATAGCGCTCCAAAGAATGTACAATAAGGTAGGTGCTTTGGGGAATAGTTCAAGGTTAGGTTAGGTTTTATGACTCATGCCCGGGCTTTAACTACGAGGTCATATCGCCTACTACCAGAGCGCTCTATCGTTACTCTGGTGGACATGAGCCCGACTCTACTGTGGGAGTCCTAAATTTTGCCTACCCTAAATTTTTTATTCATCTAGGGTAGGGGTCTTTAACGAGTACCTGACATCGTACAGGCTCGGGACCATCGCTTAACGTCCCATCCGAAGGACGGCGTGCTTAAGTTTATTTTACCTCCCAGATAAAATAAACTAAGGGCCTCGGTCGGGCTACGAACCCAGAACCTTGAGCTCAGAAGGAAGTAGTAGTTATAAATAAGTGTTTGTATTTATCATTCCTTTAGATCTTTACAAAATATTTATCGGAATTGGTTAATTATCACTATGGAGTAGTTCCATATTTGGTATACATTTATAGGATGGTCTATACTAGTCAACTCCCTCACTATAACACTCTCTTGCCAAATATACAAATAAAATATAAATAAATAAACTGATATGACCAAAACATAGTTACACCCTGTTTCTACACATTTCTCCCAACCTCCCTCTCAAATTTATTTCTTCCTCATTTCAATCTGACGTTATTGGGTAGTCACTCTCAGAATTAAGTTGATGTTAATACCTTCAGTGCTAAATCCATATTCCAGATGGCCAACATCAGATCTTGGCAAGTTTTTTTTTTTCAAAGTACTTTTTGAACCCACCCCCTCCCAAAACGAAAGTATACCCTTACGAAATTCAATTAGGGATGCGTATTGAAGAGAAAATATATATATATTTGGCATAAAAATATATATACATTGTGTTCAGTTAATAAAATTAAAACAAATATGGATATACACTATGTTTAATTCATTTTATGAATATGTTTTATATATAAGAATGTAAAACTAATAATAATGTAGGAAAATGGTCAAGCTTTTGATACAGACCGAACTGCGAAAAGCTGTCTTTAAGATGGAGTCGTGTTAAGACGTTGGGAAATAAGAGAAAATGTTAGTTGGCAGTAATGAGAATGATATGAGGGGTGATAATAGTTTTAAATGGTGTTATATTACATATTGTTAAAACGCCAACAATAAATATACTGGTAAAAAAATATGGATACAGTAAATATCAAAAATAAAAATCAAGACGCATCCCTAATTGATCCAAACCACCATATTAAACATGTGAACAGACCCAACGCATATTGGTACCTACTCTACACTGCGATTCATAATACAAATGCGCTGACAAGGAGTTAAGTGTTGTACTGACAGTTATGGAATGTTTCGACAGAGGTCCCATCCACCCAATATATACATAACCAATTATTTCTGTACGCTGAACTCGTGAGTAGAAAATTGCTTGGTAAAAAGAAGCGTATTACAAACAATGTATACAACTCAGAGCGTTTAATTTTATTAACAGGGCATTATAAACTGCAGACAGGTTCATACTTCTCTACTTATACAGGGTGTTCGAATACATTTCTGCCATCTTGTCTGTATAGTGGAAAGCTAATAAAGTAATAAATATAAAAAAAGAACTTGTTCAACTTTTATATTGTTTCCAATATATAACATATACATATAACGAACCGGTTTATATTGTTTCCAATATATAACATATACATATAACGAACCGGTTTATATTGTTTCCAATATATAACATATACATATAACGAACCGGTTTATATTGTTTCCAATATATAACATATACATATAACGAACCGGTTTATATTGTTTCCAATATATAACATATACATATAACGAACCGGTTTATATTGTTTCCAATATATAACATATACATATAACGAACCGGTTTATATTGTTTCCAATATATAACATATACATATAACGAACCGGTTTATATTGTTTCCAATATATAACATATACATATAACGAACCGGTTTATATTGTTTCCAATATATAACATATAACGAACCGGTTTATATTGTTTCCAATACATAACATTTACATATAACGAACCGGTTTATATTGTTTCCAATATATAACATATACATATAACGAACCGGTTTATATTGTTTCCAATATATAACATATACATATAACGAACCGGTTTATATTGTTTCCAATATATAACATATACATATAACGAACCGGTTTATATTGTTTCCAATATATAACATATACATATAACGAACCGGTTTATATTGTTTCCAATATATAACATATACATATAACGAACCGGTTTATATTGTTTCCAATATATAACATATACATATAACGAACCGGTTTATATTGTTTCCAATATATAACATATACATATAACGAACCGGTTTATATTGTTTCCAATATATAACATATACATATAACGAACCGGTTTATATTGTTTCCAATATATAACATATACATATAACGAACCGGTTTATATTGTTTCCAATATATAACATATACATATAACGAACCGGTTTATATTGTTTCCAATATATAACATATAACGAACCGGTTTATATTGTTTCCAATACATAACATTTACATATAACGAACCGGTTTATATTGTTTCCAATATATAACATATACATATAACGAACCGGTTTATATTGTTTCCAATATATAACATATACATATAACGAACCGGTTTATATTGTTTCCAATATATAACATATACATATAACGAACCGGTTTATATTGTTTCCAATACATAACATATACATATAATGAACCGGTTTATATTGTTTCCAATATATAACATATACATATAACGAACCGGTTTATATTGTTTCCAATATATAACATATACATATAACGAACCGGTTTATATTGTTTCCAATATATAACATATACATATAACGAACCGGTTTATATTGTTTCCAATATATAACATATACATATAACGAACCGGTTTATATTGTTCCCAATATATAACATATACATATAACGAACCGGTTTCGGCTTACACCAGCGTCAGCATAAAGTTCTTCGTTTTTATTTATTGTACGCAGGGAGCCGTAATCTTATAGGATCAGCGACTTTCCTCTGAAGAATGAGTCACAAAAAAAAAAAAAAAAAAAAAATTATAATGGCTTTCTCATTAATTTATACCTAATTATCTAAATTTACCAACAACATTTATTTTTCAAGTATGTGATACCGAATTCAAGTACATATTTAATTTCAAATGGTTTCAAATATTTTTCTTGATGAATTCTGAAATTAGATTTTTTCAAATGAATAAGATCTTTGAGCGGGAGTCCACCGTTGAACACACTTCAATTCTTTACAATGCATTCTGATTTTGAAATCTAATATCTCTGCGAGATTCCTCATTAGGACGAACCTGTGCAAATGTATAAATAAAACTTTTTTTGTTGAAATAATTTATAAATAAACTACCGATTTCGGGTTTACATCATTTGTCGGCTTTAGTTATAAACTAAGACCTTTTTGTGGAATAGACACTATTTAAAAATTAATTCGTTTTATTTATTTATGAAAAGTTTCCACAATAGGTTTGCGTTTTTCAACTTGTAATGCAAAGATTTCAAGTTGTAAAGCAAATGTCATTAATTTGTTATTGAGAACAATATGCACTAAATTGCTAAGTGAGAAACGAAAACGAGAATTCTCTTTTTGTAAGATTTATCACTTGCACACGTTCAGACTCATTTTTCACATAAAAACATCTAATTTCCAAAAAAAAAAATATTTAGATATACATATAAAAATAATTAAAATATGTGTTTATTAAAAAGACATAATATTCATAAACTTTCAATAATCTATTGAGAATGTACTATCAAAATAAAATTATTTAATTTTGACTAGAAACATTTAGGTACCTATCTCCTTCACACAAGTGAATTTAATTACTGGAAATATTGCTTTGCGTACAATATTTTTGTAAATGAAACTGAATAAAAAATTAAAATTATTTCAAACAAGCTAATTTCTATTCAAATAATAAAATAATTGATATACTAATAAATCAACAAATAAATAGGGTTATTAATAAGTTTTCATAAGCTTAAATAAGTACAAAAAATAAATAAAAGTGGGCTGCGCCGCAGTATGCATTGTATCTATTGTGATGAATCTGATGCTGAATCCTAGTACAGATAGATGGTTAGTTCAAACTCACCATGACAATCAGTATACGCATGCTAGATAGAAAAACACTATTAATAAAATGGAAACTGAAAAATTAAAATTACTTATTTCATTTTTGGAAATCAATTTAATTATTGGAAACATTTCTCTTTACGTAAAATACCTTCGTAAATGAAGTTGAATCAATGAAACAAACTACCAATTACTGTGAATAGTAATCAAAATATTTATAAGATTAATATGAACCAGTAGATAAGATAGTATATATTGTACAAACCATCTAAATTGTATTTATATAATAAAATAGTTGACCTACAAATAAATATTGAAGTTATATAATGCCAATGAGGTAAATAGTAATAAACTATTTATAAGATTAATGCAAGTAGTAACGTACGATCTATCTAAATTGTATTTATATAATAAAATAGTTGACCTACAAATAAATATTGAAGTTATATAATGCCAATGAGGTAAATAGTAGTAACAAAAATATTTATAAGATTAATATGAATCAGTAGATACGATAGTTACGCATAAACCATCTAAATTGTACTTATATAATAAAATAGTTGACCTAAAAATAAATATTGAAGTTATATAATGCCAATGAGGTAAATAGTAATAAACTATTTATAAGATTAATGCAAGTAGTAACGTACGATCTATCTAAATTGTATTTATATAATAAAATAGTTGACCTACAAATAAATATTGAAGTTATATAATGCCAATGAGGTAAATAGTAGTAACAAAAATATTTATAAGATTAATATGAATCAGTAGATACGATAGTTACGCATAAACCATCTAAATTGTACTTATATAATAAAATAGTTGACCTAAAAATAAATATTGAAGTTATATAATGCCAATGAGGTAAATATTAGTAACAAAAATGTTTATGAGATTAATATGAATCAGTAGATACGATAGTTATGCATAAACCGTCTAAATTGTACTTATATAATAAAATAGTTGACCTACAAATAAATATTGAAGTTATATAATGCCAATGAGGTAAATAGTAATAAACTATTTATAAGATTAATGCAAGTAGTAACGTACGATCTATCTAAATTGTATTTATATAATAAAATAGTTGACCTACAAATAAATATTGAAGTTATATAATGCCAATGAGGTAAATAGTAGTAACAAAAATATTTATAAGATTAATATGAACCAGTAGATACGATAGTTACGTATAAACCATTAAATTGTATATAATTATATATATATATATATATATATATATATATATATATATATATATATATATATAATTATATACAATTTAATGGTTTATACATATATATATATATATAATAAAATAGTTGACCTACAAATAAATATTGAATTTTCAAAAGAGAGTACAAGAAGAAAAATGTGGGCTAATTGTATCTAAAATACGCTTACTTTTGCCAAGCCATTCTCTGTTCGAGTTCAGCACATATGATACAATTGTACTGACCTGAATCTCAGAATAGATTGATAGTTCTAACTCGCGGTAAGTGTCAGTAAAATAAGAATACGATGACCCTAACAGAAAGTAGTCCTCTTCTAAAGGCAGGTTGTCTAAAAAGATTCAACCCCGTGCAGGTAGTAAGCTTGTCGTTTAGGGAGGCACAGCAACATCGAAATTCAAGTGTACAACCCTCTGTCGACTGTACAAGAAACAACCAGGCGGACAATGGACTAATGCCACGCCTACCTGAACCGATCTGTCCCTAGTCAAGAGTTCTACCTGCCGTCACTCTGGAGGCTACTGGGATTTTCTGGATCATATATTCCAGGTTTGTAGAGAGGATGACCGCAGCGCAGGTAGGTGGAGCTAATCTCCATTGCTAAATACACCAATGGACCATTTATGAGGATGGGAAAATATATATTTAAGAAAGTATAGGAACAAGAGTGGAAAAATATATTTGGGTAATGATTTGATATATTTTCTCCTCTTTTTAAAAGTGTACTTCAGTCCTAAAATAATGAAATAAAAATTTAATAATCGTGTGAGGGAGGCACTATGCGCAGTGAGGGTTCACTTTCGTTCTAGCCTTGGTCGGACTCACAACGAACAGAGTTTACTCTTCCTTGCAGTTATCTTACTGTATCTGTTTGCAAGTGTTCCTCAGAGAGGCCACTTTTAACTAAATATTTTTCAATTTTGTTCTTTTCTCGTGTTCTTTATTAGTATTTATTGGCCTTCGGCCTAACGGACCGTCTCGAACCACCCTACTACCTCCCGATTGGTCTACAATTCCATGAAACACAAACATCTTGCATCTGTTCTGTAACAATCCAACATCCAGGTTTTGAGGGAAGTTATTCCCTTGCCAGTGACCATCACTCATACACCGATTCAAGTTTTGAGGGAATTTAATCCCTTGCCAGTGACTATCACTCATACACCGATTCAGGTTTTGAGGGAAGTTAATCCCGTGCCAGTGACCACCATTTGTCCACACATCATCATGTTACAGAACTATTATACAGTGTTCCTTGTGTGCTCAATAGAGGCGACCAACCGGCACATGACCCTCCGCCAGGCCGAAGATAAGCAAAAAAAAGAAGAGAAGTGATTCCTTCTTAGACACAGAGATCAACAAAATAGAAAAACGTTGAGAGTACTCGCTGGACGAGATGACGGCTGCAAGGAGATAGAATATGTTAAGTGCGAAGAACTTTCGCTTAGCTCTGTTCGTTGAGAGGTTGACCAAAGCTAGACGAAAAACGAGCCCATAGGGCCCCCCTCACCCAATTACATGAAAGTGCAATGTCGCGGTGCTGCCATATTTAATTTCATTTTGATGGTTATCATATCATCATGGAGGGATTCATTCATTAATTGAGGAATTCAGTAGACAGCATAAGGTTTAATTCGAGCCATGTTCGAATAAATAAACGGAGATGGCTTATTTTAGTAATATCAATTTTAACATTTACAACTTACAAATTAAATAATTGGTAATAATCTATTCATATAATAAATTGTATTAAAAAAAGCGATATCACGTTATTAATGAGCTAAAAATACATAAGACGGAAGTACATGGCTAACGCCATCTTTCGAACCTGTTTTGCAAGGGTAGATTTATAATATAGGTTGATGTATATAATTTATAAGCTATTTAAATGTACAAAATTGTATGAGATATCCAATTAACATGATATAGTTGAACTTTTGGCATGTTTTCTGCACTTGTATTCTTATAATTTCTTAAAATATATTTTCCTATCCTCAAAAAAAGGCCATTGTTGTGTATCCAGCAATGGAGATTAGCTCCACCTACCTTCGCTGTATTTGGTCAACCTCTCGACAAAACTGGAAGACATGGTCCAGACCCCAGTAGTCTTCCAGAATAGCGGCAGGTAGAACTCGTTGACACGGTCCAGACTGGTCCCCAGGTAGGTACTGGCATTTTTACATTGTCCGCATGTTGCTCTTTGTATAGTCGGCAGATGGTTGTAAACTCGAGTTTAGGTGTTGCTACACCTCCCGAAACCCAGGCTTACTGTCTGCATGGAGTAAAACCAATTTATAAAAAAATAAAATAAATAATAAAAATTAAATAAACAATTAAAAAAAATTGAATAAATAATAATAATAAAAATAAAAAATAAATCGAAAAAATAATAAGAAAACAAAATAATAATAATAAAATAAATATTAATAATAAGAATAATAAATAATAAAATTAATAATAATTTTAAAAATGCCTATAAGAGGGATCTGGTAATTTTAATAAAAATAACATAAATAATAAAAATTAAATAAATAATACAAATAAAATAAATGAAAAAACCTGCCTTTAGGGGAGATCCGTTAATTTAATTTGCTATGTCTAATAAAAATAAAATAAACAATAAAAATGAAATAAACAATATAAATATAATACAATAATAAAAATAAAAGCCTTCCTTTAGGCGAGACTTGGTAATTTTCAAATATATATATCCCCAAATTTAGAATAATTTTGAAAAAATAATGTTCACATTAGTATAACATGGTGGTAAACTATTTGATGTGACTACCCACTATATTATTACATCCCCTCTCCTTCTCCCTCTCAAATTAATTTCTGTCTCATTATATAATTGTACTCCAAACAAACTGGAACTACCCCTATGGAACCACTCCAATAATCATCTCCAACTATGAAACTACTCCATAATAACTATCTATAAGGCAAAAATGTAATAGATTAGTTTTTTATCTTGTAGATAAAATAAACCCTTGAGCACGCCCTCCTCCGGATGGGACGTTAAGTGATGGGCCTGAACGTGTGCGATGTTAGTTACTCGTTAGACACCCCTACCTTATCCTAGGGAACTACACCTCGGTAGGCAAAATGTAATTGTATATCTAATGTCCAATCGTGTTTATGAGACGTTGAAACATAGGATCAGGTCCACAGTTACTGAACGTTTAAGGACAGTTGTCAGTATCATAGTTTGACAACCAACTGGAATTTATATTTGGCTCGTTCAGTTAATCGTTATGGCAATCACAACGCGCAAAATTCATTTCATAAATTGAGTAAAATATCAAATTTGACGAGGGAACGAACACCGACGTTACACAATGAACCTCGTTACCACTCAATATCCCTTAGTTAAAAAAGTAGAAATGTTCATTTAAAATTGTTTGTACTCTGATATAAATACCAAAAAAAGTTTATTAACAATGTAACAAATTTGTAACATTGCATTTCGTGAAACCTTCCAGAGACATTGATGTTAGTTACTGTGACTCATGACCGGACTTTAACTACCAGATCATATCGCCTACTACCGAAATGCTCTTTCGTCACTCTGGTGGACATGAGCCCGACTCTAGTGTGGGATTTTTAAATTTTGCATACCTAGGTTTATTCACCTAGGATTAGGAAATTTAACGACTATCTGACGTACAGACTCGGGACCATCGTTTAACTTCCCATTCGAAGGACCGTAAGATCTAGAGCTTAGTAAGCAAGCACACTACCTTTCAGCTATCGGCGCCATCAAACAGTTTGATGAGATATATTGGATTAAATAGTGTTGAAGAACAGATTCAATAAAACAGTTCTAATCTGTCTTCATAATATAGCTAGTACACCGCAAAACAATCAATAAAATATAGATTAAATGTGGAATATTGTTTTTAATATTCAAAGAAACGGTCTAGCATAAATATATGGAGTAAAAAACGAAAATATATCAAGAAACACAATTCACGCCTAATAAGTAATGTTATTTCACTTTAAAAAAAAAAGACAAACTTCTGCAATGTCTGCAAGTAAACATTTTCCTGTGACTAGACCGTTAAGTCAACGTCATATTACTTGTGATTGAGAGCAGTCTAGGGGACCTAAGGAGAACTACAAGTGCATGAAAAAACAGATTGGAAGCGCTCATTATTTTTTAATAAAATACAATAGCGGATAATATTAGAAAATTGGGGACTTGGCCCTAATTTATTTAATAAAGAGGAATTATTTAGTGACCTATTTTGGTTATAACAACCTTTAGTGTTATGAGGCCAACTTATTCACAAATTTACCTAAAATGCTAAATGTAATTATTATTATTATTATTATCATATGAAAATATAGTATAACAAATGATTGAATACAGACCTTGGTGTGGCAGGGGTGGACCTGGGTGTTATGCTGTCGTGGTCCATTCCGTGGGGCTGGATGTACTTCACGACAGCGCATACTGCTTCGCTTACTACTTCCAGACAACTTACCACCATCTAAACACAACAACAATAATAACTATAACTTTATTTATATGTTATAAACAAATAAATATATTAAACATGAATAAATTATAATAAACGTGTAGAACATACTAGAAGAATACTGGAGCAACTGGACCAGCACAAAATAATCAATTATGTTCTCGCTTTTTCTCCAAAGCCAATCTGAATCCTCATACTATATATATTTACATCTACAGACGTTAGAGTCCCCTCACCCTCCCTTCAACCAATTTCAGGGGCAATTAATATGTGCCATCATTTTGGGATTTTGAATTTATTAAATATAAAATTTCCAGTCGATAGATTCATTACATTGGACGTTATTGGAATTTTTGAATAAACCTCCGATAAATGACATTTTCTGCTAACAATAAACAATAGAGAAGAAATACGCTCGTAATTGTTATGTATGTGAACAAAGGAAAACATCAAAGCTATCGAAAAACGAACTTCAGAACTGACAACTAAAAGTGAAACAAACAAAAACTGAAATGAGAGAAAAGGTGACTTTAATAATACAACTTAACAGATAATAATACAGAATACCAAGTAAAGTAAAGCTTAGGCGTAACATCAAAACACATAAACTAATAAGCCTAACCAAGTTGGTAACTGTTAGAAATAGGGCTCCATGACGTCTTTCAAAATGCATATTAATTCACTGGCTCTGCTAAAAAACTGGAAATTGGAGTACCGACATGACAAAATTAGAAAAAAGTGAATCTATGGTTATTTAATTCCATGAATTATTTTCCAGAGCAATAGATTAAATACTAATATACTGTTTTCGGCCAAAAAATGTCTACTATTAGAAATATTATTTCATAACTGTAATTGACATGTCCACTATTAAACATTCGCATAAATCTTGGATTTGTGTGGGCTAAATGGTTAACTACGTTAATGCCCTAAGTTATATCCAATAAAATATTAATACAGGCTTAAAATATTTCTTAAAGAATCTAATTGTATGAGTGTAAGGTGTTTTTTATTTCTAAATATCAGTTATAAGCTATAAGTGGGTCCACTTAAACTCACCAATAAAACTAAAAAAACTATTAAATAGTACGAAAAGCACTATACCAACTTAATAACCAATGTATTTTTCAATTTTTTTTTTAAGGGAGCAAAAACTATTACGATAATATACTAGCTTCCTATAAAAAAGAAATTTGATTGTAATAAAATGTATTTAATGAAATTAAGAGCACTACATAAATGTTTAAAAACATACTGACTAAAATTGGAAGATTTAAAATAATGAATAATGATTAAAATACAATTATTATAGATTAGGCTTAAAGGGGCTTATTTGAGACAAGTTACATTTCAAACTAAAGAAATAAAAATGATATCATATGAAAGGTGAGCCAGAAATAAAATCTTGAGGAAACAAAACATTAAAATGAATTACTCACCAAAAAAGATAAGTTGGATGTTCGCTGGTCTTATAATTTCTCTTCTAAAAATAAAATTGAGAAAGTATCCTCGTAGTGATAACTGGTGAAGGTTTATGGAATGCACCTTTAGCTAACTAAGATCTTTGTGGGTTTGATTTGGGCATGTTCTTTATAATAATATAACTTAATACTAACTATTGATAATAACTAAAACTGTAAAACTAGTCATTGATTAATCAGTTACTAACCACTAAAGGCCTATTAGGATCGTAACACTAAATATGTACTCAAGAACCGAGGCCGCTCTGAATGAGAACACTGGAAAGAAATTAAATTCTAATAACGTAATAAATTATAAATAAAAACAAATTTACTGAAATGAAAAAACATAAAAAAATCTTCTAAAAGTTTAATATGAATAAACTCACAATTCCACAGTTCACTCTGATACGAAATTCAAATAAAATGTGGGTAAAGTAATGACCTTAAAACAACCAAAAATTTTTAAATACAAAATAAATAAAAATGTAACGAACTTTGAGGATATTCTAGAATATGTGACGTGGCAATTACAGGGATTTCTTATACCAACCACGCTTACAGATCACTCTTTCTCCCCCCTCCCTTCTCAAAATAATTTCATACTGAAATAACTGGGTGTATGAAAGTAAAGAGTGGGCGTCAGAGAAAATTTTTTATTTCATTTTGCAGCGTAATCCCGAGAGTGACAATCTTATACCCAGTAATGCCAGTATGAAATAATTTTGTGAAGGGGGTGGGGGGGGGGGGGGTGTTGAGAGTGATCTATTGGCCTGGTTGGTATACACCCCGTATTTGTTATTTTTTCTTCACTTCTATAATTTTTCATAAAAATTACCAATAATAACAAAATATATTATAATTCGTTGACGCGATACAATTTAAACATTATTTTGAAATACTTTCTAAGGAAATTTATTTTGCACTGTTTCAGAAGCTACAACTTTTGTTGTACCTACCTATATCAAATCTGAGGACTTATTAATAACATTTTTTGTAAAAACCTATTTTTCGATAGGACGAATAGTGATCAAGGAAACTTTTAAAAATATGTGTTTCAAAACTACATTTCAGGACGGTTTTCGGCATATATCTCAAAAGCCGAACGACCTGCGAACAATTGTAGCTCTCCCACTAAATCATCGATTTTTTTATTTGTTGTACCCTTAACTTCACTTTTTCCCCTTTTGGTGGTCCTTCCATTACTAAATTTGAGGCAGCACCCCCTAACCCCCCCTTGCTCAATATCCTGGCTACGCCTTAGTAAATTTCACATGTATCTTTTCGTAACCAATTATGTACTTTTATACTTCCCCAGTTATACTCAATACTTTAACTTTCTAAGGGAACTTAACATTTTTAGCCGAGATATTTTGAAACACTTAATAAAAATGAAGAATAACGTACCTTTTTCTAATAAAAATAATATCTATTTCACAAAAAATATATAATATAGGTGTACTTACGGTATTGTTATCATCTTCAGAGGCGATGTACTTCAAAAAGAGGACTGTTGGGTAGGTTCCAGAACGAATGATACATTATACGAACATCTCAACTACACTAAAGAAAAAAGAAAACAGAAGAAAAACGTGGGGTTTACTATGTAAATTGGAGTTTTTGTAATTTTTTCTGTAAGTCGAACTGGGAGACAATTTAAAAATAGGGTAAAAGAACACGTATCAGAAATAGGTCTAAAAATTGTCACAACACACATCTCAGTAAAATTAAATTGTAAGAAAATGTAATTTTTACAATTTTTTTTTCACTATTTTCAGATTCTTCACAAACAAATTAGGTTTTCCGGTATTTTTAGTTTTCTTGTACGGGCAATAGTTTTCGAGATATTGGTCATTAATACGAAATTAGATATTGATGCATTCATTACATCGGCAGTTATTGGGATTTTTGAAAAGGGCCCCAACCCCGGAACTCCCCCCTCCCCTCAACCGATATCGCTGAAATTTGACTGGTCATGTCCGCAGTAGATGTTAATTTTAAATACGAAATTTGATGTTGATACATGCATTACATCGGCAGATATTGGGATTTTGAATTGAGCAATCTCTTAATTCCCCGTTCTATTCCACCGACCTTCATAATCTTCTATAACAATAAAGCTGAAACGGGGTTTGTTTGTGGGTTTGCTCCAGCATCACGCCCAAACCGCTGGACGGATCTTCATGATACTCCACATGTAGCATCCTTTAGACCCCGATTGAATGATAGGCTATGTGGCGTCCCAAAATTTTTAAGGGGGGGGGGGGGGGGGGGGAGTTTGTAAGGGAGGGCCTAAGCATAAAAATTGCTCTAGCGCATTAATGGATGGACGGATTATCATGAAAGTTCACATGTAATATTCTAAAGCCAAGTTAGAAAATAGGCTATGTGGCGTCCATAAATTTTGAACGGGAGGGGGTGTTGTGAGGGGCCTATGTATAAATGAATATCGCCCCCTTCCTGGAACTCTCCCCTCCTCTCAACCGATATCGCTGAAGTTTGACTGGTCATGTCCGCAGCGGATCTTAATTTAAAATACGAAATTTGATGTTGATATATTCATTACATCGGCAGTTATTGGGATTTTTGAAAAGGGCCCCCACCCCGGAACTCCCCCCTCCCCTCAACCGATATCGCTGAAGTTTGACTGGTCATGTCCGCAGCGGATCTTAATTTTAAATACGAAATTTGATGTTGATACATTCATTACATCGGCAGTTATTGGGATTTTTGAAAAGGGCCCCCACTCCGGAACTCCCCCCTCCCCTCAACCGATATCGCTGAAATTTGACTGGTCATGTCCGCAGTAGATGTTAATTTTAAATACGAAATTTGATGTTGATACATTCATTACATCGGCAGTTATTGGGATTTCGAATTGAGCAATCTCTTAACTTCCCGTTCTCTTCCACCGACCTTCATAATCTTCTGTCAATAAAGCTGAAACGGGGTTTGTTTGTGGGTTTGCTCCAGCATCACTCCCAAACCGCTGGAAGGATCTTCATGATGGGAGGGGGGTTGATGGGGTCCTAAGTATAAATATAGTGATAAGTCATTAACGGATGATCGGATTGTCACAACAATTCACATGTAGTATTCTTCAAGGACAAATAGAAAAATAAGGTGTATGAGATCACAAAAATGTGAACGGGACGGGGGTTGTGGGGTAGGCCTAAATATGAAGATAGTGATAGGTCACTAACGGATGATCGGATTGTCATGGAATTTCTCATGTAGTATTCTTCAAGGACAAATAGAAAAATACACTATGTGACATCTTAAAAATTTGAACGGGTGGGAGGCTAAGCATAAAAATAATGCTAACTGATTAAAGGGTAATCAGATTGTCATGAATTTCACATGTAGTAGTAGTAACTATGTATTCGCTGTGTTGTCCGCTGTTGCAAGGCACTTACTAGCTGTGATGCCCAGCGTTCCTAACTACGTACTAGCTGAAGGGTCCGCCGTTGCAAGGCACTTAATAGCTGTGATGCCCAGCGTTCCTAACTACGTACAAGCTGTGGGGTCCGCTGTTGTAAGGTACTTACTAGCTGTGATGCCCAGCGTTCCTAATTACATACTAGCTGTGGGGTCCGCTGTTGCAAAGCACTTACTAGATGTGATGCCCAGCGTTCCTAATTACATACTAGATGTGGGGTCCGCTGTTGCAAAGCACTTACTAGCTGTGATGCCCAGCGTTCCTAATTACGTACTAGCTGTGGGGTCCGGCGTGCAAGGCACATACTAGCTGTGATGCCCAGTGGTTCTAACTATGTACTAGCTGCGTGGTCCGCCGTCGCAAGGCACATACTAGCTGTGATGCCCAGCGTTCCTAACTACGTACTAGATGTGGTGCCAAACGTTCCTAAATTCGTACTAGCTATGGGGTCCGCCGTTGCAAGGCACATACTAGCTGTGGTCACAAGCGTTCTTAAGTACGCACTGGCTAAGATGTCCAGTGATGCTAAGTATTTACTAGCTGCGGTTTCCGCCGTTTAAAGGCGCATACTAGCTGTGGTGCCCAGGGGTCCTAAAAACTTAGCGTTACTATAGTTGAAGCACTATAAGCCTTATTCCGTATGAAAAATTGAAAATTATAACATCATGAAATTACTGTAGAATAATTGAATAGACTTATAGGAGATATTGGGAGAAAAGTCAAAGTTCCCCGGGCAACGCCGGGTATTACTGCTAGTCTATATTAATAAAGCTGAAACGGGGTGTGTGTGTTTGTGGGTTTGTTTTGATGTTTGTTTCAGCATCACGCCCAAACGGCTGGACGGATCTTCATGAAACTTGACACGTAGCATTCTTTTGAGCCCGATTGAATAATAGGCTATATGGCGTCCCAAAATGTTGAACGGGAGGGGTGGTTGTAGGGGGGGCCTAAGTATATAAATAGTGCTAACTCATTAACTAATGGTTGGATCGTAATGAAATTACGTATGTAGTATACCTACTTAAAGGCCAAATAGGAAAAAAAGGTGTGTGGCGTCCCAAAGTTCTGAACGGGAGGGGGGTTGTGGGGGGCCTTAGTATATTTTTTTTTATTATTTTTTTTTTTATGGCATTTCAACCATTTTCACATTATTATTAATTTTATTTATATTTTTTTATTATTTACTTGTATTTGTACTTATTTATTTGTTATTTTTACACGTATTAGTCTAGTGATATTGTTTCATGTAAATTTAGAACTAGGTTTTGTTAAGAAATATTTCAGGAGTTAGCTAACGGTACAGCCGGGGGACTCCCAAGTTTTAATGGCCCCCTCTCACCCGAGACGTATTAGAAGGGTCGCTCTCTGCAAACTGACTTAGGTAGTTCATAACTAGACCTGACGATGGTTAAAGCCGAAACCGGTAGTTGTATATATATATATATATATATATATCTTTAGTGGAATAGACAATATTTCAAAAATAAGTTTGTTTTATTCATTTCTTTCATTAATAGCAGTAGTTCTTCTTTATGGATAAGGGCACCGTTTATGTTCCATTGTATAACATGCATTGTGTTGCTAAGAGTAAAAATGAAATTAGTAATTAATGTATTATATTATAGTTACGTATGGGGATGAAGTAAAAATAATATGTAATCTATGAATAATTGGAAACCAAGAAATTATGTATAATGTATTAATTAGTGAATAATGCGTATGTGGTATATTTGTAATAATTATATTATTTGAATACTATTATTTGCGTGTTTTACTCTTGGGGCGGCTGCGAGATGCTGCCTGTAGTCTAGTTTTAAGTGGCGGAGGGGGACCTCTGGAGGATAGGGTGGAGGAGCTCCTAGACAGAACGAGCCCAGTCGGCTCAGCCATAGCCACAGGCTCACCACCAGCAACAGGGGCCTAAGACATAGGCTCAGAGGCAGGAGCAGTAAGGGGAGGTTGCAGGGTCTCCTCAGGGCCTACACCAGCAACCGGCATAGAGACAGCTCGCTCGATTGAGTCCAGCCTTTTAGAGAAGGACTGTAATATAACTGCAAATCTTTCTAGAGATGACATGACAGCAGCTGAGGTTGAAGGGGCGGCGGCCACAGCGGCGTAGGGTTGAGGCTGAGGGGGGGCTGCGGGTGCAGTGGGTGGGGCGGTCGTGTCGACCCGTCGCTGGGCCTCGCTATAGGAGACCCGCTGAAGGATCCTAACCTCTTCTATCTGCCTATGGTACCTGTAGACAGAACACTGTCTGGACCAGGCCGGGTGAGGCTCGGTACAGTTGGGGCACCGGTCCTGGCAGGGTCGACCCTCGTGTACCGCCTCTCCACACTGTCCACAGACCGGGGCCTTAGTACACCCCGTAGCAGGGTGCCTAAATTGGTAGCATCTGTAACATTGTAGCGGCTCTGGTATGTAGGGCCTCACTCGGATAGAGAGGAAGTCCAACTTTAGTCGCTCCGGGAGCTCAGCTAACTCAAAAGTCAGGATCAAGGAGACTGTGGGTACTTTAACTTTATTTACTGTTTTAAAGATACGCCTTGCGTTTACAACTCCTTGGTTTGAAAGCTCTGCCTGAATTTCTTCTTCTGAGCAATGTAGTAACTCATAACATGAGATAATGCCTTTACAGTAATTTAAATTTTTGTGCAGTTCGAATTTAACGGGGAAATTTTCATAGGTTGAAATATTGTTTAGGTTTTCAAAATCTTGTATACTTTTGACCTCAATTAGAGCCTCACCATTTCGAAGAAATTTAATTTCCGATTTGGGGGCTACGCTTTTAATAAACCTGCAGGTCTTGAAGGGGCTGATATTTAACATTGAATATTGTCCTTGCTCATTAATTAATCTCATGATTAGGAATTTTTTAAATCTCTGGCCTGATGAATGAAAGAAAGCTTTAGAAAGTGATTCTAATGGTTTCGGAGGGGGGTTGGCTAGTTTTGGGTGCGGGTCGGGGGGTTTTGGGGGGGGGGGGGGGGCAGGGGGTTTGGGAGGACGGGGAGGATCATTGTCAGCCTCCATTTAATAGGATGATATAAAATAATATAAGAGACAGAAAAGAAAAAAAGATAATAATAATAATTCAGAAAATAAATAAATATAAAAGTGAATAAATAAATATAATAAGGCAATTTGCTAAATTTGCTGACAAAGTAGGGGATACAAAAACAAAATAAGGAAGACAAGTAAAAAAAAAGGTTGGATAAATGAATATATTAAATATTAAAAGTAATGTAAAGTAGAGTTGGAACGGACTCACAATAACGTTGTTAATCCCCAAGAGCAGATGTGTACTCCACGAGTTCAAAACAACTGTTGTAGCCTAAGTATAAATATAGAGCTAACTCTTTAACGGTTGATCGTATTGTCACGAAATTTCACATGTAGTATTCCTGGAGGCCAAATAGAAAAATAAGGTGTGTGGTATCCCAAAGTTCTGAACGGGAGGGGGGGTTGTGGGGGGGGCCTAAGTATAAATATAGAGCTAACTCTTTAACGGTTGATCGTATTGTCACGAAATTTCACATGTAGTATTCCTGGAGGCCAAATAGAAAAATAAGGTGTGTGGTATCCCAAAGTTCTGAACGGGAGGGGGGGTTGTGGGGGGGGCCTAAGTATAAATATAGAGCTAACTCTTTAACGGTTGATCGTATTGTCACGAAATTTCACATGTAGTATTCCTGGAGGCCAAATAGAAAAATAAGGTGTGTGGTATCCCAAAGTTCTGAACGGGAGGGGGGGTTGTGGGGGGGGCCTAAGTATAAATATAGAGCTAACTCTTTAACGGTTGATCGTATTGTCACGAAATTTCACATGTAGTATTCCTGGAGGCCAAATAGAAAAATAAGGTGTGTGGTATCCCAAAGTTCTGAACGGGAGGGGGGGTTGTGGGGGGGGCCTAAGTATAAATATAGAGCTAACTCTTTAACGGTTGATCGTATTGTCACGAAATTTCCCATGTAGTATTCCTGGAGGCCTAATAGAAAAATAAGGTGTGTGGTATCCCAAAGTTCTGAACGGGAGGGGGGGGGGGTTGTGGGGGGGTCTAAGTATAAATATAGAGCTAACTCTTTAACGGTTGATCGTATTGTCACGAAATTTCCCATGTAGTATTCCTGGAGGCCAAATAGAAAAATAAGGTGTGTGGTATCCCAAAGTTCTGAACGGGAGGGGGGGTTGTGGGGGGGCCTAAGTATAAATATATCAGCTCTGACACGCACAGCCCAAACCGCCATCGAATTCGTCGACAGCTGGTGCTGCGCCAATAAGCTCGGCGCCACCAGGCAGCCGCAACTAAAAGGGGTCCGGGAGCGCCAGTCTGTCCCGTAAGGGACCAAAGGCTGTCGCCCCCGGACATCCACAGCAACAATAAATAAAACCATAGTATATATATATATATATATATATATATATATATATATATATATATATATATATATATATATATATATATATATATATATATATATATATATATATATATATATATATATATATATATATATATATATATATATATATATATATATATATATATATATATATATATATATATTTGTTCCTCTTTCCCCGACGATAAGCGGGCCGGGTGATTTACCGGAGCACACGAAAAAAAAAAAAAAAAAAAAAAGTATAAATATAGTGCTAGCTCATTAACGGTCGGTCAGATTGTCACGAAATTTCACATGTAGTATTCCTGAAGGCCAAATAGAAAAATAGGCGGAGTGACGGCTCAAAATTTTGTACGGGAGGAGGGGCTGTGGGGGGGGGGGGGGGCCTAAGTATGATTATTTAGCTAGCTCATTAAAGGTTGGTCGTATTTTCATGGAATTTCACATGTAATATTCTTAAAAGCCAAATAGAAATATAGGGTGTATATGTGACAAACTTCTGAACGGGAGGGTGGGTTGATGGGGGCCTAAGTATAAGTACAGTGATAAGTCATTACGGATGATCGGATTGTCACGAAATTTCACATGTAGTATTCATAAAGGCCAAATAGAAAAATAGGGTGTGTGACATGTTAAAAATTTGGGAGGGGGTGGGGGGCTAATCATAAAAATAATGCTGAATGATTAAAGGGTAATCGGATTGTCATGAATTTCACATGTAGTAGTAGTAACTATGCTGTGGGGTTCACTGTTGCAAGACATTTAATAGCTGTGATGCCCAGCATCCTAAAATCGTACTAGCTGTGGGGTCCGATGTTGCAAGGCGCTAGCAGTGTGGCCCAGCGAATTTAACAACGTACTAGCTGTGGGGTGCGCCGTTGCAAAACACATACTAGCTGGGATGCCCAGCGTTCCTAACTAGGTACTAGCGGTGGGGTCCGCCGTTGCAGAACACATTCTAGCTGTGATGCTCAGCGTTTCTAACTACGTACTAGCTGTGGGGTCCGCTGTTGCAAGTCACTTAATAGCTGTAGGGCCCAGCGTTCCTAAAAACGTACTATCTGTGGGGTCCGCTGTTGCAAGGCATTTACTAGCTGTGATGTCCAGCGTTCCTAACTTCGTACTAGCTGTGGGGTCCGCTGTTGCGAGGCACATATTAGCTGTGGTGACCAGCGTTCGAAACTACGAACTAGCTGTTGTGTCCGCTGTTGCAAGGCACATACTAGCTGTGATGCCCAGCATTCCCAACTACGTACTAGTGTGGGGTCCGCCGTTGCAAGGCATATACTACCTGTGATGCCCAGCGTTCCTAACTACGTCCTAGCTGTGGGTCCGCTGTTGCAAGGCACATAACAGCTATGGTGCCCAGCGTTCCTAACTACGTACTAGGTGTGGGGTCCGCTGTTGGAAGGTACATACTAGATGTGGTGCCCCGCGTTCCTAACTATGTCCTAGCTGTGGGTCCGCTGTTGCAAGGCACATACTAGCTGTTGTTCCCAGCGTTCCTAACTACGTACTAGCTGTCGTGTCCGCTGTTGCAAGAGACATACTAGCTGTGGTGACCGCTGTTGCAAGGCATATACTAACTGTGGTGCCCAGCGTTCCAACTATGCACTAGCTGTGGGGTCCGCCGTTGCAAGGCACATACTAGCTGTGGTCACAAGCGTGCTTAAGTTTGCACTGGCTAGGATGTCCAGCGATGCTAAGTATTCACTAGCTGTGGTTTCCTCCATTGAAAGGCGCATACTAGATGTGGTGCCCAGGGGACCTAAAAACTTACTAGCGTTATTATAAACCTTATTCCGTATGAATAATTGAAAATTAATACATCATGGATGTGCTGCCGAAGAATTGAATAGCCTTATAGGAGATATTGGGAGAAAAGTCAAAGTTCCCCGGGCAATGCGTATTACTGCTTGTGTGGAATATAAGTGGGCCTTGAGGTACCGTTTTGATATATTTTCTGAAAAACAAATTAATACAGATATGTTGGTAGATAGGCAGCATCCAGAAACGAAGATGGTCAACCAAAGAAAGATTCAGATGTATCGGGAAAGTCCCATCCGAAGGACGACGTGCTCAAGTAATTTACAACCTAAATGAAATGTCACCTACCCAGGTTTAGATACATAACATACAACTCATTATCGAGTACCTGACATACGAAAAGGCCCTCGATCATAGCATAAAGCTCAATCCGAAGGACGACGTGCTCAAATTTATTTTCATCTTCTCGATTAAGACATCTGACCTAAGTGACTTGGCTAGATTTCTGAATGGCGAACCTGAGCTCGGTAAACTCCATTCTTCAAATTTCTCGCTTTTTAACGGTTTTGTTAAAACTGATAGATAACAACCGAGATATCTGAATGCTACACAAAAATCGAAATAAAGATGTTTTTCGAAAAAAGTCGGGCTAAATCTCATTCTTCAAATTTCTCGCTTTTCAACGGTTTATAGGCTTAATATTAGTTAAAACTGATAGACAGATTCAAATATATCGGGAAAGTCCCATCCGAAGGACGACGTGCTCAAGGTTTTTTTAACCTAAGTGAAATTTCAGCTACCCAGGTTTAGATACATAACATACGACTCATTATCCAGTACCTGACATACGAAAAGACCCTCGATCATAGCTTAAAGTCTAATCCGAAGGACGACGTGCTCAAATTTATTTTTATCTTCTCGATTAAAACATCTGACCCAAGTGCCTTGGCTAGATTTCTAAGTGGCGATCCTGAGCTCGATAGACTCCATATGTATGATAAAATAAGTTACCGTTTGGTTCCAACTAAAATTATCAAGGAAGAAATGTGGAACATAAGTGGGCTTTGAGGTACCGTTTTGACATATTTTCTGAAAAACAAAATAATACAGCTATGTTGGTAGATAGGCAGCATCCAGAAACGAAGATGGTCAACCAAAGACAGATTCAGATGTGTCGGGAAAGTCCCATCCGAAGGACGACGTGCTCAAGTAATTTTTAACCTGAATGAATTGTCACCTACCCAGGTTTGGATACATAAGATACGACTCATTATACAGTACCTGACATACGAAAAGGCCCTCGATCATAGCTTGAAGTCCAATCCGAAGGACGACTTGCTCAAATTTATTTTCATCTTCTCGATTAAAACATCTGACCTAAGTGACTTGGCTAGATTTCTAAATGGCGATTCTGAGCTCGATAAACTCCATTCTTCAAATTTCTTGCTTGTAAACGGTTTTTAGATTTAATATTTCTTAAAACTGATAGACAGATTCAGATATATCGGGAAAGTCCCATCCGAAGGACGACTTGCTCAAGTTATTTTTAACCTGAATGAATTGTCACCTACCCAGGTTTGGATACATAAGATACGACTCATTATACAGTACCTGACATACAAAAAGGCCCTCGACCATAGCTTAAAGCCCAATCCGAAGGACGACGTGCTCAAATTTATTATTATCTTCCCGTTTAAAACATCTGACCTAAGTGGCTTGGCTAGATTTCTAAATGGCGATCCTGAGCTCGGTAGACTCCATTCTTCAAATTTTTCGCTTTTTAACGGTTTTTAGATTTAATATTTGTTAAAAGTGATGAACAACCGGGATATCAAAATCCTACACAAAAATCGAAATAAAAATGTTTTTCGAAAAAAGTCGGGCTAAATACCATTCTTCAAAATTCCTGCTTTTTATCGGTTTATAGATTTAATATTTGTTAGAACTGATAGACAGATTCAGATATATCGGGAAAGTCATATCCGAAGAACTGCTGAAGGTGTTTTGAACCTAAGTGAAATTTTAGCTACCTAGGTTTAGTTACATAACATACGACTCATTATCGAGCACCTGACATACAAAAAGGCCCTCGATCATAGCCTAAAGTCCAATCCGAAGGATGACGTGTTCAAGTTATTTTTAACGTAAATGAAATTTCAACTACCCAGGTTTAGATACATAACATACGACTCATTATCGAGTACCTGTCATACGAAAAGGCCCTCGATCATAGCTTAAAGCTCAATCCGAAGGGCGACGTGCTCAAATTTATTTTTATCTTCTCGATTAAAATCATCTGACCTAAGTGACTTGGCTAGATTTCTAAATGGCGATCCTGAGCTCGGTAAACTCCATTCTTCAAATTTCTCGATTTTTACCGGTTTTTAGATTTAATATTTGTTAAAACTGATGAACAACCGGGATAACTGAGTCCTACACAAAAATCGAAATAAGTATGTTTTCCGAAAAAAGTCGGGCTAAATCCCATTCTTCACATTTCTCGCTTTTTAACGGTTTATAGGCTTAATATTAGTAAAAACTGACAGACAAATTCAGATATATCGGGAAAGTCCCATCCGAAGGACGACGTGCTGAAGGTTTTTTTAACCTAAGTGAAATTTCAGCTACCCAGGTTTAGATACATAACATACGACTCATTATCCAGTACCTGACATACAAAAAGGCCTTTTATCATAGCTTGAAGTCCAATCCGAAGGACGACGTGCTCAAATTTATTTTTATCTTCTCGATTAAAACATCTGACCTAAGTGCCTTGGCTAGATTTCTAAGTGGCGATCCTGAGCTCGATAGACTCCATATGTATGATAAAACCGTTTGGTTCCAACTAAAATTATCTAGGAAGAAATCTATAATAATAAAGCTGAAACGGGGTTTGTTTGTTTGTATGTATGTATGTTTGTTCCAGCATCTCGCCCAAACGGCTGGACGGATTTTTATGAAACTTCCCATGTAGCATAATTTTGAGCCCGATTGAATAATGGGCAATGTGGCGTCCCAAAACTTTGAACGGGAGGGGGGGTTGTGGAAGGGCCTAATCATAAATATAGTCCTAGCTCATTTGAAAAATTGAAAAATATTCTGTGTGGTGTCCCTAAATTTTTAACGGGAGGGGGGGTTGTGGGGGGAAGCCTAAATATAAAGATAGTGATAGGTCATTAACGGATGATCAGATTGTCATGGAATTTCACATGTAGTATTTTTAAAGGCCAAATAGAAAAATAGGGTGTGTGACGGCTCGAACTTTTGTGGGGAAGGGGGGGTTGTGGGGGGCCTAAGTATAAATATAGAGCTAGCTCATTAACGGTTGGTCGTATTGTCACGAAATTTCGTATGTAGTATTCCTGAAGGCCAAATAGAAAAATAAGCTGTGTGGGGTCCCAAAACTTTGAACAGGAGGGGGGGTTGTGGGGGGGCCTAAATATAAATATAGTGCTAACTCTTTAACGGTTGGTCGGATTATTATGAAATTTCGGATGTAGTATTCCTGAAGGCCAAATAGAAAAATAAGGTGTGTGGCGTCCTAAAAATTTGAACAGGAGAGGTGGTTGTGGGGGTAGGCCTAAGTATAAATATAGTGCTAGCTCATTAACGGTTGGTCGGATTGTCACGAAATTTCCCATGTAGTATTTTTAAAAGCCAAATAGAAATATAAGGTGTGTGGCATCCAAAGTTTTGAACGGGATGGTGGGTTGATGGGGGCCTAAGTATAAGTATAGTGATAAGTCATTAACGGATGATCGGATTGTCATGGAATTTCACATGTAGTATTCTTGATGGCCAAATAGAAAAATACACTATGTGACATCCTAAAAATTTGGGAGGGGGCGCGGAGGGGCTAAGCATAAAAGTAATGCTGAATGATTAAAGGGTAATCGGATTGTCATGAATTTCACATGTAGTAATAGTAACTATATATTCGCTGTGGGGTCCGCTGTTGCAAGGCACTTACTAGCTGTACTGCTCAGCCCCAGCGTTCCTAACTATGTACTAGCTGTGGGGTTCGCTGTTTCAAGGCACTTACAAGACACTTACTAGCTGTGATGCCCAGCGTATTTAACTACGTACTAGCTACGGGGTCCGCCGTTGCAAAACACATACTAGCTGTGATGCCCTATGGTTCTAACTACATATTATCTGTGGGGTCCGTAGTTGCAAGGCACATACTAGCTGTGATGCCCAGCGTTTCTAACTAGGTACTAGCGGTGGGGTACGCCGTTGTAGAACACATACTAGCTGTGATGCCCAGCGTTTCTAACTACGTACTAGCTGTGGGGTCCGCTGTTGCAAAACACATACTAGATGTGATGCCCAGCTTTCCTAACCTTTTACTAGCTGTGGGGTCCGCTGTTGCAAGGCACATACTAGATGTGGTGCCAAGGGTTCCTAACTACGTACTATCTGTGGGGTCCACAGTTGCAAGGCACTTACTAGCTGTGATGCCCAGCGTATTTAACTACGTACTAGCTACCTGGTCCGCCGTTGCAAAACACATACTAACTGTGATGCCCTATGGTTCTAACTACATACTATCTGTGGGGTCCGCCGTTGCAAGGCACCTAATACCCGTAGTGCCCAGCGTTCCTAACTTCGTACTAGCTGTGGGTCCGCTGTTGAAAGGCACATACTAGCTGTGGTACCCAGCGTTCCTACGTACTAGCTGTGGTGCCCAGCGTTCCTAATTACGTACTAGCTTTGGGGTCCGCCGTTGCAAGGCACATACTAGCTGTGGTCACAAGCGATATTAAGTACGCACTGGCTAGGATGTCCAGCGGTGCTAAGTATTCACTAGCTGTGGTTTCCGCCGTTGAAAAGCGCATACTATCTGTGGTGCCCAGGGGTCCTAAAAACTTACTAGCGTTACTATAGTTGAAGGACTATAAGCCTTATTCCGTATGAATAATTGAAAATTATAACATCATGAATGTACTGTCGAAGAATTGAATAGTCTTATAGGAAATATTGGGAGAAAAGTCAAGGTTTCCCGGGAAACGCCGGGTATTACTGCTAGTAATAAATATAATTGACAGAAGTACTGAAAATATATATAGTCCATACGACCTAGCGAAACCAGTTTCACCTTAAACTTCAGCTATTTGTCTCTACTACAAATGTTATTATGTCAAACTTTGCCGTAGGATTCTTCATCTAGTTGCTACCGAGCAATAACCAACTGAGAGTTTGAACTTTTCATATTTTTTGGAAAAAATCCTAAAATTCAAAGAGCTCTATCTCGGGAAGTATTACAGCTACATGTTTTGTATTAGTCTCAAAACTTAGATAATTTAAGTAAGTAAAAAAAACGACTTCATATATTTTTTTGTCAGACCGATACTTTAGGAGATATTTGGAAAAAACAGGGACAAGTCCGAAAATGTAGCGGTTTTTTCAAGATGGCGACGCCTGCGGTGGTGGGGGGAATTAGAAAACTTGAATTTTTCAACACAACAACCCAGACAACATATCAAAAAATTGAAACTACCCTAATTTTTGTATCCATTTCTGACAATTTGACTGGACTATTAGGTCAGATGTTTTTATCGAGAAGTTAAAAATAACTTTGAGCACGTCGTCCTTCGTATGGGACTTTAAACGATGATCCAGGGCTCTTTCGAATGTGAGGTACTCGATAATGAGACGTATGTTATGTAAATAAACCTGGGTAGGTGAAATTTCACAGGTTGAAAATAGCCTTGAGCACGTCGTCCTTCGGATGGGACTTTCCGGATATATCTGAATCTGTCGTATCAGTTTTAACAATTATTAAGCCTATAAACCGTTAAATAGCGCGAATTCTTTTAAAAACATTTTTATTTTGATTTTTGTGTAGCATTCAGATAATTCGATCGTTCTCTATCAGTTTTAACAAATATTAAATCTATAAACCGTTAAAAAGCGAGAAATTTGAGAATGGAGTCTACCGAGCTCAGGACCGCCACTTAGAAATCTAGCTGAGGCACTTAGGTCTGATGTTTTAATCGGGAAGTTCAAAATAACCTTGAGCACGTCGTCCTTCGGATGGGACTTTAGGCGATGATCCAGGGCTTTTTCGAATGTGAGGTACTCGATAATGAGACGTATGTTATGTAAATAAACCTGGGTAGGTGAAATTTCACTTAGGTTGAAAATAACCTTGAGCACGTCGTCCTTCGGATGGGACTTTCCGGATATATCTGAATCTGTCGTATCAGTTTTAACAATTATTTAGCCTATAAACCGTTAAATAGCGCGAATTTTTTGAAAAACATTTTTATTTTGATTTTTGTGTAGCATTCAGATAATCCGGTCCTTCTCTATCCGATATAAGTCTTCAGATGTCATAAGGGATATTTTAATTTTTTTGTGGCATTGTTTTGTTTCGAGGGGAGAACTTTGTGTAACTTTTAATGTCTGTCAGGACTTTTTGAAAATCGTCGACTTCACAAAGGAAAATTGGGGGGATTTTAAGTTGTTTTTCGGTCTGTGGGGTGGTATCGTTAGTGTGTTGGTCGGTGATGAGTGCTGCGAGTGGCGCGAATGTGTTGTGCGTGGGTAAAGTGGTATGAATTGCGTACCTGTTCCGCTTGGGCTGGGTGTGGCTGGCCCCCGGTGAGGGCTCTCCGTCTAGCTGCATGGCTGACTCCGGGAGTGCTGGGAACTCCTTGTCTTCTTCTGGGGGACAGGGTCTCTTCGGCTGGCTCACTAGTCGGGGTGAGTTCGACTGATCTGGGTTACCTGTATTGTTCAGTCGTGCTTTGAGCTTATCCGTGAGTCCATTTTTCGTGTTGACCGGTTTTTCGGTCGAGTTGATGTTGGGTTTCATTCTCACCCGTAACTTGGGTGAAAAGTAAGTAATTTTGCTCACTTTTATGGGTATAAATAACTTTTCAAATAATAAAAAGGTAAATTTTCTTGAGACAATTTGTTTACGTGTTTAAACAAACAAAAGTTCACAAAAACGTTAAATAAAACATTGAATTAGCAAATGGTCTAGCCGGATAAGAGTGCGAAAACTGGTTGTTTTTTTCGCCAACAGTTTGCACATGTAAAAAAAAATTTTCCTGAAAATTTCAGCTCCCAACTCCCATTATTCGATGAGAAAAAAAATAAAAAGGCAATTTTAATTTTTTTTTTTTTCTTTCCGGTTGTTGCGAGTATGCAACTGTCGATTTTTTAAAATGTTCTTATGCCGTTTCTTATATCAAAATATTCCCTAATTTTTTCAAATTTTTTGGTGTGGTACAACAATGTTAAAAAAAATAAAAAATAACTTTTTTCGTTT
Source organism: Aradus depressus (assembly GCA_963662175.1). Classification (NCBI taxonomy): domain Eukaryota; kingdom Metazoa; phylum Arthropoda; class Insecta; order Hemiptera; family Aradidae; genus Aradus; species Aradus depressus. The sequence goes on from OY759219.1 coordinate 3,996,807, forward strand.
ATTTCCGTTTATATCTATGTATATGATATTATGAATTTTTATTAAAATAATGTTGTAAAATATATATATTTTTTATTTTTGCAAAATACAATATACATATATAAGCAGTAATGTTTTGAACGGTTGTTAACAGTAGGTACTATTTTTTTCAACCTAATTTTATGAAGAATTTTTTTTTAATTAGATTTTTGCCGTGGTCGGAAATCGAACCGCCCTAACCGCCTTCACGAGAAATTGCGCACTACTCAATAATTATTATTCTCATAATAATAATAATCATTCCTTTCTTATCCCTCCCCTCACTTCCCTCTAATCATCATGCATGCAGTTAAGTGATGGAACGCTTCACGCAAAACCTTTCCTTTCATTGCTTCGAAACTCTGAAGTCAACAAATGGAAAATAAATAAATAAATTAAGAATAACATTTTCATTATTCCGTATTAAATTATTATTCATTGATTGAACGTATGTAATATAATAACTCGTGTTATTTTTATACTAATTCAGCGTTAAGAAAATTATTTTATAATATATTTTCATTAATATTTTAGAATGTCAGCTACTTCCGGTAAGTGCATCAATTGTGATGTTTTTTAAGAAAAACAATAGGGTGTAAAAAAAATATCTGCGCAATTTGATACAGACGCTGTAGCAAAAAAAATGGGAAAAAAGTATTTGTGAGTCGAAATGATTCTGGGAAATGACATTTCTACATGTTCTAATTCTTTGTCCATTCTTTCATTGATGATAAATGAAGGATCTTCTGTTGATGATTGTGGCGAAACAGTAGTTGAAGATGATTGAGAAAGAAATTGAGGGTTGAAATTCACTGGGGTTTGTTGATGAATCATCAGTATTTTTATTTTCGTGTCGTCTGCTCAGAGAAATACGACATTTATTGCACAATACGTAACGTTTTTCCCAATTTTTTTTGTAGCGTCCGCATCAAATTGCGTAGAAATAATTTTTTTACATCCTGTTGTTTTTCTTAAAAACAATATCACAATTCATGCACTTTCCGGGAGTAGCTGATATTCTAGAATATTAATGAAAATATATTACAAAATATTATTCTTACATGCTGAATAAGTATAAAAATAACACGAGTTATTTATTACATACGTTCAATCAACGAATAATAATTTTATACAAATAATGAAAATGTTATTTTTGATAACCAACACTGAGATTATTGTTAAACGTATTTCCTCTGTTTCAAAATTTATGATTTTTATGGCTGATAAATTCAAAAATTTAACGCAGATTGATACAAAGGAAACAGAAAACATAGAACTTATAATTGACAAATGAGAGCAAGTCAGTCATAATATAACAAAATGCATATACATACTAAAGTGAACCATGACAATCAGAGAAAATTCTGATAGATAGCGCTGACGAACGTTATTTGTGGGTTTGCATCCCCACTTTTCTGCTGAACCCCAAAAAACAGTTGAAGCGCCACTCGCTTTCCTATTCTAAATGAAAATATACACAGACTGACAAACGCCAATTTATTTTTCAAAATGTAAAGAAAAACATATGTTTTTTTTTTTAAATATTGTCTATTTCACAAAATATGTAACACATCTAAGAGAGTACTTTCGGTATTGCTACCATCTCCATCCACGACCTAACAAATACTAAATGGAAGTTCAACATGCTTATAATACAAACTGTACCCTTGTTCAGCCCCACGGAGTTTTATTTATTTTCCATTTGTGACTTCAGAGTTTCGAAGCAATAAAAGGAAAGGTTTTGCGTGAAGCGTTCCATCACTTAACTGCATGGATGATGATTAGATGGAAGTGAGGGGAGGGATAAGAAAGGAATGAATATTATTATTATGAGAATAATAATTATTGAGTAGTGCGCAATTTCTCGTGAAGGCGGTTAGGGCGGTTCGATTTCCGACCACGGCAAAAATCTAATTAAAAAAAAATTCTTCATAAAATTAGGTTGAAAAAAATAGTACCTACTGTTAACAACCGTTCAAAAAATTACTGCTATATATTGTATTTTGCAAAAATAAAAAATATGTATATTTTACAACATTATTTTAATAAAAATTCATAATATCATATACATAGATATAAACGGAAATAAACGAAAAAAGTTATTTTTTATTTTCTTTAACATTGTTGCACCACACCAAAAAAATTAGAAAAAATTAGGGAATATTTTGATATAAAAAACACATATTCTGTGAAAATTTGGGGAGTGTCACTCAAAAATAACATTCAAAAAATCCATTTTGAAATTTTCAAAATTCGATGAAAAATCGAATATAAATCGGAAGATAATAAAAAATAATATAGAGGTGTATTTGAAGCATAAGAACTCTAAAAAAAATCGACGGTTGCATACTCGCAACAACCGGAAAAAAAAAAAAAAAAAAAATTAAAATTGCCTTTTTATTTTTTTTTTCATCGAATAATGGGAGTTGGGAGCTGAAATTTTCAGGAAAATTTTTTTTTTACATGTGCAAACTGTTGGACAATCGCTCATTCGAAAATCGTTGGGGGCAGTTTTCGCACTCTTATCCGGCTGGACCCTTTCCTAGCATCCTTAAACGTTCTGCTCAACATAGGGTATGTGACATCACCCAACACTCCTGCCAACTTCCTACTACCATCTAACGACTTAACAAATATTAAATCTATAAACCGTGAAAAAGCGAGAAATTTGAGAATGGAGTCTACCGAGCTCAGGACCGCCACTTAGAAATCTAGCTGAGGCACTTAGGTCAGATGTTTTAATCGGGAAGTTAAAAATAACCTTGAGCACGTCGTCCTTCGGATGGGACTTTAAGCGATGATCCAGGGCTTTTTGGAACGTGAGGTACTCGATAATGAGGCGTATGTTATGTAAATAAACCTGGGTAGGTGAAATTTCACTTAAGTTGAAAATAACCTTGAGCACGTCGTCCTTCGGATGGGACTTTAAGGTATGCTCCAGGGTTTTTTCGAATGTAAAGTAGTCGATAATGAGACGTATGTTATGTAAATAAACCTGGGTAGGTGAAATTTCACAGGTTGAAAATAGCCTTGAGCACGTCGTCCTTCGGATGGGACTTTCCGGATATATCTGAATCTGTCGTATCAGTTTTAACAATTATTAAAACTATAAACCCTTAAATAGCGCGAATTTATAAAAAAAAAAAATTATTTTGATTTTTGTGTAGCATTCAGATAATCCGGTCCTTCTCTAGCAGTTTTAACAAATATTAAATCTATAAACCGTTAAAAAACGAGAAATTTGAGAATGGAGTCTACCGAGCTCAGGATCGCCACTTAGAAATCTAGCTGAGGCACTTAGGTCAGATGTTTTAATCGGGAAGTTAAAAATAACTTTGAGCACGTCGTCCTTCGGATGGGACTTTAAGAGATGATCCAGGGCTTTTTCGAATGTGAGGTACTCGATAATGAGACGTATGTTATGTAAATAAACCTGGGTAGGTGAAATTCCACTTAGGTTGAAAACAGCTTCGAGCACGTCGTCCTTCGGATGGGACTTTAAGCTATGCTCCAGGGCTTTTCGAATGTAAAGTACTCGATAATGAGACGTATGTTATGTAAACAAACCTGGGTAGGTGAAATTTCACAGGTTGAAAATAGCCTTGAGCACGTCGTCCTTCGGATGGGACTTTCCGGATATATCTGAATCTGTCGTATCAGTTTTAACAATTATTAAACCTATAAACCGTTAAATAGCGCGAATTTTCAAAAAAACATTTTTATTTTGATTTTTGAGTAGCATTCAGATAATCCGGTCGTTCTATATCATCAGTTTTAATAAATATTAAATCTATAAACCGTTAAAAAACGAGAAATTTGAGAATGGAGTCTACCGAGCTCAGGATCGCCACTTAGAAATCTAGCTGAGGCACCTAGGTCAGATGTTTTAATCTGGAAGTTAAAAATAACTTTGAGCACGTCGTCCTTCGGATGGGACTTTAAGCGATGATCCAGGGCTTTTTCGAATGTGAGGTACTCGATAATGAGACGTATGTTATGTAAATAAACCTGGGTAGGTGAAATTCCACTTAGGTTGAAAACAGCTTCGAGCACGTCGTCCTTCGGATGGGACTTTACGGATATATCTTAATCTGTCGTATCAGTTTTAACAATTATTAGGCCTATAAACCGTTAAATAGCGCGAATTTTTTGAAAAACTTTTTTATTTTGATTTTTGTGTAGCATTCAGATAATCCGGTCCTTCTCTAGCAGTTTTAACAAATATTAAATCTATAAACCGTTAAAAAACGAGAAATTTGAGAATGGAGTCTACCGAGCTCAGGATCGCCACTTAGAAATCTAGCTGAGGCACTTAGGTCAGATGTTTTAATCGGGAAGTTAAAAATAACCTTGAGCACGTCGTCCTTCGGATGGGACTTTAAGCTATGCTCCAGGGCTTTTTCGAATGTAAAGTACTCGATAATGAGACGTATGTTATGTAAATAAACCTGGGTAGGTGAAATTTCACTTAGGTTGAAAATAACCTTGAGCACGTCGTCCTTCGGATGGGACTTTCCGGATATATCTGAATCTGTCGTATCAGTTTTAACAATTATTAATCCTATAAACCGTTAAATAGCGCGAATTTTGATGAATGGGATAGTATGATGTTTGCTCGACTTTTTGTGAAAATCATTTTCATTTAGATTTTCGTGTAGGATTCAGATAATCCAGTCGTTCTCTATCAGTTTTAACATATATTAAATCTATAAACCGGTAAAAAGCGAGACATTTGAAGAATGGAGTCTACCGAGCTCAGGATGGCGGACCCCGCAGCTAGTGCGTAGTTAGAAACGCTGGGCACCGCAGCTAGTCTATATTAATAAAGCTGAAACGGGGTTTGTTTGTTTGTATGTTCCAGCTTCACGCCCAAACGGCTGGACGGATTTTTATGAAACTTCCCAAGTAGCATTATTTTGACCCCGATTGAATGATAGGCTATGTGGCGTCCCAAAATTTTGATCGGGAGGGGGGGTTGTAGGGGGGGCCTAAGTATATAAATAGTGCTAACTCATTAACTAATAGTCGAATTGTCATGAAATTTCACATGTAGTATTTTTGAAAATTTTCCAAAAGAATCGAGTACCTCACATTCGAAAAAGCCCTGGATCATCTCTTAAAGTCCCATCCGAAGGACGACGTGCTCAAGGCTATTTTCAACCTGTGAAATTTCACCTACCCAGGTTTATTACATAACATACGTCTCATTATCGAGTACTTTACATTCGAAAAAGCCCTGGATCATCGCTGAAAGTCCCATCCGAAGGACGACGTGCTCAAAGTTATTTTTAACTTCCCGATTAAAACATCTGACCTATGTGCCTCAGCTAGATTTCTAAGTGGCGATCCTGAGCTCAGTAGACTCCATTCTCAAATTTCTCGCTTATTAACGGTTTATAGATTTAATATTTGTTAAAACTGATGATATAGAACGACCGGATTATCTGAATGCTACTCAAAAATCAAAATAAAAATGTTTTTTTGAAAATTCGCGCTATTTAACGGTTTATAGGTTTAATAATTGTTAAAACTGATACGACAGATTCAGATATATCCGGAAAGTCCCATCCGAAGGACGACGTGCTCAAGGCTATTTTCAACCTGTGAAATTTCACCTACCCAGGTTTGTTTACATAACATACGTCTCATTATCGAGTACTTTACATTCGAAAAAGCCCTGGAGCATACCTTAAAGTCCCATCCGAAGGACGACGTGCTCAAGGTTATTTTCAACTTAAGTGAAATTTCACCTACCTAGGTTTATTTAGGTAACATACGTCTCATTATCGAGTACCTCACGTTCGAAAAAGCCCTGGATCATTGCTTAAAGTCCCATCCGAAGGACGACGTGCTCAAGGTTATTTTTAACTTCCCGATTAAAACATCTGACCTAAGTGGCGGTCCTGAGCTCGGTAGACTCCATTCTTCAAATTTCTCGTTTTTTCACGGTTTATAGATTTAATATTTGTAAAACTGATAGAGAAGGACCGGATTATCTGAATGCTACACAAAAATCAAAATAAAAATGTTTTTTTGAAAATTCGCGCTATTTAACGGTTTATAGGCTTAATAATTGTTAAAACTGATACGACAGATTCAGATATATCCGGAAAGTCCCATCCGAAGGACGACGTGCTCAAAGCTATTTTGAACCTGTGAAATTTCACCTACCCAGGTTTAGGTTAGGTTAGGTTAGGTTTAGGACTCATGCCCGGGCTTTAACTACGAGGTCATATCGCCTACTACCAGAGTGCTCTATCGTCACTCTGGTGGACATGAGCCCGACTCTACTGTGGGAGTCCTAAATTTTGCCTACCCTAAATTTTTATTCACCTAGGGCAGGGGTCTTTAACGAGTACCTGACATCGTACAGGCTCGGGACCATCGCTTAACGTCCCATCCGAAGGACGGCGTGCTTACGTTTATTTTACCTCCCAGATAAAATAAACTAAGGGCCTCGGTCGGGCTACGAACCCACAACCTTGAGCTCAGAAGTCAAGCACGCATACCACTGAGCTACCGGCGCCCTCTACTCAGGTTTATTTACATAACATACGTCTCATTATCGAGTACCTCACATGCCCCCAACGATTTTCGAATGAGCGATTGGCCAACAGTTTGCACATGTAAAAAAAAAATTTTCCTGAAAATTTCAGCTCCCAACTCCCATTATTCGATGAGAAAAAAAATAAAAAGGCAATTTTAATTTTTTTTTTTTTCTTTCCGGTTGTTGCGAGTATGCAACTGTCGATTTTTTTTAGAGTTCTTATGCTTCAAATACACCTCTATAGTATTTTTTTATTATCTTCCGATTTATATTCGATTTTTCATCGAATTTTGAAAATTTCAAAATGGTTTTTTTGAATGTTATTTTTGAGTGACACTCCCCAAATTTTCACAGAATATGTGTTTTTTATATCAAAATATTCTCTAATTTTTTCAAATTTTTTTGGTGTGGTGCAACAATGTTAAAAAAAATAAAAAATAACTTTTTTCGTTTATTTCCGTTTATATCTATATGATATTATGAATTTTTATTAAAATAATGTTGTAAAATATAATATTTTTTATTTTTGCAAAATACAATATACATATATAGCAGTAATTTTTTGAACGGTTGTTAACAGTAGGTACTATTTTTTTCAACCTAATTTTATGAAGAATTTTTTTTTAATTAGATTTTTGCCGTGGTCGGAAATCGAACCGCCCTAACCGCCTTCACGAGAAATTGCGCACTACTCAATAATTATTATTCTCATAATAATAATATTCATTCCTTTCTTATCCCTCCCCTCACTTCCATCTAATCATCATCCATGCAGTTAAGTGATGGAACGCTTCACGCAAAACCTTTCCTTTTATTGCTTCGAAACTCTGAAGTCGACAAATGGAAAATAAATAAAACTCCGTTGGGGCTGAACAAGGGTACAGTTTGTATTATAAACATGTTGAACTTCCATTTAGTATTTGTTAAATTTTCAAAAAAAATTTTCAAAAAAATTTTTAAAAACATTTTCCAAAAAAAGTTTTTAAAAAAATTTTCAAAAGAAATTTTCAAAAAAATAATTTTCAAAAAAAATTTCAAAAAAAATTTTTCGAAGAAGTTTCCAGAATAAATTTTCAAAAAAATTAAAAAAAAAAATTTTCAAAAAACATTTTTCAAAAAAATTTTCTAATAAAAAATTTTCAAAAAAAATTTTCGAAAAAATTGTCAAAAAATTTTTTTCGAAAAGGTTTCCAAAAACAATTTTTTAGGAGGGGGGGCAGAGTCTGACGCCGCTCGATAGCGGCCAGAGCAGCCTCTATCCTTTCCAGTCTATCTTCTGTGATAGACTTGGACGGGGCCACTGTTTCGGAAGGGAGGGCCTCTTCTAAGTCCGTTAGGACCACTGACAGCTTATATAAATGGGTAAGCAATTTGTCCAGGGCAAAGTGAGCAGGGGGCAAAAGTGAGCAGGGGGCAAAAGAGAGCAGGAGGCAAAAAGAGAGCAGGGGGCAAAAAGTGAGCAGGGGGCAAAAGTGAGCAGGGGGCAAAAAGTGAGCAGGGGGCAAAAAGTGAGCAGGGGGCAAAAGTGAGCAGGGGCAAAAGTGAGCAAGGGGCAAAAGTGAGCAGGGGGCAAGGGAGCAGGGGGCAAAAGTGAGCAGGGGGCAGGGGGCAAAAGTGAGTGTCAATCCTTGTAAAAGTGAGCAGGGGGCAAAATCCTTGTAAAAGTGAGCATCTGTCAATCCTTGTAAAAGTGTGCAGGGGGCAGGGGGCAAAAGTGAGTCTGTCAATCCTTGTAAAAGTGAACAGGGGGCAAAAGTGAGCAGGGGGCAAGTCTGTCAATCCTTGTAAAAGTGAGCAGGGGGCAAAAAAGAGAGTCTGTCAATCCTTCTAAAAAAGTGAGCAGGGGGCAAAAGTCTCCGGCAGGTAACATCTCAAAAAAGACGAATAACTCAGTATGTTAATAATAGAGTTGAGAAATTGAGGAAAGGCCTATTTACACGCGATTTAGTCGACTACACAGGACACTAGTGCAGTACTACATGACAGCACTAGCAGAGGTGGAAAAACAAAAAGAAAAAGAGATTGAATTGAAGATAAACTGTGTGGAAATGCAAAAACTGCGCCAATAATTATTGTTATTGTTAAATATTGTTATTACTTCTCATGCGACCTGTGATTAACAAAACTACCACTTACTTGGTTTCCTTATATATCTGCAGCCGGTGAGAAGGCGGGGAGTGGAGCTAGAGACCTAGGTACGTCTTCACCCTACGGAGGTTGGGTACAGACCTCCCAGCGTTCCTAACAACGTACTAGCTGTGTTGTCCGCTGTTGCAAGGCATATACTAACTGGGGTGCCCAGGGTTCCTAACTACGTACTAGCTGTGGTGCCCAGCGTTCCTAAGTATTCACTAGCTGTGGTTTCCGCCGTTGAAAGGCGCATACTACTGTGGTGCCCAGGGGTCCTAAAAACTTACTAGCGTTACTATAGTTGAAGGACTATAAAGCTTATTCCGTATGAATAATTGAAAATTAATACATCATGGATGTACTGCCGAAGAATTGAATAGCCTTATAGGAGATATTGGGAGAAAAGTAAAAGTTCCCCGGGCAACGCCGGGTATTTCTGTTAGTGTGAAATATAAGTGGGCTTCGAGGTACCGTTTTGACATATTTTCTGAAAAACAAATTAATACAGCTATGTTGGTAGATAGGCAGCATCCAGAAACGAAGATGGTCAACCAAAGACAGATTCAGATGTGTCGGGAAAGTCCCATCCGAAGGACGACGTGCTCAAGTAATTTTCAACCTAAATGAAATGTCACCTACCCAGGTTTAGATATATAACATACGACTCATTATCGAGTACCTGACATACGAAAAGGCCCTCGATCATAGCATAAAGCTCAATCCGAAGGACGACGTGCTCGTTTTTCGGAAAAAGTCGGGCTAAATACCATTCTTCAAATTTCCTGCTTTTTAACGGTTTATAGATTTAATATTTGTTAAAACTGATAGACAGATTCAGATATATCGGGAAAGTCCCATCCGAAGGACGACGTGCTCAAGGTTTTTTTAACCTAAGTGTAATTTCAGCCACCCAGTTTAGATACATAACATACGACTCATTATCCAGTACCTGACATACAAAAAGGCCCTCGATCATAGCTTGAAGTCCAATCCGAAGGACGACGTGCTCAAGTTATTTTTAACGTAAATGAAATTTCAGCTACCCAGGTTTAGATACATAACATACGACTCATTATCGAGTACCTGACATACGAAAAGGCCCTCGATCATAGCTTAACGAACCTGAACTTATACCATTATTTCACGCCATACCTACACTATGTACACGAGAGGGTACAACAACAAATGACAAACAAATACAACAAAATGGACAAGAAATTCGAGCAACTCAAGCACAAAAAAGAAACTGACAATAAAAACCATATTACGAACTTTCACAAGCGAACGATCAACCTCACCGACGTTTTGTTTGCTGACAACGAAATTAGACTGCTGGACAAAGGACTCAAACATAACCTACCATACAATAACCTACAAAAACGGATCGAAACACACATACTCGACGCTGAAAACGCCATCTCATACCTACCAGAAGACAGACAAGAACATATACGTCACAAAATAACAGACATACTTGAAAAAACAATAACACAGCAGACACACAGCAACACAAGCTCTACAGAACAAACCATTGCTAAACAAATAAAAACAAAATTACGGACTAACAACCTGATACTCACTAAAGCTGACAAAGGGAACGTCACAGTCATCATGAACAAACAAGAGTACATCGACAAAACACAACAATTTATAACAAAAACACTCTGTACCAGACTAACCAAAGACCCCACAAACACGTACCAACAAGAAATACGTACACTACTCAAACGATGCACCATAATTCCTGACGGACAACATTATAAATACATTAACATGAATCCCAGACCACCGATACTTAGGGCTCAACCGAAAATACACAAAACAGACACACCCATAAGACCAGTAATCAACTACAGACCCGCTCCTGCATACAAACTCGCTAAAGAACTGACAAACATTCTAAAAGAGACCGTCAACTTACAAAACAAATACACCATACGCAACACACAAGAACTCATCAACAAACTGAAAGACATAACACCCACTAAACGATCACGACTAATATCATTTGACATTAAGGAACTATACCCATCCATACCGGTCGACGAAACACTAGACATTTTACGCAACAAACTCACAGACATATACGATGAACAATACATCAACGAACTCGTCAACATTACAAGAACAATACTCAAACAAAACTACTTCACATTCAACAACAACATATATAAACCACAAGACGGACTGGGCATGGGAAACCCAACTTCCTCTGTCCTCACCGAGATATTTCTACAACATTACGAAGACATACACATACAGGCACTAATGGACAAACACAACATAACACACTACTTTAGATATGTCGACGATACTTTATGCATAGTGGAACAGGACAATACAGAAGACATACTGACAGATTTGAACAAAATACACAGTAATATCACCTACACGATGGAGAAAGAACAAGACAACTGCTTGAACTATTTAGACATCACAATCACCAGGGAAAACGACAAACTAACGTACGGAATATACAGAAAACCAACCACAACCGACACCACAATACATGCCACATCCAATCACCCAACGCAACACAAACTCGCAGCGTTCCGACACATGATACACAGACTGAAGAACACACCGCTGACTACAGACAAATATGATATAGAATTGAACACAATCTACGACATAGCACACAACAACGGCTACACACGGACAACAATAGACAAACTACTACTACAATACAATAACAAACAACAGGACACAGAAACTAACCAACAACCAACACCACGCTGCATGTTCACTTTCACAGGAACAGAAACCTACAGACTTACAAACCTATTCCACAAAGAAGGCCTTTTAACAGCATTACGTACTGACAACACATTACGGAATAACTTAAATACCAACATAGACAAAACAGACACTTTGGACACAAGTGGCGTCTACAAACTGACATGTACCTGTAACCACACATACATTGGACAAACAGGAAGAACACTCAAAACCAGATATTCAGAACACATACGTTCATTCAGACTCAACAAACGAGACTCAAACTTTAGTAACCACCTACACGACCATGGACACGACCCCACCAACATCCAGGACAGCATGACCCTCTTACACCGACAACAAAAAGGACGGAGACTTGATATACTAGAAAACATGGAAATATACAAAATACGTACTGCGCACAACAACATCATTAACGAACAACTAAACACAAAATCTGACACGATTTTCACCCCACTCAAACTACTTCCACATACTCACAAACGGAAAAGACCAGAAGACGGACACACGGACCACCGCCCAACCAAGCGACATAGGATACAATACCCATAGATACATCATACATTATAATAATACATACCCACCCAGACATGAGACATTGATATATATTCGCTCCACCAACTTCGACCCCTTAATTACACCTGTAAACAGATTACCTGAGACCAAACTCACAGACAAACAGACTACCTGACACGGACCACAGAGATAAACAAATTACCTGAAACGGACCATTATAAGACAACAAACACGGACTAACCTCAGTACAACATTAACAGTGGCTTGAAGATGATGTCTTTACATCGAAAGCGCTCGCCCACAGTACTCGACCAGCAGCCAGTGACGACGGTATCCACCGAAAGGTATGACAACAGTAAAGATTCAGATGTATCGGGAAAGTCCCATCCGAAGGACGACGTGCTCAAATTTATTTTTATCTTCCCGATTAAAACATCTGACCTAAGTGACTTGGCTAGATTTCTAAATGGCGATCCTGAGCTCGGTAAACTCCATTCCTCAAATTTCTCCCTTTTTAACGGTTTATAGGTTTAATATTAGTTAAAACTAATAGACAGATTCAGATATATCGGGAAAGTCCCATCCGAAGGACGACGTGCTCAAGGTTTTTTAACCTAAGTGAAATTTCAGCTACCCAGGTTTAGATACATAACATACGACTCATTATCCAGTACCTGACATACAAAAAGGCCCTCGATCATAGCTTGAAGTCCAATCCGAAGGACGACGTGCTCAAGTTATTTTTAACGTAAATGAAATTTCAACTACCCAGGTTTAGATACATAACATACGACTCATTATCGAGTACCTGACATACGAAAAGGCCCTCGATCATAGCTTAAAGCCCAATCCGAAGGACGACGTGCTCAAATTTATTATTATCTTCCCGATTGATACATCTGACCTAAGTCACTTGGCTAGATTTCTAAATGGCGAACCTGAGCTCGGTAAACTCCATTCTTCAAATTTTTCCCTTTTTAACGGTTTTTAGATTTAATATTTGTTAAAACTGATGAACAACCGGGATATCTGAATCCTACACAAAAATTGAAATAATAATGTTTTTCGAAAAAAGTCGGGCTAAATACCATTCTTCAAATTTCCTGCTTTTTAACGGTTTATGGATTTACTATTTGTTAAAACTGATAGACAGATTAAGATATATCGGGAAAGTCCCATCCGAAGGACGACGTGCTCAAGGTTTTTCGAACCTAAGTGAAATTTTAGCTACCTAGGTTTAGTTACATAACATACGACTCATTATCGAGCACCTGACATACAAAAAGGCCCTCAATCATAGCTTGAAGTCCAATCCGAACGACGACGTGCTCAAATTTATTTTTATCTTCCCGATTAAAACATCTGACCTAAGTGCCTTGGCTAGATTTCTAAGTGGCGATCCTGAGCTCGATAGACTCCATATGTATGATAAAATAAGTTACCGTTTGGTTTCTACTAACATTATCAAGGAAGAAATGTGGAATATAAGTGGGCTTTGAGGTACCGTTTTGACATATTTTCTGAAAAACAAATTAATACAGCTATGTTGGTAGATAGGCAGCATCCAGAAACGAAGATGGTCAACCAAAGAAAGATTCAGATGTATCGGGAAAGTCCTATCCGAAGGACGACGTGCTCAAATTTATTTATATCTTCCCGATTAAAACATCTGGCCTAAGTGACTTGGCTAGATTTCTAAGAGGCGATCCTGAGCTCGGTAAACTCCATTCTTCAAATTTCTCCCTTTTTAACGGTTTTTAGATTTAATATTTGTTAAAACTGTTAGAGGGGTGTTTACACGTTCAATCTGGCATGAGTTCAGTCCGTGACCTTGATCATGAACTGACTGATGGTATACTGATGGAGTGTGGTTAGAGGTTACACGATCAGTCCAGACTGACATCAGTCTATCTCCAAGTCGGTCAAGTAACACCTCTTGCTTCTTTAATATTAATATTATTATGGACTACAATAAAAAAAAAAGCGTGTATTGCAATAATTGTTGCATTGTCTGCAAAAAGACGATTAAAAAGAAAACGATGGGCTAAAGAATGGTTACTGAAAAGAGATGTTTATACGCATTTAAACTTAGTGAGTGAAATAAGAGGCACTGAAGATGAGGATTATGAAAATTATTATCGTATGAAAGATGCTTGTTTTGATAGCTTGCTCGAAATGGTCAAACCATTTTTGACAAAACAAGATACATGCATGAAAAAGGCGATAAGTGCAGAAGAGAAGCTGGCTGTAACCTTACGATTTCTTGCTACTGGGAGGAACATGAAAGACCTGAGATTTTCGGCTATAATGTCCACAGCTGCTATTGGCCAGGCTATAATGGACACTTGTGAAGCGCTACTTTATTCCCTTCAGTCTCATATTCAGGTAAGTGAATTTAACATATTTTTTTTAAACGAAAGTATTTATTAAAATAATATAAAAATATAAATTAAAAGAAGTAAGTAAACAATATATGTGAATAGTTATAAAATAAAAAAATTAAGCACTTATTTATTTTGCATAAAGTGAGCAAATAATGTACCGGTAGTGTACTCAGGTTCACTACTTTCAGGTCTCAAAGCGAAATAAACCGGTACGTCCGGTGTTGTGACTTGTATCATGGTAGGAGGCGGCTCCGAAGAGGAGCCACTTCTTACATCTCCACATGGAGATGTAACGTCATTTGAGTAGAGAGACGGCGCAGATCTAGGCGATTCACCTTGCTCATTAGGAGATGGCACATCTACGTTTATTTGAACTGAATGTCTATTCAAATTGCCCAACTCTGCCTCAAATAATACATCATTTATTGCTTTTTTGGCAAACAGTTTTTGAGTCGGGTCGAGTCGATCCAAAGTTTGTGCCCAGTTGCATTGAGTTGCTAGTATTTCCTTTTGGTTCAGATTTTGATAAATATGCGATAGCTTTATCCAACAACTCGTTTTGCTTGTTGATTAGACTTTTCCTAACTCTGGTCGAAGGTCGTGGTGGAGGAAGAACTGCCTTTACTGAGGAAATTGAGGCACATGCTTTTAAAGAAGTGCTTTCTTGAGATTTTGTTACTTCTGTCTGTGCTTCAGCATCTTCTTCATTATCGCTTCCAATAATCTGTAAAAATAATATTTGGTTATTATTATAACAAAATAATAATTTGGTTAAAAATAATAGATTTGTAATTTCTTTTTGTGTTTCAGATGCCAACAGTTTTTAGATTTAATATTTGTTAAAACTGATAGACAGATTCAGATATATCGGGAAAGTCCCAACCGAAGGACGACGTGCTCAAGGTTTTTTTAACCTAAGTGAAATTTCAGCTACCCAGGTTTAGGTACATAACATACGACTCATTATCCAGTACCTGACATACAAAAAGGCCCTCGATCATAGCTTGAAGTCCAATCCGAAGGACGACGTGCTCAAATTTATTTTTATCTTCCCGATTAAAACATCTAGCTCATTAACGGTTGGCCGTATTGTCACGAAATTTTACAAGTAGTATTGTAGTATTGAATAATAGGCTATGTCGCGTCCCAAAATTTTGAACGGGAGGGGGGGTTGTAGGGGGGGCCTAAGTATAAATATAGTGCTAGCTCATTAACGGTTGGTCATATTGTCACGAAATTTCACATTTAGTATTCCTGAAGGCCAAATTGAAAAATACACGGGGGGGAGGGGGGGGGGGGGGGGGTCAAGCATAAAAATAATGCTGAATGATTAAATGGTAATCGGATTGTTATGAATTTCACATGTAGTAGTAGTAACTATGTATTCGCTGTGGGGTCCGCTGTTGCAAGGCACTTACTAGCTGTAGTGCCCAGCCCCAGCGTTCCTAACTATATACTGGCTGTGGGGTTCGCTGTTGCAAGGCACCTACAAGCTGTGATGCCCAGCGTTCCTAACTACGTACTAGCTGTGGTCTTCAGGAATACTACATGTGAAATTTCGTGACAATCCGACCAACCGTTAAAGAGTTAGCTCTATATTTATACTTAGCCCCCCCCCCCCCCCCCCCCTTGTTCAATTTTTAAAGATGTCACATAGTGTATTTTTCTATTTGGCTATCAAGAATACTACATGAGAAATTCCATGACAATCCGATCATCTGTTAATGATCTATCACTATCTTCATATTTAGGCCTACCCCCATAACCCCCCTCCCGTTCTCAATATTGTGACGTCACACACCCTATTTTTCTATTTGGCCTTTATGAATACTACATATGATACTTATTTCGTGACAATCCGATCCATCCGTTAATGACTTATCACTATATATTTACTTAGGCCCCGATCAACCCATCCTCCCGTTCAAAAAATTGTGACATATACACCCCATTTTTCTACTTGGCTTTTAAGAATACTACATGTGAAATTCCATGACAATTCGACCAACCGTTAATGAGCTAGCACTACATTTATACTTAAGCCCCCCATAACCCCCCCTCCCGTACAAAATTTTGTGCCGTCACACACTCTTTTTTTTCTATTTTGCCTTCAGGAATACTACATGTGAAATACAACATAGAAACGATACGTCGAAATATGGCAAATGTTTACACTTTTTGAAAAAACACATTTTTTTACTATAAAACGTAAAATATCTATAATACTACAAACTTTAGAACGAAATGTCATAGAATGAAAGTTGTAGACCATCAAATTGTCATAAAAACGTACGGGAAGAATATGAGCTTTTTATAATCAAGGGATGGTGTACTATCCGAAGGTCAGAAACATTTTGGGCAGGGATTTGGTCTGACATGACCATCGAGCAAACATTGATGCGTTCCCTGAAGAGCACAGGAGGGTTGACACATGGTAGAGGACTAGGAGATAGTACACTGGGAAGGTGGATTACCTCGATGCCAACAACTGTTGACATCATCGACCAAGTTGAGCAGTATTGTGGAGTTTCATTTGCTACGACTGAGCAGCATGTTGATGCTAGAAACTCCAGAATACAAAGAGATACTGATGATGTCAAAAAGTTATATAACAGGTTTCTGATTCATGACCCTTTTCCAGTTGATGAAGCTGTAATGTCCATTAGCACTGGGATAGTAGGCGATGAAAATATAAACTGCCACAAAGCTGATGAAGTTGGTAGTGCATGTATTTCCAAGATAATTGGTGGGAATTCTGGCTCTGTAAAGTATCAACGAAAAAATCGAGTTCTACCTCTAAACACCATGACGTCTCAAATGAAAATCCATGACAAACCAGTTCCAATCAACGCTGAAATGATTTTTCGGAGAATTGCGATCCACAAAAAATCGAATGAAGAGCTTAAGAGATATTTCCAGCATGAACTCGCTCCGTATCCTTTATCCTTGTTTGATGATGTGGGTATGCGTAAAACACAAAAATCAGTTTTTTACAAGTTGTTTGATTCAAGAAAAGAACTAATTGATTTTCAAAAGACCCAGTTTGTCATAGATGGAGGATTTCTTTTACACAGAGTGGTGTGGGAGACCAATGAAGCACTGTCCTCCATAATAACAAAGTATGTAGAATACATCAAGCATTGGTATGGTAAAGGAGCAATAATTGTGTTTGATGGATACCCTGATGCAGCATGTGACAAAAATACGAAATCATCCGAGAGGCTTCGCAGGACCATTAAAAAATCAGCGCCACAAGTTACATTTGAAGAAGGGACGTCAATAACATTGTCAAAAGAAGTATTTCTTTTGAATGAACAAAATAAAAAGTGCCTAATTTCATTACTGGTTTCAAGACTTGAAGCGGAGGATTTCAAAGTTAGACAAGCTGCTGAGGATGCTGATAATTTAATCGTAGCTAGTGCTATTGAAGTTTCTCAGCAGTCTCATGAGTGTGTGGTTATTGTTGGGGAGGATACTGACCTTCTTGTAATTTTGACTGCTTCAGCCCCTATGTGTACCAACATTTTTTTACTAAAGCCTGGCAAAGGCAAGCAAGACTATGTTGTATATTCTCCCTTGCACTACAAGTTTTCCTCTGTTTCGAAAAACAACATACTATTCTTCCATGCTTTTAGTGGCTGCGACACTACGTCATCATTTTTCGGTAAGGGAAAACTGAAATTCCTAAAGACATTGGAAATCAACTCAAACCTGCTAAAACCAGCAGAAGTGTTTAGCAAATCTAATGCTACTGCCGAGCAGGTTGACGAGGCAGAGAAGAAATGCATTGCAGCCCTTTATGAAAATGATTTCAAGCAATTAAATGTATTGCGGTACGAAATGTTCGAAAAGTTATTAACCAAGACCTCATTTAATCTTGCCTCTTTGCCTCCAACTGAAGCAGCTGCTCGACAGCACTCGCTGAGGACGTATTTACAGGTAATAACAATATTTATTATAATGTTCTTAGTTATTAATAAGTAATATTGTTAGTTATTAATTTATGAGTCCCACGTTTATTATTATAATTAATTTTAAATACAGTTGTCCACAAAATTGTAGTCTACCTCCCCATATAATATTTTTGTTAATTAATTTCAATTTTTTTTATATAACATATAAAATGACGCATTTTCAGGTGCAAGCTTGAAAAAACAACGCACTCGACCCACTTCAATGGGGATGGAAGACGGGAAATTTAGGCCTTAGGCCAGTAACCACTACTGAAGAAGTAGCACCTCTGGAACTCCTGAAAACGATATGCTGCACATGCTCTAAAGGCTGCCTTGGAGCTTGCTCATGCAGAAAAAATGGGATGAAGTGCACCATCATTTGTAAATTATGCAAAGGCCAGTCGTGCACAAATGCCGAATCAGAAAACCAGATTCTAGGTACTGACGAGTTCGACCTAGATTATGATGACTACCTGCAGGAAGGAAGTCGAGAAGACCTTAATGATTTAAATATGGAAGAGATGGAAGAATTAGAGTCCATATTAACACTACCAACATCCTCCAAACCTCTTAAAAAATAGAACACTGAATTAAATAATGATTTTACACAACTATAAGTAATTAAAATGTATCATAATAAATTTGAGCGTAATTAAACCTAAAAAGTATTTAAATATTTCAGTAACCAATTTTATATAATTATATGTTACTTGATATTACTCGATAACTATTGCGAGTATTTATTCATTATTAATAAAAATATGAAGATGTGCTTGGTGGGGGGGGGGGGGGCTAATGAGCTACTGCGCGATTTTACATTGTGGTGGGGAGGGGGGGGGGGGGGGTACGTTTTTATGACAATTTGATGGTCTACAACTTTCATTCTATGACATTTCGTTCTAAAGTTCGTAGTTTCATAGATATTTTACGTTTTATAGTAAAAAAATGTGTTTTTTCAAAAAGTGTAAAAATTTGCCATATTTCCACGTATCGTTTCTATGAAACTACTTGATCAAAATATGTCAGAGTACTTCCTAGAAGCAGAATTTAATGCTGAACACTTTTGAAAATAACAAAGTGCTTAGTTTAGGAGCTATTCGAGAAAAACCTAAGATAGTCCGAAAATTTCGAGGTTTTTCGAACGTCACGACATACGCTCCACTGGGAAATTGGGGCAAAACTCAAACTACTCATATTAGAGGTCTAACTACCAACCGTTAATGAGCTAGCACTACATTTATACTTAAGCCCCCCCATAACCCCCCCTCCCATTCTCAATATTGTGACGTCACACACCCTATTTTTCTATTTGGCCTTTATGAATACTACATATGATACTTATTTCGTGACAATCCGATCCATCCGTTAATGACTTATCACTATATATTTACTTAGGCCCCGATCAACCCATCCTCCCGTTCAAAAAATTGTGACATATACACCCCATTTTTCTACTTGGCTTTTAAGAATACTACATGTGAAATTCCATGACAATTCGACCAACCGTTAATGAGCTAGCACTACATTTATACTTAAGCCCTCCATAACCCCCCCCCCTCCCGTACAAAATTGTGTGCCGTCACAAACCCTTTTTTTTCTATTTTGCCTTCAGGAATACTACATGTGAAATTTCGTGACAATCCGACCAACCGTTAAAGAGTTAGCACTATATTTATACTTTATACTACATGTACGAATTTATACTACATCTCATTTTTCTATTCGACCTTCAGGAATACTACATTTGAAATTTAGTGACAATACCACCAACCGTTAATGAGCTAGCACTATATTTATAGTTAGGCCCCCTCACAACCCGCCACCCTCCCGTACAAAATTTCGAGCCGTCACACACCCTATTTTTTATTTGGCCTTCAGGAATACTACATGAGAAATTTCGTGACAATCCGACCAACCGTAAAGAGTCAGCACTATATTTATATATTTATACTTAGGCCTATCCTCACAACCCCCTCCTGTTCAAAACTTTGGGACGCCACACACCTTTTTTTCCTATTTGGCTTTTAAAAATACTACATGTGAAATTTCATGACAATTCGCCCATTAGTTAATGAGTTAGCTCTACATTTATACTTAGGCCCCCCCACAACCCCCCCTCCCGTTCAAAACTTTGGGACGCCACACATCTTTTTTCCTATTTGGCTTTTAAAAATACTACATGTGAAATTTCGTGACAATACGACCAACCGGTAATGAGCAAGCTCTATATTTATACTTACGCCCCCACAACACTCCCCTCCCGTTCAAATTTTTGGGATGCCACACTCCTTATTTTTCTATTTGGCCTTCAGGAATACTACATGTGAAATTTCATGACAATACGACCAACCGTTAATGAGCTAGCTGTATATTTATACTTAGCCCCCCCCCCCCCCCCACGACCCCCCCCTCCCGGTGAAAACTTTGGTACGCCACACACCTTTTTTTCCTATTTGGCTTTTAAAAATACTACATGTGAAATTTCATGACAATTCGACCATCAGTTAATGAGTTAGCGCTATTTATATACTTAGGCCCCCCTTACAACCCCCCCTCCCCCACCGCTAGTACCTAGTTAGAAACGCTGGGCATCACAGCTAGTATGTGCCTTGCGACGGCGGACCCCACAGCAGGTACGTAGTTAGGAACGCTGGTCACCACAGCTAGTATGAGCCTCGCAACAGCGGACCCCACATCTAGTACGAAATTAGGAACGCTGGGCATCACAGCTAGTAAGTGCCTTGCAACAGCGGACCCCACAGCTAGTACGTAGTTAGAAACGCTCAGCATCACAGCTAGTATGTGTTCTGCAACGGCGGACCCCACCGCTAGTACCTAATTAGAAACGCTGGGCATCACCGCTAGTATGTTTTTGCAACGGCGGACCCCACAGCTAGTACGTAGTTAGAAACGCTCAGCATCACAGCTAGTATGTGTTCTGCAATGGCGGACCCCACCGCTAGTACCTAATTAGAAACGCTGGGTTATCACCGCTAGTATGTTTTTGCAACGGCGGACCCCACAGCTAGTACGTTTTTAGGAACGCTGGGCCCTACAGCTAGTAGGTGCCTTGCAACTGCGGAGCCCACAGATAGTATGTTTTTAGGAACGCTGGGCCCTACAGCTATTAAGTGCTTTGCAACAGCGGACCCCACAGTTAGTATGTAGTTAGAACCACTGGGCATCACAGCTAGTATGTGTTTTGCAACGGCGGACCCCACAGCTAGTACGTAGTTAGAAACCCTCAGCATCACAGCTAGTATGTGTTCTGCAACGGCGGACCCCACCGCTAGTACCTAGTTAGAAACGCTGGGCATCACAGCTAGTATGTTTTTGTAACGGCGGACCCCACAGCTAGTACGTAGTTAGAACCACTGGGCATCACAGCTAGTGTATTTTTCTATTTGGCCATCAATAATAGTACATGTGAAATTCCATGACAATCCGATCATCCGTTAATGACCTATCACTATCTTCAAATTTAGGCCTACTCCCATACCCCCCCTCCCGTTCACAATTTTTTGACGTCACACCCTATTTTTCTATTTGGCCTTTATGAATACTACATGTGAAATTTCGTGACAATCCGATCATCCGTTAATGACATCACTATACTTATACTTAGGCCCCCATCAACCCACCCTCCCGTTCAAAATTTTGTGACATATACACCCTATATTTCTATTTGGCTTTTAAGAATACTACATGTGAAATTCCATGACAATACGACCAACCGTTATTGAGCTAGCACTATATTTATACTTAGGCCCCCCCGCCACTACCCCCCCTCCCGTTCAAAATTTTGAGCCGTCACACCGCCTATTTTTCTATTTGACTTTCAGAAATACTACATGTGAAATTTCGTGACAATCTGACCAACCGTTAATGAGCCAGCACTATATTTATACTTAGGCCTATCCCCACAACCTCCCCTCCCGTTCAAAACTTTGGGTCGCCACGCATCTTATATTTCTATTTGGATTTTAAAAATATTACATGTGAAATTTTGTGACAATCCGACCAATCTTTGAATTGTTAGAACTATATTTATATTTAGGCCTACCCCCCCCCCTCCCCCCGTTCAAATTTTTGGGACGCCACACACCTTTTTTTTTATTTGGTCTTCAGGAATACTACATGTGAAACTTCGTGACAATCCGACCAACCGTTAATGAGCTAGCTCTATATTTATACTTAGGCCCCCCTCAACCCCCCCTCCCGTTCAAAACTTTAGAACGCCACACACCTTATTTTTCTATTTGGCCTTCAGGAATACTCCATGTGAAATTTCGTGACTAATGGGTGAATCGTCATGAAATTTCACATGTAGTATTTTTAAAAGCCAAATAGGAAAAAAAGGTGTGTGGCGTCCCAAAGTTTTGAACGGGAGGGGGGGTTGTGGGGGGGCCTAAGTATAAATATAGAGCTAACTCTTTAACGGTTGGTCGGATTGTCACGAAATTTCACATGGAGTATTCCTGAAGACCAAATAGAAAAATAGGCGGTGTGACGGATCAAAATTTTTTACGGGAGGGGGGAGGGTAGTGGGGGGGCCTAAGTATAAATATAGAGCTAACTCATTAACTAATGGGCGAATCGTCATGAAATTTCACATGTAGTATTTTTAAAAGCCAAATAGGAAAAAAAGGTGTGTGGCATCCCAAAGTTTTGAACGGGAGGGGGGGTTGTGGGGGGGCCTAAGTATAAATATAGAGCTAACTCTTTAACGGTTGATCGTATTGTCATGAATCGGATTGTCATGAATTTCACATGTAGTAGTAGTAACTATGTATTCGCTGTGGGGTTCACTGTTGCAAGACATTTACTAGCTGTGATGTCCAGCGTTCCCAATATCGTACTAGCTGTGGGGTCCGCTGTTGCAAGGCACTTACTAGCTGTGATGCCCAGCGTTCCTAACTACGTACAAGCTGTGGGGTCCGCTGTTGTAAGGTACTTACTAGCTGTAGTGCCCAGCCCCAGCGTTCCTAACTATGTACTGGCTGTGGGGTTCGCTGTTGCAAGGCACCTACAAGACATTTACTAGCTGTGATGCCCAGCGTTTCTAATTACGTACTAGCTGTGGGGTCTGCTGTTGCAAGGCGCTAGCAGTGTGGCCCAGCGTATTTCACTACGTAGGTACTAGCCGTGGGGTCCGCCGTTGCAAAACTCATACTAGCTGTGATGCCCTGTGGTTCTAACTACATACTATCTGTGGGGTTCGCAGTTGCAAGGCACCTACTACCTGTAGGGCCCAGCGTTCCTAAAAACGTACTAGCTGTGGGGTCCGTCGTTGCAAAAGCATACTAGCTGTGATGCCCAGGGTTCCTAATATCGTACTAGCTGTGGGGTCCGTTGTTGCAAGGCATTTACTAGCTGTAGTGCCCAGCGTTCAAAACTTTGGGATGCCACACACCTTTTTTTCCTATTTGGCTTTTAAAAATACTACATGTGAAATTTCATGACGATTCGCCCATTAGTTAATGAGTTAGCTCTATATTTATACTTAGGCCCCCCCACTACCCTCCTCTCCCGTAAAAAGTTTTGAGCCGTCACACCGCCTATTTTTCTATTTGGTCTTCAGGAATACTCCATGTGAAAATTCGTGACAATCCGACCAACCGTTAAAGAGTTATCTCTATATTTATACTTAGGCCCCCCCACTACCCCCCTCCCGTAAAAAATTTTGAGCCGTCACACCGCCAATTTTTTTTATTTGGTCTTCAGGAATTCTACATGTGAAACTTCGTGACAATCCGACCAACTGTTAAAGAGTTAGCTCTATATTTATACTTAGGCCCCCCCACAACCCCCCCTCCCGTTCAAAACTTTGGGACGCCACACACCTTTTTTTCCTGTTTGGCTTTTAAAAAGACGTGTGAAATTTCATGACAATTTGACCATTAGTTAATGAGTTAGCACTATTTATATACTAAGGCCCCCCTTACAACCCCCCCTCCCGATCAAAATTTTGGGACGCCACATAGCCTATTATTCAATCGGGCTCAAAAGAATGCTACATGGGAAGTTTCATAAAAATCCGTCCAGCGGTTTGGGCGTGATGCTGGAACAAACATACATACATACATACATACATACAAACAAACATACAAACAAACAAACAAACCCCGTTTCAGCTTTATTAATATAGATTATATCACAATGTACACAAATTTTAATTTGTGTTCATATCTATACATACATCTTTTTTTTTTTGGCATTTTTCTTCCATAGTGGATCGGTGTCACCATATTTAAAGTCAGTCTGAACGTTGTGCTGACGTTGGCATAATCCGAAACCAGCACACTCTATGGCTCTGTCAGTTAACAAATATTAAATCTATAAACCGTTGAAAAGCAAGAAATTTGAAGAATGGAGTCTACCGAGCTCAGGATCGCCACTTAGAAATCTAGCTGAGGCACTTAGGTCAGATGTTTTAATCGGGAAGTTAAAAATAACTATGAGCACGTCGTCCTTCGGATGGGACTTTAAGCGATGTTCCAGGACTTTTTCGAATGTGAGGTACTCGATAATGAGACGTATGTTATGTAAATAAACCTGGGTAGGTGAAATTTCACTTAGGTTGAAAATAGCCTTGAGCACGTCGTCCTTCGGATGGGACTTTCCGGATAAATCTGAATCTGTCGTATCAGTTTTAACAATTATTAAGCCTATAAACCGTTAAATAGCGCAAATTTTTTGAAAAACATTTTTATTTTGATTTTTGTGTAGGATTCAGATAATCCGGTCGTTCTCTATCAGTTTTAACAAATATTAAATCTATAAACCGTTAAAAAGCGAGAAATTTCAAGAATGGAGTCTACCGAGCTCAGGATCGCCACTTAGAAATCTAGTTGAGGCACTTAGGTCAGATGTTTTAATCGGGAAGTTAAAAATAACTTTGAGCACTTCGTCCTTCGGATGGGACATTAAGCGATGATCCAGGGCTTTTTCGAATGTGAGGTACTCGATAATGAGACGTATGTTATGTAAATAAACCTGGGTAGGTGAAATTTCACTTAGGTTGAAAATAGCCTTGAGCACGTCGTCCTTCGGATGGCACTTTCCGGATAAATCTGAATCTGTCGTATCAGTTTTAATAATTATTAAGCCTATAAACCGTTAAATAGCGCAAATTTTTTGAAAAACATTATTATTTTGATTTTTGTGTAGGATTCAGATAATCCGGTCGTTCTCTATCAGTTTTAACAAATATTTAATCTATAAACCGTTAAAAAGCGAGAAATTTGAAGAATGGAGTCTACCGAGCTCAGGATCGCCACTTAGAAATCTAGCTGAGGCACTTAGGTCAGATGTTTTAATCGGGAAGTGAAAAATAACTATGAGTAGGGGTCTTTAACGAGTACCTGACATCGTACAGGCTCGGGACCATCGCTTAACGTCCCATCCGAAGGACGGCGTGCTTAAGTTTATTTTACCTCCCAGATAAAATAAACTAAGGGCCTCGGTCGGGCTACGAACCCACGACCTTGAGCTCAGAAGTCAAGCACGCATACCACTGAGCTACCGGCGCCCTCCGTTCTCTATCAGTTTTAACAAATATTAAATCTATATACCGTTAAAAAGCGAGAAATTTGAAGAATGGAGTCTACCGAGCTCAGGATCGCCACTTAGAAATCTAGCTGAGGCACTTAGGTCAGATGTTTTAATCGGGAAGTGAAAATTAACTATGAGCACGTCGTCCTTCGGATGGGACTTTAAGCGATGTTCCAGGACTTTTTCGAATGTGAGGTACTCGATAATGAGACGTATGTTATGTAAATAAACCTGGGTAGGTGAAATTTCACTTAGGTTGAAAATAGCCTTGAGCACGTCGTCCTTCGGATGGGACTTTCCGGATAAATCTGAATCTGTCGTATCAGTTTTAACAATTATTAAGCCTATAAACCGTTAAATAGCGCAAATTTTTTGAAAAACTTTTTATTTTGATTTTTGTGTAGGATTCAGATAATCCGGTCGTTCTCTATCAGTTTTAACAAATATTAAATCTATAAACCGTTAAAAAGCGAGAAATTTCAAGAATGGAGTCTACCGAGCTCAGGATCGCCACTTAGAAATCTAGCTGAGGCACTTAGGTCAGATGTTTCAATCGGGAAGTTAAAAAACACTTTGAGCACGTCGTCCTTCGGATGGGACTTTAAGCGATGATCCAGGGCTTTTTCGAATGTGAGGTACTCGATAATGAGACGTATGTTATGTAGATAAACCTGGTTAGGTGAAATTTCACTTAGGTTGAAAATAGCCTTGAGCACGTCGTCCTTCGGATGGGACTTTCCGGATAAATCTGAATCTGTCGTATCAGTTTTAACAATTATTAAGCCTATAAACCGTTAAATAGCGCACATTTTTTGAAAAACATTTTTATTTTGATTTTTGTGTAGGATTCAGATAATCCGGTCGTTCTCTATCAGTTTTAACAAATATTAAATCTATAAACCGTTAAAAAGCGAGAAATTTCAAGAATGGAGTCTACCGAGCTCAGGATCGCCACTTAGAAATCTAGTTGAGGCACTTAGGTCAGATGTTTCAATCGGGAAGTTAAAAAACACTTTGAGCACGTCGTCCTTCGGATGGGACTTTAAGCGATGATCCAGGGCTTTTTCGAATGTGAGGTACTCGATAATGAGACGTATGTTATGTAGATAAACCTGGTTAGGTGAAATTTCACTTAGGTTGAAAATAGCCTTGAGCACGTCGTCCGTCGGATGGGACTTTTCGGATATATCTGATTCTGTCGTATCAGTTTTAACAATTATTAAGCCTATAAACCGTTAAATAGCGTGAATTTATTGAAAAACATTTTTATTTTGATTTTTGTGTAGGATTCAGATAATCCGGTCGTTCTCTATCAGTTTTAACAAATAATAAATCTATAGCAGTTATACCCGGCGTTGCCCGGGGAACTTTGACTTTTCTCCCAATATCTTCTATAACGCTATTCAGTTCCTCGACAGTACATTCATGGTGTTATAATTTTCAATTATTCATACGGAATAAGGCTTATAGTCCTTCAGCTGTTGTAACGCTAGTAAGTTTTTGGACCCCTGGGCACCACAGCTAGTATGCGCCTTTCAACGGCGGAAGCCACACCTAGTGAATACTTAGCATCGCTGGACGTCCTAGTCAGTGCGTACTTAAGAACGTTTGTGACCACAGCTAGTATGTGGCTTGCAACGCTGAGCACCACAGCTAGTACGTAGTAGGGAATGCTGGGCATCATAGCTTGTATGTGCCTTGCGACGGCGGACCCAACAGCTAGTACGTAGTTAGGAACGCTGGTCACCACAGCTAGTATGTGCCTCGCAACAGCGGACCCCACAGCTAGTACGAAGTTAGGAACGCTGGGCATCACAGCTATTAAGTGCCTTGCAACAGCGGACCCCACAGCTAGTATGTAGTTAAATACGCTGAGCATTACAGTTAGTAAGTGCTTTGCAACAGCGAACTTCACAGCTAGTACATAGTTAGGAACGCTGGGCACTACAGCTAGTAAATGCCTTGCAACAACGGACCCCACAGCTAGTACGAAGTTAGGAACGCTGGGCACTACAGCAAGTAAATGCCTTGCAACAACGGACCCCACAGCTAGTACGATATTAGGAACCCTGGGCATCACAGCTAGTATGCTTTTGCAACGACGGACCCCACAGCTAGTACGTTTTTAGGAACGCTGGGCCCTACAGGTAGTAGGTGCCTTGCAACTGCGAACCCCACAGATAGTATGTAGTTAGAACCACAGGGCATCACAGCTAGTATGAGTTTTGCAACGGCGGACCCCACAGCTAGTACCTACGAGTGAAATACGCTGGGCCACACTGCTAGCGCCTTGCAACAGCAGACCCCACAGCTAGTACGTAATTAGAAACGCTGGGCATTACAGCTAGTAAATGTCTTATAGGTGCCTTGCAACAGCGAACCCCACAGCCAGTACATAGTTAGGAACGCTGGGGCTGAGCACTACAGCTAGTAAGTACCTTGCAACAGCGGACCCCACAGCTAGTACGATATTAGGAACGCTGGACATCACAGCTAGTAAATGTCTTGCAACAGTGAACCCCACAGCGAATACATAGTTACTACTACTACATGTGAAATTCATGACAATCCGATTCATGACAATACGACCAACCGTTAATGAGCTGACTCTATATGTTTATTTAGCCCCCCCCACAACCCTCCTTCCTGTTCAAAATTTTGGGCCGTCACACACCTTATTTTTCTATTTGGCCTTCAGGAATACTCCATGTGAAATTTCGTGACAATCCGACCAACCGTTAAAGAATTAGCTCTATATTTATACTTAGGCCCCCCCACAACCCCCCCTCCCGTTCAAAACTTTGGGACACCACACACCTTTTTTTCCTATTTGGCTTTTAAAAATACTACGTGAAATTTCATGACGATTCGCCCATTAGTTAATGAGTTAGCTCTATATTTATACTTAGGCCCCCCCACAACCCCCCCTCCCGTTCAAAACTTTGGGACGCCACACACCTTATTTTTCTATTTGGCCTTCAGGAATACTCCATGTGAAATTTCGTGACAATCCGACCAACCGTTAAAGAATTAGCTCTATATTTATACTTAGGCCCCCCACAACCCCCCCTCCCGTTCAAAACTTTAGAACGCCACACACCTTATTTTTCTATTTGGCCTTCAGGAATACTCCATGTGAAATTTCGTGACAATCCGACCAACCGTTAAAGAATTAGCTCTATATTTATACTTAGGCCCCCCACAACCCCCCCTCCCGTTCAAAACTTTAGAACGCCACACACCTTATTTTTCTATTTGGCCTTCAGGAATACTCCATGTGAAATTTCGTGACAATCCGACCAACCGTTAAAGAATTAGCTCTATATTTATACTTAGGCCCCCCCACAACCCCCCCTCCCTTACAAAACATTGGGACGCCACACACCTTTTTTTCCTACTTGGCTTTTAAAAAGACTACGTGTGTAATTTCATGACAATTCGCCCATTAGTTAATGAGTTAGCTCTATATTTATACTTAGGCCCTCCCACAACCCCCCCTCCCGTTCAAAACTTTGGGACGCCACACACCTTTTTTTCTTGTTTGGCTTTTAAAAAGACTACGTGTGAAATTTCATGACAATTTGACCATTAGTTAATGAGTTAGCACTATTTATATACTTAGGCCCCCCTTACAACCCCCCCTCCCGATCAAAATTTTGAGACGCCACATAGCCTATTATTCAATCGGGCTCAAAAGAATGCTACATGGGAAGTTTCATAAAAATCCGTCCAGCGGTTTGGGCGTGATGCTGGAACAAACATACATACATACATACATACATACATACATACATACAAACAAACATACAAACAAACAAACAAACCCCGTTTCAGCTTTATTAATATAGATTATATCACAATGTACACAAGTTTTAATTTGTGTTCATATCTATAGATACATCTTTTTTTTTTTGGCATTTTTCTTCCATAGTGGATCAGTGTCACCATATTTAAAGTCAGTCTGAACGTTGTGCTGACGTTGGCACAATCCGAAACCAGCACACTCTATGGCTCTGTCAGTTAACAAATATTAAATCTATAAACCGTTGAAAAGCAAGAAATTTGAAGAATGGAGTCTACCGAGCTCAGGATCGCCACTTACAAATCTAGCTGAGGCACTTAGGTCAGATGTTTTAATCGGGAAGTGAAAAATAACTATGAGCACGTCGTCCTTCGGATGGGACTTTAAGCGATGTTCCAGGACTTTTTCGAATGTGAGGTACTCGATAATGAGACGTATGTTATGTAAATAAACCTGGGTAGGTGAAATTTCACTTAGGTTGAAAATAGCCTTGAGCACGTCGTCCTTCGGATGGGACTTTCCGGATAAATCTGAATCTGTCGTATCAGTTTTAACAATTATTAAGCCTATAAACCGTTAAATAGCGCAAATTTTTTGAAAAACATTTTTATTTTGATTTTTGTGTAGGATTCAGATAATCCGGTCGTTCTCTATCAGTTTTAACAAATATTAAATCTATAAACCGTTAAAAAGCGAGAAATTTCAAGAATGGAGTCTACCGAGCTCAGGATCGCCACTTAGAAATCTAGTTGAGGCACTTAGGTCAGATGTTTCAATCGGGAAGTTAAAAAACACTTTGAGCACGTCGTCCTTCGGATGGGACTTTAAGCGATGATCCAGGGCTTTTTCGAATGTGAGGTACTCGATAATGAGACGTATGTTATGTAAATAAACCTGGGTAGGTGAAATATCACTTAGGTTGAAAATAGCCTTGAGCACGTCGTCCTTCGGATGGGACTTTCCGGATAAATCTGAATCTCTCGTATCAGTTTTAACAATTATTAAGCCTATAAACCGTTAAATAGCGCAAATTTTTTGAAAAACATTTTTATTTTGATTTTTGTGTAGGATTCAGATAATCCGGTCGTTCTCTATCAGTTTTAACAAATATTAAATCTATAAACCGTTAAAAAGCGAGAAATTTGAAGAATGGAGTCTACCGAGCTCAGGATCGCCACTTAGAAATCTAGCTGAGGCACTTAGGTCAGATGTTTCAATCGGGAAGTTAAAAAACACTTTGAGCACGTCGTCCTTCGGATGGGACTTTAAGCGATGATCCAGGGCTTTTTCGAATGTGAGGTACTCGATAATGAGACGTATGTTATGTAAATAAACCTGGTTAGGTGAAATTTCACTTAGGTTGAAAATAGCCTTGAACACGTCGTCCGTCGGATGGGACTTTTCGGATAGATCTGATTCTGTCGTATCAGCTTTAACAGTTATTAAGCCTATAAACCGTTAAATAGCGTGAATTTTTTGAAAAACATTTTTATTTTGATTTTTGTGTAGGATTCAGATAATCCGGTCGTTCTCTATCAGTTTTAACAAATATTAAATCTATAAACCGTTAAAAAGCGAGAAATTTCAAGAATGGAGTCTACCGAGCTCAGGATCGCCACTTAGAAATCTAGTTGAGGCACTTAGGTCAGATGTTTTAATCGGGAAGCTAAAAATAACTTTGAGCACGTCGTCCTTCGGATGGGACATTAAGCAATGATCCAGGGCTTTTTCGAATGTGAGGTACTCGATAATGAGACGTATGTTATGTAAATAAACCTGGGTAGGTCGATTTCTACTTAGGTTGAAAGCCTTGAGCACGTCGTCCTTCGGATGGGACTTTCCGGATAAATCTGAATCTGTCGTATCAGTTTTAACAATTATTAAGCCTATAAACCGTTAAATAGCGCAAATTTTTTGAAAAACATTTTTATTTTGATTTTTGTGTAGGATTCAGATAGACCGGTCGTTCTCTATCAGTTTTGACAAATATTTAATCTATAAACCGTTAAAAAGCGAGAAATTTGAAGAATGGAGTCTACCGAGCTCAGGATCGCCACTTAGAAATCTAGCTGAGGCACTTAGGTCAGATGTTTTAATCGGGAAGTGAAAAATAACTATGAGCACGTCGTCCTTCGGATGGGACTTTTAGCGATGTTCCAGGACTTTTTCGAATGTGAGGTACTCGATAATGAGACGTATGTTATGTAAATAAACCTGGGTAGGTGAAATTTCACTTAGGTTGAAAATAGCCTTGAGCACGTCGTCCTTCGGATGGGACTTTCCGGATAAATCTGAATCTGTAGTATCAGTTTTAACAATTATTAAGCCTATAAACCGTTAAATAGCGCAAATTTTTTGAAAAACATTTTTATTTTGATTTTTGTGTAGGATTCAGATAATCCGGTCGTTCTCTATCAGTTTTAACAAATATTAAATCTAAAAACCGTTTAAATGCAAGAAATTTGAAGAATGGAGTTTACCGAGATCAGGATCGCCATTTAGAAATCTAGCCAAGTCACTTAGGTCAGATGTTTTAATCGGGAAGATAAAAATAACTTTGAGCACGTCGTCCTTCGAATGGGACTTTCCCGATACATCTTAATCTTTCTTTGGTTGACCATCTTCGTTTCTGGATGCTGCCTATCTACCAACATAGCTCTATTAATTTGTTTTTCAGAAAATATATGAAAACGGTACCTCAAAGCCCACTTATATTCCACACTAGCAGTAATACCCAGCGTTGCCCGGGGAACTTTGAATTTTCTCCCAATATCTCCTATAAGTCTATTCAATCCTTCGACACCACATTCATGATGTTATAATTTTCGATTATTCATACGGAATAAGGCTTATAGTCCTTCAACTATAGTAACGCAAGTAAGTTTTTAAGACCCCTGGGCACCACAGCTAGTATGCGCCTTTCAACGCGGAAACCCCAGCTAGTGAATACTTGGCATTGCTGGGCACCACAGCTAGTAAGAAGTTAGGAACGCTGGGCATTACAGCTAGTATGTGCCTTGCGACGGCGGACCCCTCATTTAGTACGTAGTTAGGAACGCTGGGCACCAGGGCTAGTATGTTCCTTGCGACGGCGGACCCTACAGCTATTACGTAGTTAGGAACGCTGGGCACCACAGCTAGTAAGTGTCTTGTAACGGTGGACCCCACAGCTAGTGTTAGGAACGCTGGGTATCTCAGTTAGTATGTGCCTTGCGACGGCGGACCCCACAGCTAGTACGATATTAGGAACGCTGGGCACCACAGCTAGTAAATGCCTTGCAACAGCGGACCCCACAGCGAATACATAGTTACTACTACATGTGAAATTCATGACAATCCGATTACCCTTTAATCAGTCAGCATTTTTTTATGCTTTGCCCCCCCTTCCTGTTCAATTTTTGAAGATGTCACATAGTGTATTTTTCTATTTGGCCATCAAGAATACTATTTAAGAAATTCCATGACAATCCGATCATCCGTAAATGATCTATCACTATCTTCAAATTTACGCCTACCCCACAACCCCCCTCCCGTTCAAAACGTTGGGACGCCACACACCTTTTTTTCCTTTTTGGCTTTTAAAAATACTACATGTGAAATTTCATGACAATTCGACCATTAGTTAATGAGTTAGCACTATTTATATACTTAGGCCCCCCTTAAAACCCCCCTCCCGATCAAAATTTTGGGACGCCACATAGCCTATTATTCAATCGGGCTCAAAATAATGCTACATGGGAAGTTTCATAAAAATCTGTCCAGCCGTTTCGGCGTGATGCTGGAACAAACATACAAACAAACAAACACACCACGTTTCAGCTTTATTAATATAGATTTCTATATTGATAAAGCTGAAACGGGATTTGTTCGTATGTTTGTTTCAGCATCACGCCCAAATGGTCGGACGGATATTCATGAAACCTCACATGTAGCATCCTTTCGAGCCCGATTGAATAATAGCCTATGTGGTGTCCTAAAAATTCGAAAGGGAGGGGGGGTTGTAAGGGGGGACTAAGCATAAAAATAGGGCTAACTATTTAATAAATGGTCGGATTGTCATGAAATTTCATATGTAGTATTCTTAAAGGCCAAATAGAAAAATAGAGTGTGTG
Source organism: Aradus depressus (assembly GCA_963662175.1). NCBI lineage: Eukaryota > Metazoa > Arthropoda > Insecta > Hemiptera > Aradidae > Aradus > Aradus depressus. The sequence goes on from OY759219.1 coordinate 4,030,562, forward strand.
ACGTCACAAAATTGTGAACAGTTATTGGGATTTTAATTGAGCCCCCCCCCCCTGGAACTCCCCCCTACCATCTACCGATATCGCTGAAATTTGACAGGTTATGTCCTCAGTGGATTTTAATTTCAAATACGAAATTTGATGTTGATACATTCATTACGTCGGCATTTATTGAAATTTTGAACTGAGCCCACTCCCCGGAAAAAATGTTAAGGGGAGGGGGGTATGGGGGGGCAAGCATATAAATATTAGTTTCAAAAGCAATATTTAAAAATTGGCTGTGACCCTTTTGGGCGGGAGGGGCGGGGGTGCATTAATGCTGAATGAATCTCACATGGAGCTTTGTTCAAGGTGGTATATAGCCCTAATTTTAATAGGGTGGGTTTCCTAAGCCTAGGATAGGAGGACCACTTTGCGTGGTTAATAATAGCTCTCACCAGCGTTCTTAAGCACGAAATAGCTAGGGCATCCGATGTTGCAAGGTACATACTAGTGCGTTCCTAACTACATACTATCTGTGTTGCCCAGCGTTTCTAAGAACTTAAAAGCTGGTTGCACGGATTTTCAAGGCGCATACTATCTAAGGTGCCCGGCGTTCTTAAGTAGGAACTAGCTGTGGTTCCAAGTGGTACTAAGAACTTACTAGCTGGGCTGGCCGCCGTTGCAAGGCACATACTACGAGTACCTGTGTGGCCCAGCGTTCCTGAACACGTACCTGGGTAATTCCACACGAACTCAGCATGGCATGCAATGGGCCGATTTTTTTATCGAAAAACTGATGTCATTTTCGGATTCCTCGACCAAAAATTAGTCTAAATCCAACTTTTTAGATTTTTTCAACTGTAGTATACTGTAGTATACTATAATGACTTTTTCATCGATTTCAAGTTGGTAGAACTACGCGGTTCGATTATTTAATTCTCACAGTAAGGTTTTTGTTCAAAATATATGTATCGCACATGATTCTTATTGAAAATTGAACGTAGAATCTGAAAATGTCATCAAAAACTGCAAAATTATCATCTGGTTCATAAAAAACGCGATTTTTCGATTTTTTTGACTAATTTTTCAAAAACTTTTTTCGGCATGAGAATACAATTTTTTTTATCCTTACCATGCTCAACCAATTCAAAATTGATTGAACTTTGATGTTATTAACAAATTTCTTTAGGGAATCAATGTTTGACGGGTAAAAATTCATTTCTTCTCATTTTATGGATTTAATAGATTTAATCCCGTTTTTCAGCTAATTTGTTTTTAATATAAAAATGAATGTTACACATAATTTTTATTTGAAATTTTTCGTAGAATTCGAAAAATTTATCGAAAACTTGGTAAACTCACTACTATTACGTTAAAAACACATTTTTCAAATTTATTAAAATTTCATGTTTTTTTTCAGAATAAAATGTTGAAAGCTAGTATATTAATGAAAATTAAATCAAGAATGAAAATGATAAATGTCAGAAATAAGTTTTAACCTTTTTTTTTATTAATAAGGTCGAATGCCACACAATATTTCGTATCTGTGCTCACTTTTTTACATTGAATGACGTGATTATTCAAAGGGACAAATTCATGGAAATTGCGGGTACCAGGAATCGTATGAGCCTTGCTGGTTTCTACGTTTCGAAGAGCATCTACATCCTTTTTCCAAATGATTTCGAAGTGAATATTTTGGATGCGCTGTTTGCAAAACTCCAACAATTTTTCGGCATCAAGAATTTGTTCCTTGTACGGTCGTCGCAAACTTTCATTCTCTGCTTCTCTTTTAATCGTCCCTCCTATTCCGTCGCATGGTGACTTGCCGTGAGATGTCGCGATAAATGACCAGGTGGCGGTGAGTCCATATTTTAAGAGGTGCTCGCACAGGTACAAGAAGTTGTTGCAGTTCTTGTACTGGCCTGCGCAGCCGTCGCTAAAGTAATGAACTAGTCGAACATGAGGAAGTTTTCTTTTGACGAAGTCGATTATTCGGTCTTGGAATATATGGACGTAGGAAGTATCATGCTTTAAATCATCTGAGAGATAACATAAACTTTCATGTTTCAGTTCGTTCTCTTGTTTGTAGTAAACGACGGCAGGATGAACAGTGCAACTATTTTTAGTCCAATAGAACCCTTGCGCTTGATCTTGGCTGATAAAACTATAATTCTCGCTGAAGTCCATTAAAATTATACAAGCGTCATCTTCGAGTGATTCTTTGAGCTGCTTAATGTGTTTGAATTGTTCTCTGGTAATGAAAGCATGTGGTATAAGGTTCTGGAAAGCAGAACTTAAATTGTCGAAGAACTCAGATTTGGGTAAACAGCGAGTGATGAGTTCGGTCTTATCGGTGCTGACCCACTGTTTGAATTCAATCATGCTTTCTTCATCTAAGCTGTCATCTTCTATTTCTTCTTCAGTATCAGCTCCTGCAGACGATGAACCGATGCCGGAACGTCGATCGAACATATCCTTCAAAATTTCACCAATCCTTTCTTCTGTTGGGCATGTGGCGCACTCGCGTAGCATACATTATTTGTACTTCGGATCACACACAAGCAACGATATTACATCTTTTATTGAAAACTTGGAACCGACAGTGTGGAGTTGTAATTCTACATTCTGGTGAATGGTGCACACACAGATAGAATGAGTGCCTGGAGATCCGGCAAGCACACACCATGGTCGAAGTACACAGAAAGAAGAACATCCAATTTCGATGTTTGGATGTGCTTTTCGAACGCTGCAACATTTCTCGCAAATTGAGTAGTAACAACTGCTTTTGTTTGTAGACTTTTTTGCCTACGCTGACGCAGTCTTTCTTTCCAGGAAGCGTTTTGGAATAGCCACTAGTTTCATCGCAAAAAAATGAAGTGACTTTCTGCTTTACTTCCTCTGGCAGTCCTCTACTTCCAATTTTCTTGTCTGGAACAGAATACACGCCTTTTTCTTCTCTCAATTTGCAGGCAGCAGCAGCAGCATAACGCGTTATTTCCAAGTAGTCTTGTACTTTTTTCAGTTCAACGTTTGGTACAAGTGTCAGCAGTTGGAGTTTTGTAGCGTAGTTACAAGATTTGATGGCAATTTTGATCCTTCCCATAATAATATCGTAATGTGACGCCTTCTCCCTGATAACGTCTGATGCAGAACAGTCAATATCTTCTGTCACGTGGTACGCAGTTTTCAGTTTTTTACACATAATATCCGTCACGGTAGTGTAATCACTCGAAGGAAATTATGAAAAGAAAAGTAAAACAATATGTCAAACGAAGTTATCCCTGATTTACTAGTAAGGACAATTTAAATGTTGATTTTTTTTAAAATGTCGAAAATCAATAATAGAAATATGTTTACCAAGTTTTCGATAAATTTTTCGAATTCTACGAAAAATTTCCAATAAAAATGATGTGTAACATTCATTTTTATATTAAAAACAAATTAGCTGAAAAACGGGATTAAAGAATTATCGATTAAATCCATAAAATGAGAATAAATGAATTTTTACCCGTCAAACACTGATTCCCCAAAGAAATTTGTTAATAACATCAAAGTTCAATCAATTTTGAATTGATTGAGCATGGTAAGGATAAAAAAAAATTGTATTCTCATGCCGGAAAAAGTTTTTGAAAAATGAGTCAAAAAAATCGAAAAATCGCGTTTTTTATGAACCAGATGATAATTTTCCAGTTTTTGATGACATTTTCAGATTCTACGTTCAATTTCCAATAAGAATCATGTGCGATACATATATTTTGAACAAAAACCTTACTGTGAGAATTAAATAATCGAACCGCGTAGTTCTACAAACTTGAAATCGATGAAAAAGTCATTATAGTATACTACAGTTGAAAAAATCTAAAAAGTTGGATTTAGACTAATTTTGGGTCAAGGAATCCGATAATGACATCAGTTTTTCGATAAAAAATCGGCCCATTGCATGCCATGCTGAGTTCGTGTGGAATTACCCACCTACTAGCTGTGGTGCGAAGCATTCCTAAGAACCAATAGCTTTTGTGCCCTGCGGTTTTAAGCACACACTAGCTGTGGTGCCCAGCTGTTCCGAGCACTTACTAGCTGTGGGGTCCGCCGTTGCAAGGCACATACTAGCTGTGATGCCCAGTGGTTCTAACTACGTAATGGCTGTGGGGTCAGCCGTTGCAAGGCACATAAGCCTTATTCAATATGAATAATTGAAAATTATAACATCGTGAATGCACTGTCGAAGAATTGAATAGGATTCGAACGAAACGTATTACGAGAAAAGTCAAAGTTCCCCGGGCAACGCCGGGTATTACTGCTAGTATTATCATAAAGAACATGCCCAAATCAAACCCACAAAGATCTTAGTTAGCTAAAGGTGCATTCCATAAACCTTCACCAGTTATCACTACGAGGATACTTTCTCAATTTTATTTTTAGAAGAGAAATTATAAGACCAGCGAACATCCAACTTATCTTTTTTGGTGAGTAATTCATTTTAATGTTTTGTTTCCTCAAGATTTTATTTCTGGCTCACCTTTCATATGATTTCATTTTTATTTCTTTAGTTTGAAATGTAACTTGTCTCAAATAAGCCCCTTTAAGCCTAATCTATAATAATTGTATTTTAATCATTATTCATTATTTTAAATCTTCCAATTTTAGTCAGTATGTTTTTAAACATTTATGTATTAGTATTTAATCTATTGCTATGGAAAATAATTCATGGAATTAAATAACCATAGATTCACTTTTTTCTAATTTTGTCATGTCGGTACTCCAATTTCCAGTTTTTTAGCAGAGCCAGTGAATTAATATGAATTTTGAAAGACATCATGGAACCCTATTTCTAACAGTTACCAACTTGGTTAGGCTTATTAGTTGATGTGTTTTGAGGTTACGCCTAAGCTTTACTTGGTATTCTGTATTATTATCTGTTAAGTTGTATTATTAAAGTCACCTTTTCTCTCATTTTAGTTTTTGTTTGTTTCGATTTCAGTTGTCTGTTCTGAAGTTCATTTTTCGATAGCTTTGATGTTTTCCTTTGTTCATATACATAACAATTACGAGCGTATTCCTTCTCTTTTGTTTATTGTTAGCAGAAAATGTCAATTATCGGAGGTTTATTAAAAAATTCCAATAACGTCCAATGTAATGAATGTATCGATTCGAAATTTTATATTTAATAAATTCAAAATCTCAAAATGATGGCACATATTAATTGCCCCTGAAATTGGTTGAAGGGAGGGGTGAGGGGACTCTAACATCTGTAGATGTAATACATAGTATGAGGATTCAGATTGGCTTTGGAGAAAAAGCGAGAACATAATTGATTATTTTGTGCTGGTCCAGTTGCTCCAGCATTCTTCTAGTAGTAAGATTTTATAATAATTTATTCATGTTTAATATATTTATTTGTTTATAACATATAAATAAAGTTATAGTTATTATTGTTGTTGTGTTTAGATGGTGGTAAGTTGTCTGGAAGTAGTAAGCGAAGCAGTATGCGCTGTCGTGAAGTACATCCAGCCCCACGGAATGGACCACGACAGCATAACACCCAGGTCCACCCCTGCCACACCAAGGTCTGTATTCAATCATTTGTTATACTATATTTTCATATGATAATAATAATAGTTACATTTAGCATTTTAGGTAAATTTGTGAATAAGTTGGCCTCATAACACTAAAGGTTGTTATAACCAAAATAGGTCACTAAATAATTCCTCTTTATTAAATAAATTAGGGCCAAGTCCCCAATTTTCTAATATTATCCGCTATTGTATTTTATTAAAAAATAATGAGCGCTTTCAATCTGTTTTTTCATGCACTTGTAGTTCTCCTTAGGTCCCCTAGACTGCTCTTAATCACAAGTAATATGACGTTGACTTAACGGTCTAGTCACAGGAAAATGTATACTTGCAGACATTGCAGAAGTTCGTTTTTTTTTTTTTTTTTTTAAGTGAAATAACATTACTTATTAGGCGTGAATAGTGTTTCTTGATATATTTTCGTTTTTTACTCCATATATTTCTGCTAGACCGTTTATTTGAGTAAGTATTAAAAACAATATTCCACATTTAATCTATATTTTATTGATTGTTTTGCGGTGTACTAGCTATACTTATGAAGACACATTAGAACTGTTTTATTGAATCTGTTCTCTAACACTATTTAATCCAATATAACTCATCAAACTGTTTGAGGACGCCGAGAGCTGAAAGGTAGTGTGCTTGCTTACTGAACTCTAGATCTTGCCGACCGTAACTAACATCAATGTCTCTGGAAGGTTTCACGAAATGCAATGTTACAAATTTGTTACTTTTAATGTAATAAACTTTTTTTGATATTTATATCAGAGTACAAACAATTTTAAATGAAAAGTTCTACTATTTCAACTAAGGGATGTTGAGTGGTAACGAGGTTCATTGTGTAACGCCGGTGTTCGTTCCCTCGTCAAATTTGATATTTTACTCAATTTATGAAATGAATTTTGCGCGTTGTGATTGGCATAACGATTAACTGAACGACCCAGCTGCCAGTTGGTTGTCATACTATGATAGGACAACTGTCCTTAAACGTTCAGTAACTGTGGACCTGATCCTATGTTTCAACGTCTCATAAACACGATTGGATATTAGATATACAATTACATTTTGCCTACCGAGATATAGTTCCCTAGGATAAGGTAGGGGTGTCTAACGAGTACCTAACATCGCACACGTTCAGGCCCATCACTTAACGTCCCATCCGGAGGAGAGCGTGCTCAAGGGTTTATTTTATCTACCAGGTAAGAAACTAATCTATTACATTTTTGCCTTATAGATAGTTATTATGGAGTAGTTTCATAGTTGGAGATGATTATTGGAGTGGTTCCATAGGGGTAGTTCCAGTTTGTTTGGAGTACAATTATATAATGAGGCAGAAATTAATTTGAGAGGGAGAAGGAGAGGGGATGTAAAAATGTAGTGGGTAGTCACATTAAATAGTTTACCACCATGTTATACTTTGCATCTGAAATCTGCAGAAACGGGGTGTAACTGTGTTTTGGTCATATAATTTTTTTTTTTTTATTTTTGGCAAGAGAGTGTTATAATGAGGGAGTTGACTAGTACAGACCATCCTATACTTGTATACCAAATATGGAACTACTCCATAGTGATAATTAACCAATTCCGATAAATATTTTGTAAAGATCTAAAGTAATGATAAATACAAACACTTATTTTCAAGTTGGTTGCCATGGGTTACAATTTAAACATTACTTTGAACTATTCCCCAAAGCACCTACCTTATTGTACATTCTTTGGAGCGCTATTCTTTGTTCGTATCCTATATACCCCTTTCAGTTTTCTCTAAAACTTGATGAGATTATTTATTTAATCCATACTAATATACAAAAAGTTTGTCTGTTTCAGGTAATCTCGAGAACTACTTAGCCGATTTGGATAATTCTTTCACCGTTGGGAAACTTATTTCTTCCCGGTGAACATAGGCTATTTTGTTTATTTATTGTTATTTCATTTTTGAGGGTTGAAAGTGTAACAGCGGCCAGAGTAGGCCCATTGTGTGCGACATATATCCTTCACGCTTTATCAAGACGGAGCTGTGGATTGATGGTAAAAATGAACCATCGGAGGAGAAACGGTCGACTGTTTTTGAAGGGAGACCGAAAACTTAGTTGATTAATTCCTACTGGGGAAGTAAGTATGTTATATGATTCACCGACCACTTTTTCCTTAGTTTTGGTTTTGTTAAAATGTCAAGGAAACTAGAAATTTTATTTTTGTATGTTTTATTCTATTTCTATATAATGTCCCAACTAGAACTGAAGTGAACATATGTCTGTGTGTTCCTTCCGAAAGCCTCTCTCCGACCTTGTAACCTTCGGTGCTACAGCCCCATCTCAACTGTAGTGGAGCCTGGAGCCGAGGTGGGAGGACCAACACCACAAAGGACCAAAGCTCTTTCTAATTAATAATCAACGCTTGTTTCTTTCTAACTATATATTATTATTGAGACGACACCTCCACAGGCGCCTCTTGAACGACCGCAGCCGGTTGCTAGGAACCACTATTCTCCTTCGTCTCAACCGAGGATCTTTTATTCCATAGGTGATATGTTATATGAAGAAATAGACAAAAAGATATGCCACCCAGTGGTAGGTCCTCGGGACGAAAATGTATCTTAATTATTAGGACAAGAACAGAAAAAATAATAATAATAATAAATAAAAATGAATTGAAAGACAATTTTGATGGATGGGTAAGAGAGATGATAAAAGTAAAGGAAAATAATGTAAAAAATATATATATATATTAAGAACGAATATGATTCAAGGTGGCAGAAAGTCGCGGTACCATCTTCTCTTCAACCTTTGTGGGGGTTTTGTGGTAAGTGTTGTGAAGATAAAGTACGTACTTCTGGGTTTGTATGTGTGTAATTTTCTAAAACGCCGTATGTAAGTAGTTTGTGTTGTTTCGGGTACTGTGTGTATCATAACATCGTTATGAAGTGTTCTGTAATGTATGGGGGGCATTGTGTTATCAGTCTGAGGGTTTTTGACTGAAACGCCTGAATTCGTTTGATGTTGGATGTTTTTGCTGAACCGTATATATGTGATCCGTATGTCCATAATGGTCTCAGTAAGTAAGTGTAACAGTTCCGTTTTTGTGTCATGTCTAATTTTGATCGTCTATTTAGAAATCCGTAGAGTATTTTGAGTCGACGGTTCAGCGTGTTTCGTGTGAGACGTGTGTGAGGGTTCCATGTCAGTCTTCGATCTAATATCAGTCCTAGGTATCGTATTATTATTTAGTATAGAGAGGGGAGGGGCTTGTAGATGAAAACGGGGGCCATGTTTCTCGTCTAAGTGTAAATCTAGAAAAATTGAATTTAAAAAAATGGCTTTATTATTAAAGTATTTGGTTTTTTTACCTATCGAAAAAGATTCGGTACTGAAAAAAGTGGGGGCCTAAATGGAAGAAATTCCCTCATTTGTTCCTTCGTTATGGACCCGTAATAGCCTTATCTTTAGACGAAAACATAAAATTTCTGTTTAAAACGTTTCTCTCTTTCTTTTTAACACACTATCTGTGGTTATTATAAGATGAAATATATCAGTTCACTTTTTACAAATAAAGTAAGATTTAAATATGGGGCCCAAAAGGAATAACACCCGTATGCTGTTAACACCAGGCAGAGTTTGGACAAAAGTATCCTTTTGTTTATTTAATAGTTTTATATGTAAATTATGTTTTAACTTTTTTTTTTGTTTTGAAAATGTAAATGCAAGAATAATGTGTGTGAATTTATTTAGTCCCCCAGATTGACATCAATGAAGAGAGAAGCCCATCGTGTTCGTAGTCAGCTGTTCTGAGGTAATGTTATAATATATCGTCAGTGATGTGACAATACCTCATAACTGCAGTAACATTTATGTTATACTATAACATATGTTATGCTTATAAGTTTATGTTATGTCTATTATGTTATACTTATAAGTTTTGCAGGAGAGACAAAAACTTGTTTTAGGTGACCCTCTGGAGTCATACGATAAATTTTATATTAGTTTTGTGGTAAATATCTGTAAAAATTTATTTATGACCTAAACAAATGAACTCAGAATTTTGAAATTAATTTATTGTACATAGGAGCAAATATTTTATAGATGGGTGATATTGCAGGAAAGTGAATAATTTAGGTAATAGATTGATAAATAATTCATTGACTAATATTAGAAAAGAACATTTTTTATTACAATAGGAAAAGAAAACCTCCAAATATTATTAATTGTTCTCATACGGAAGCGAGTCATAATACGCATGACAATCCTTCGGAATAACACTTTTTAGTTGTAAGTGCATCCATTTTTTATTGCTTAATTTTAATTTTTCTCCGTACATCTTTGGATAACTTTCAATAGGTGCGTGCTATTTTCTTTATCCTACAAGGAAGATTAAGCCAAGGCTTATCTATATCAAGTTTTACTTGAATAACTCCTTCGGCACTATAGTTTATGACCTGTTACTTGAGAATCTAATGTTGTTTTCCCAGGTCTTATTGACTTATAGTGCTGATGTTCCTCCAAAGAATGATTGTCAAAATATGTATAATCTAGTTGCTTATATTTATAGGGTGTTGGTTGCTCTTAAAAAATCATTTGGTAAATAAATCTTTCTGTTTTTGAGTTTGCGCTCAATACAGCTGTGGACTGAATCCACCTCCATTTGAGATTGACCTTTTTCAAAAAATGTTTGTGTAATGGATATATTGTACAGCGTAGATAAATTAAGTAGCGCATTTACTGCAATTTAGTCAATACTGCATTTCGGTTTTGGAAAGTGGAACCACCACTGTATATTATAATTGGAATTTTAAGAGGCAAACTATTTTCTTTCAAGTAGATCACAAAACATGATACGTAAGTTGATGCGCATAGATCGGAGTCAATTTGTATAGTTTAAAAGTTTATTGACCTGAGTTTACGAAGCTCTTTCTTAGGCGACTCATGTATTTCGTTGTACTCGTACTCCTCATAAACCCCTTTACTGATCACATTGAAATTTACCACGATGGTAGTGGATACGGTGACGATGGTTTACTACTAAAAAAATCTGAAATCGAACATACCACAAAGTAAATATCACCGAAAAACGAAATCCCCATTAAAATCAATTGAGAGACAAAATTCTCGCGCAAAATTGAATTTTTCAATTTCAAATATAAAAATCCGGGCGAAGATCTTTTCGGTTTACCATCGGACACCACTTTTTTTGAGCCGTTTTTTTCAGTGTTGCTAGAAAAAAATCAATTGAAATCTATTTAAAGTATTAATATATTCATAAAGAACATACAAGGTGAGAAGTTTTTTTTTTTTTGATTTGTGGCCTTATGGTCTAAGCATATCAGCCATTTATTTACAATGATATGTTATACAATAATATGGTTGACAAAAATGTATCTGAACAATGTATCAAGAATTTCTCGGTTTTTGGTTCGCGACACTATTAACTGGACTGTAGTGGGGAGCATCATCTTGTTTTGAATGAGGACACTGTACATATTTTCACGTTCTGAGCTGGTAAGTGGACAAGCCAAGAGGAGATGGTTCGCATCCGCTTCTTCTTGCTGTTGGCAGGTACAGTATGGTGATGGAAGAATGTGCATCTTGTGAAGGTGACAAGGGAGCCGATTGTGATTAAGACGAAGGCGAATGATAGTTGTGAAAAATGATCTGGGCTTGTCGTACGTCTTGAACCATGGTTGGGTGGGAATCTTGGGCTGAATAAGGCTGTAGTACCTACCCCCTTGTTCTGACTCTGGCAGGAAAAATCCACTTGCCATCTACGTACAGCATAGTTGTTGAGGTGAGCTCTGACATCACTGGTGGATACCACCTCCCATTGTCTGATGCCAGAGTCAACAGCTGTCTTTGCCAGCTTGTCCACCGCCTCGTATCTGTTGGAGCTGTGGCCTTTGACCCAAACCAGGTAGACTGTGAGAAGTTACTGATAATTATTAAAACGTTAACTGAGTTTTTTATACACATATGCCTGACTCAGCTCAGTTTTTGTAACAGCAGAATGTATTGCACACCTATTAAATAATTGTATAGTTTAATATAATCGCTAGAAACAGTGTTCATGTAAACAAGTAACTATTAAGATAGGAGGTTATGTCAGCTGTTTTCAAGTAGAATAAGATAGGAGATATTGCACGTCATGTTCAATGATATTTCAAATAGAATGCACCAAACTGTTGAGTTTTGGTAAAAAGTGTAGATAGGAGGTATTGTTACATCACCGACGATATATTGTGTGCTCGTCCTTAACACTTGGGAAGAGCCCCAGTCATTTTATTGTCTGTTCCAAGAACCACTGTTTCCTTATGTCTCAACAGTTGAGATGTTGCCGTTTCATACAACCGATTGTCTCGATAGTTCATAATTAATATTATAAGTAATTTTTATTAACATTAATACATAATTATTCATTATGAAATACATGTAAATGTAAAGTTAGCAATTTTCCTAAAAGAAGATCTGGGGAAAACTTTTGGAAGTGTTAAGTTCTCGTTTAGGGCAGGAGCTCTACCAGGTTTTTAGGGTCGGAAATAAAACAGTGGGAAGAGAACCTCTTATTTCTAAAGAAATCTCGTCCCACAACATTTTATTTTCACGCATAAAAAATGTATATTTTGTAGCAAACAAATTATTCATACCTCATAACTAGTAACTTCTGGCCTACGAATTACACCTTTAGCAGTGAGTAATCGCTTGCATGAAGCAGGCTACAAGAGAGGACCAGCAAAAAAGAAGCCACTCATAAGCTAAGTAAACCAAAAATATGCGATTTGGTCATTATAGGATTTTCCAGGACTCTCAAACTGAGACGTAGTAGAGGATAAACTTGGAAACAAAACAGTGAGTCACTATCAAGTTTTTTTTTTTTTCTTCATTGTCCAGAATAATTTAAAGTTAGGGTATTTTATGAAGAAAAAAGCTTCATACATCAATAGAATATATTAAATTATAATAGACATATGGCTAATACTTCAAGGGTCATCATGAGAATGACGTCACATATTTTAATTTATTGCAACATTCCCCCTCACGATCATGATCGATTTTGTAATCCTAGTCTTGATGGGATGTGTAGAATTTCAACCTATATGGTTTCTCGGATAAAGTCCTCTTTAATAGAGATGTGCTTGGAGCGAGATCTAACAATTTGGTTTATGCTCAAATTTCTGGCAGCCTGGTTATTAAATATAAATTTAATCCAGCGGCTGAAGCTAGTTGTTTTAGATGGATTGCTTCTTTTGAGGCAACAGTTAAAGACACTCAGCTTCCACTGTCGAGAGGGCGACGGTGCGCTGTTTCCTTGACTCCCAGCTAATTGCTGTATTGGCATATTTAAAAACAAAGCCGGTGTATGATTTACGATCAATAGTGCTGTGTTCCTGACAACCCTCTGACTGTATATTCTTATTCCTTATTTATTTATTTTTATTACTGACTTATTATTTTTCTAGTGTATTTTTTTTTTCTCAGTTAAGGGTATTTTTTATTTTATTAGTTTTTCTCACGTACTTGCCGTAGCAACACTGATGTTGTTTTGAAGGGTAGGTTTCAACTGTTTATTTTAGGGTTTGACCAAATGTTTTTATTTTATTTTTTAAATGAACAGTGTAACAGGTTGTGTGAAGTTTAATAAAAACTTATTTTCTAAGTTTCCACGCTCATATGTTGACTTACATAGGGCCTCAAGTGTGTCACGTTTAAAGGAATTAGGTAATGTGCAGGATAAGATTGAACCGGCAGTTGTAAAAGGTTGGGTGAAGTCTATAAGACGGATGAAAACAAATGTTTTTATTGATCTTAACGATGGTTCTACATGCAAGTCATTACAGATTATAATTCCTAAAACTGATTTCAATGAAAACATTACTCATGGATGTTCTCTCGTTGCCTCTGGCAACCTACTTAGAAATCACAACGACCAAATGGAATTATTGGCAAAAAAAGTTGAAGTTGTAGGTAAATGTGATTTAGAAGAATATCCTTTTCGCCCAAAAAAAATATATTCAGAAGAATATATTCGTCAATATCTGCATTATCGGTTTCGAACAAGCAAATTTTCTTCTGTAATTCGAGTAAGACATAAGGCTGCTGTAGCATTACACGATTATTTTGAAAATAATGGTTTTATAAATATTCATACTCCAATTATTACTGGTAATGACTGTGAAGGAGCTGGTGAGATATTCACAGTTTTGCCAAATGACACATCTGGAAATATAGGAAAACCAGAAGTCCCTCGAGAAGAGATATTCTTCAGCCAGAAGGTCTACCTAAGTGTCTCCGGTCAGCTTCATCTGGAAACTGCAGCCAGAGGTCTTGGTCAGGTGTACTCCTTCGGCCCTATATTTCGAGCTGAAAATTCAAAATCAAGACTTCATCTTTCTGAATTTTATATGGCAGAGGCAGAATTGGCTTTTGTCACATCACTTGAAGATGTGACAAATATTGTTGAAGATTTAATAAGATATGTTACAAGGAAAATTATTGAGGATTGTCCCGATGACATCCATAACTGTAGGAAGTTAGTCACAGAACAGAACGATACTAAAGAAATGGTAGATTTAGAAGAGACCATTACAGATCCTTTTATAAAAATGAGTTACAATGAGGCCAGTGATATTCTTCTGAGGAACAAACACAGGCTGAAGTCTCAGCCTATGGTTAATAAATCTTTCACAAAAGAACAAGAACTATTCTTAGTTAATTTCAATAATAGTAAGCCTATTTTTATAACAGATTGGCCTATTCATCTGAAGCCTTTTTATATGAAATCAAATTCGGGGACAGTGTCAGCCTTCGACCTTCTGTGTCCTTTGGTCGGAGAAGTATGTGGAGGCAGCATCAGAGAAGACGATTTTATTAAATTAAAAGGTGTACTTGAACAGAAAAATTTACAAGACAAATTACAATGGTATTTAGATTTACGCAAATTTGGAAATGTTTCGACTGGAGGTTTTGGGCTAGGTTTTGATAGATTTTTACAAGTTTTGTTGAAAATTCCTAACATAAAAGATGTAATTCCTTTCCCAAGATGGCCACACAACTGTCAAATGTAATAGAAATGTTCCAATGTCGGTAATTATCCAGAATTTAACTGCCACTTATTTTTTTATCAATTTAATTTTTATTATACTCATATGTTTTTTGACAGGCCTTGTTCACAAGCATGATTAGGCCTTTTTTTTTTTGGCCTTATGTGCGATGTATATTAGCCATGTCACTGTGTTATCTAGTTATTTACAACATCCATGGCCCCGGGAGGGAGTTCTATCGAGGAAATAAAACTCACTCCCGGACGGCATATGATTAGACCTTAACTTTCTGTTGATTTGTAACTTTTGTATCCGAAAGAATAAAAGTCTGACCCATCCGTCGGATCGAAATAATACAGGTTCTTCGGTTTTGTATTTCATGTACACTTATATCGCTAGGTACCTTAGAACAAGACTGTCACAACTCAAAAAATATCTAATTCGTACTAAACTCATAGGAAGAATGGTAATATGGTATACTTTTTTATGGAAGTGTTACAATTGTAACTTCTAATTCTGCACACCAGAGAGCAGATATGTCGGTCTTCCATTGTACGAAAAGGTAGGGCTTTAAAGGGTGTTACGGTGGTGAAAGTTAAGTAAAATTGGCTTAAAAGTAAGTATTATTAACCGTGTAAAAGCTTATTGCTCTAGCAGCTTTCTAAATAAATCAAAAGTAAAGTACCATTAAGGATCAGTGAATTTTAAAACGTGATTTCCCAAAATTCACATTTTTTCAGTTGTGACAGTCTTGTTCTGAGGTAGCGATATAATACCATAAGAAAACCTACTTCTTTAAAAGGACTGACGGGAGGGTCAACATTTTATTTTTTCGAATCTCATAGGAAAAGTGAGGAAAAAATTCTGGAAAAGTACCAGTGTTGTTTACATGTGAAGTTGTGATGACACCTAGTTAGCCTACTTTCCATCGCGACAGCTGAGGTAGTTTGTACATATTAGTATAAACAGAATCATTGAACTCCCGATCAATTCAATATTTTGTAAACAGTAGTTTACCTTAACAGGTACCTTAGATCTCCAGTGCGCAGGTGTTCCAACTAAATTTTGTTGATTAGCGAAACTTTAATGGTTTGCAGGGTATTTTTCAAAAATGTGTTGTGTCTGTTATGAGCCAGCCTTTGGAACCCTAAAAGTGACATATTTCTCATAATCATAATGATATGCCATACGTCCATAGTATTTCTTTATTATATAACTTTCTGTTCAAATCACCATCCATATCCATATAAACTATTGCTATTTTTTGACTTTTCAAAATTGTTCCTTCAATTTAGAGATATGTTGAAGCCAGTTATTATTAGCTAAAACTCAAAAATTAAGGTGAAAAGAGAAGCAAAGTGAATTACGATATTATTGGATTTTCACTTAAAAATAAATATTTTCTGGATCTGCTGGTTTTCAAACTTCATTAACCCGAAATGACATCTGTATCAGTTACAGTTCTGTCAATGTAATATAGGATCCTCAATCTAAATAATTAATTAATACATAACGACTGATGTTATTTTTGTAATCAACATCATATCAAAGGTTCCCAGGGTGCCATGATGGTCCACCACAGACAAATAATATTCTGATATATTTGAACTTTTTTTTTTATTAAATAAAACAACCATGTTTTTGAAATATTGTCTATTTCATAAAAATGTTATATATGTACATACAATGGGCATTACACCATTGTCAGTTTGTATGCGAAATATCCTTCAGTGGCGGCAAAATGTATTTGCACACTACATTTTTTATTCGTACAACGTCACTCTGGTGGACATGAGCCCGACTACTGTGGTAGTCCTTAATTTTGCCTACCCTAATTTTTATTCATCTGGGATAGGGGTCTTAAACGAGTACCTGACATCGCACAGGCTAATGGAAAACTTTTACCATAACGGACGGTCGCCATTTTGAAGGTGTTAATAAATTGAATTCACATTCATGCTAAGCGTTTCAATACCTTTATATATAAAGTATATTATGAACATTTATTTGTTTCGTACAAACACAATTTTGCGCGTATCCTATAAATAATAGTTATGTCTATGAAACTAAAACTATGCATCCTTGAGCATAAACTGAAACATTTGACAAGTATAACAAAAATTGACTCGATTTGTGGCGGATAGAGAGATCTAATCTTATCTTCAACTATCTACCTTTAATACTGAACAATTATTCTATCTCCAATTTTATTGACTCCCCATTTACCAATTCGGGCTCCTCATTTACAATTTCATCGTAAACCATAAATATTCTTTGCTTAAATCGTCTTTTTTGTGCATCATTTAGTTGCTTGAGATCAGGCAATAAACTCTTCAAGAAGAGTAGATCGCTGTCGATGTCCTTCTGCCTGTTGGTACAGGTACAGCTGCACCTTGCAGAACTCGGCAATGTTGCTTTCTCCCGTTTCCTCTTTCTGCTGAAGACAACTGGGGGCCGGTGAACAGACACTTCCAAGGAGGCTCTGCTCCGTCTATGTTCCACTTCTACCAGCTTCTCTCCCAACATTTGTTCTTCTCCTTCAAAATGTTCTTGTGGTGTTTCAAGAACATTTAGACTTGGTTCGAACACAATTCCTTGCGGTGTCTCAGCAGCATTTAAACTTTCATCGAACTCAATCCCAGGGTAGCTTTCCGACATGAAACTATCAAAACCATCCAAATTTGAATCCGTATTTTCAGAGTGGGATTGCGGTTGTGCAAATGGAATTACAAATTTCATTGCATTTTCCAAATAGTATGGTTTCTTCTTCTTACCCGAGGACCCCCTTTGATTTTTACTTTTCAGATACCTGACGAGGCTAATTCTTAACATCCTCCATCTTGATTTACATTCCTCAACTGAAAAAAAATATATATATATAAGATTAACATCAGTACAGAATTTGTTTAAAAAATATTAAGTCTTTATTTACTTATAAATAAAAAATACACACATACAAAAAATCTAAAATCTTATACTAAACACGACCTCTTGGTCAGATGACCATCAGAGTGTAATCGTCAAAATTTACATATAAAGAAGAAATCAAGTACATCTATCACTTAGCATTCAAGTATAGAACAACAAAATACAATTAATTACAACTTGTTTAAAAATCAAATTATACCTTCGCCTAAGTACATACTTAATAAATTTTATTTACAAACAAGGAAGAATCTTATCAATATAAATATATATCTTTGATCTTGAAGATTCAAATCAAACTGGTCATAATCTGGTTCGGTATACTAATATTAATTTCAGATATTAATTATGAATCATAAGATTTGAGCCTAGTTATAATAAATGTTATAAAATGATAATAAAAATGAATACGACTTAAAAAGGTTAATAAATGGTAATAAGTAATATTATATATATAATATTAGGAAAAATAGAATAGCATTAGATCACAATAATGATTTAAATTGTATTCTGGTTAAACTATGATATTTTTTACTCGTCGAGAATAATTAGCAAGAGAGGTCCAACATTTTCTATTCAAGTACCTCATCATTTCATCCCCGGTTAGTTAATACAGAAAATATTATGTTAAAATTTATGGGGAGGAGAATGAATACTAAAGTAAAAAAAAAAAGATCGTGTTCTCGTAAATCAAGAAAACGTATTAAAAAAAACTATTGTCGATCTCCGCTGTAGAGATAACACAACATTAGTGCACAAGGAACAAAGAGATATGTTTGTGTTAATGACTCATGCCCGGGGTTCAACTACTATAAAGTATCGCCTACTACCAGAGGACTTTGGGCGCCACATGAGCGCGAGTCTTACGTGGATCCTAAATTTACCCTCACCTAGGTTTAGTTAGGGTACGAGTACCTGACATCACTTAACGTCCCATCCGAAGGACGGCGTGCTCAATGTATTTTTTACCTCTCAGATGAAAAGGAATTTAACACGCTCAATAAGATATAATTTTCGGACTCAAGGGACTTCAAAAAGTGTAAACCCGTCAAAAACTCGTTTTTCAAATTTCACAAGAAAACATAATTTTCTTTATAGATATAATGCAAAAAAAAAATACACTAGTTCAAATGTTTCAATAATATAATAATATATTTATATTAAACACATGAATGAACATTATTAGTTATTTAATAAAAACATTTTTTAAATCCTACCTGAACTTTTTAGCTCATTCGCTACTTTTAGCCAGGCTTTTCTTTGAGCATTCCTATTTGAATAGTTGTCCGAATGTTTGTTATAAAGTTCTTCATATTTCTCAACAGCAGCGACCAGAGATTTATTACTAAAATGTTTGTCGAACTGCATTTTCAATTTGAATCTGTAATTTGTAATAGAGTAATTAAATTTAAATAATCATTTAGGATATTGACCATAACATTTTAAATCCTTCAACAACTATTATCAAGAATATATAAAATTTATTATGTGACTACCTGCCTGTAGAATGTTTCACAGTTAATGAAAGAGCGAACAATATTTCCTGAAACACATTTTAATACAATGTTTCATGTTTCACATTTCATTGACCCAAGTTACGTCACTGATGAGGTAAGATTGTGAAAAAAAAGAACATATCGATACATAGAGGTATTCGATACTTCCTATTCGTTTGCATATGAGTTTTTGACGCTTGAAATTAAATTTAGAATAAGAAACGATAAATTTGGGATAAGATACGGGAACAATAGTTTTTTCAACGAAGCAAATTTGGATAAATATGGTTTTATCGTGTTTCAACGGTTTTATTTTTCTGAAAATACTTCAAAATTAAAGATATTCCTTAATTTAAATATAGCAAAATTCTAGAACGAACTGTTTGTTGAATGGTATATTCCATATTAAGTTATTCTGTGGTACCATAACAGCCTCTGGTAGCTATTAATGATTCTAAATCACCAGTTCCACCATTATGGTATCCTCCTAAATTTCAAAAAATCATCTTCGTCATTTTTTTCAGTGAGTACTTTCCGATATGTATCGGAGTTAAAATGAAGGAAAAATACCGCTTTCTCTCAAAACATAAAAACATGTGAGAATGCACCTTACTAAATTCATGCACATTTAGTGAGCGTCTCTACAAAAAAATGTCCCCCTCTCCCCTCTAACTGAAGATTTAAAAATATTATTCAAAGAAAGTAGTTAACTCAAATAATTAAATAATCTAGATAATAATATTATAAAGTTAAAATAACAATGAGTTGTAATTCAGTAAAATTAATGAAACGTAAAATACTTCAGAGATTCAATATATTTCACTAATATGCACATATGTATATCCATGAACTTCAAAAAAAAAATTTAATTCTTATTTCATGAATAAAGAATGAGTATACTTTTAAATAATGTATCAATATATATTTATGGAATACAATTTGAAAGAAGTAAAGTTGCTAACACTGGGTTTGTCATCTCTCATGCTGCTACGGCCATTTTAGTTCAAGTTGTGTCTTTTATTCATTGTGTGAGGTGTTCATTTTAGGTGAGATTTTATATTATAATTATAAGGTTTATTTAGTTTTGTTACATAATGTTTAAAATTTCTTTCAGTTCGCCGTAGAAATATTTGTAAGCTTTATTATTTGTATTATCCTTATTTTCTGATATTCGATTTTCTGACCATGTGGTTCCGACACTTACATATTTTCGTTCTCGTGGTGTTTTAAATGTTTCGTTATTTTTAAGATTTTAATTCCATATTACATACTACTTACCACTTGGAAAGTGATTCATTGAAAAATTATGAAACCTGTTTTTTAAAATTTGATGAAATTTCCTTGAGCTGAATAACTATAAACAATATCTTTTTGTGTATGATTAAAAACAATACAATTATCGCTGCCTTAGTTAATTGATAATAATAATACCTGTATTATAAGCTGTTATTATTACCATTTATTTGTGCCAATATGTAAACCTGTTTACAGCGTTTATGGAAGGGGTTATGTCGAAAGTACCTACACGTAACAATTTATTTTTTAAGGCTTATTCGACTTTGAAAATATTTAACCAATTTAGATAGAATATAACAATGTCTGACCGGCAATGGAAACTATAGTTTTTCTTACAATCTCGAGCAGAGTTTAACATTATCTTGTGGTAAGTTGAACAAAACGTGCCATCTATGTACGCAAAACTAGTTTATAACAGTGATATCCAACAATAGATTCCAATTTCTAGCATTTTCGCGTTGACTTGAATTTACCTGTATTTACTTGATTCGGATTCTAAATTTTCTATATATTTGCGAAGTGAGTCTTATTCTTTGCAAATTGGATGCCAGCCCATTATCACCAGTCCCCAAACTTTTCCTTTAATTGAATTATTAAGCCTCTTTAACGCGTCTCAAGGCACTGAGGCTTTCAGACCCGTAAGTCTTTAGGTCACCTTGTTACTAACAATGATTCTTGAAGACATTTAAAGGCCCTTTAAGTCACAAATAGGATTTCAGAAAGTCTCTTTAGGCCACCTGGTTATTACGACATCCAATTTATTTGTTGTGTTTTTATGTAATTAAAATAAGTTTTTTAAATGAATTGCGAACATTCTGAAATTTATACCGAAAATTTCTTGTTTACTTATATTTTTGTTGAATGAATTATTTTGTATTTGCTATTTTCTGTTTTTATTTTTGGAACACTAAATTGTCTTGAAAGCAGTTTTGATCATACTGTTGCTTCTGGTGTGATTCATTAAGTTGTGCATATTGTTTATACAGTTAAAGGATCTGGAAAGTGCCTCTTCGTTTTAGTTATTGAAGGTAAGTCGTGTCTCCTTTATTAGTTTAAGTGTTGTTTGATCAAAACTGCACCTTCTGTTTATAACATTTTGATTAGTTTGTTTTGTTTTTAGGAAGGAACTATGCCACAGAATGAGTACATCGAGCGGCACAGGAAGCTGTACGGGAGGAGGATGGACTACTATGAGAGGAAAAGGAAGAGGGAAGCCCGTGAGCCGCACAAGAGGGCGGAGAAGGCGAGGAAGTTGCGAGGACTGAAGGCGAAGATATTCAACAAGGAGAGGCGGAACGAGAAGATACAGATGAAGAAGAAGATCAAAGCACATGAAGAGAAACAGGTGAAGCAGAAACATGAGAAGGTGGCAGAGGGCGCTCTCCCCGTCTACCTCCTAGATCGTGACGTGCAGTCCAGGGCAAAGGTTATATCGAACATGATCAAACAGAAGAGGAAGGAGAAAGCGGGGAAGTGGGACGTCCCTATACCCAAGGTGAGGGCCCAAGGCGACTCAGAGGTGTTCCGGGTCATCAAGTCAGGCAAAACAAAACGGAAGGCATGGAAACGAATGGTAACCAAGGTGTGCTACGTTGGGGAGCAGTTCACAAGGAAACCGCCAAAGTTTGAACGGTTCATCCGACCGATGGGACTCCGGTTTAACAGGGCCCACGTGACACACCCAGAACTCCGTGCCACGTTCCAGCTCCCCATCATTGGAGTGAAGAAGAACCCCAGCTCTGCCATGTACACCTCACTGGGGGTCATCACCAAGGGGACTGTGCTCGAGGTCAACGTGAGTGAGTTGGGGCTGGTGACTGGGGGCGGCAAGGTCGTCTGGGGCAAGTACGCTCAGGTCACCAACAACCCGGAGAACGACGGATGTATCAATGCTGTTCTTCTTGTATAAAATATAGATACCCTCTTTTATACATTGCTTTTTCAATTCTTCTATTTACCCTTTACCATTTGCAACCTCCGAGAATTCTGCTTGACTCATTCAGAGGCTTAGTAGGAAAACCTCGTGATATATATATATATATATTGGTAAGTGGTTGGATATATAATTGGTCTATTTTTCTACTGATGAACTGAAAACTAATTATATATATATATTTATCAGGTTTTCCTACCAAGCCCCTGAAAATATAAATGATTTACACATAATATGTTATATACATTATCAATGATGTTAAAACGCAATCTCGCATGTCAAACATGAAATTTTGAATTTTTATAGATTCTAGATTCTGCTGAATTAAGGCCATGATTTGCATTAATCAGAGAATATCCGGCATAAAATTGGTAATTATATGAACTGTAAATTTGCCTCCTGTTTGTTCTGAGAAATTATGTTATTTGACGTAGAAGGTTGCGTTTCAACATGACGATATTATAACACTAAGGAATAATTAATAGTTTAAGAAATGGAAATTAATGGTGATTAATATTATATAAGAGTATATATAATTGGTATATTTTTTTTACTGATGAACGGAAAGCGAATTATATACATAAACGAGTTATATCTTTGGTAGGAGGCAATAACAGTACATGTCAATTTTTCAGAACAGAAAATGTATTTTGCCACTGACACATTTTTTTGAACTGCCAAAGAATTAGGTCTACAATTACGTGAGAGACATTACCGACTTGTCCTCTTCTCACCACTTCTAGAGATTGACTTCACATTGTGAAATATGTAATAATACTGTTTTGGCCAAAAATGGACTTGTACTCTTTTTCCCGCCCATCAAAGATATATTCCCAAGAAAAAGTTTAATTCTAAGGCTACACTAATGTCATTCATGAACAGGATCTTTGAGATCTCGGGTTCTTGTAGCCTCATTTTAAAAAGAATGATACCTTCTGGTAAAGTCCAGATTAGAAAATACAGTAGGATCGTGGTTAGATTCTTTTAAAATTCTGATTAGATGGAATAACCTCACTTCATCTCATCTGCTGTAGTGTGCTAAGCATCCATTCTGCCATACTTCCTCAACGACGGCTTAAGCGTTAATGGCCTAAAGACTTCCGCAGCAGTGACAGTGATTAGTTTATATGAGAGGAAATCAGTGACTAGGGAGAGTCACCACTGGGTGATTTCTCCCCTCTTGTCATTGCCATTGTCTCTCTATTAACATATTTATTTGTATAAAGTTGTATCTAATTGCAAAAGAAAAACATTTTTCATGAATTTCACTTTGGGTACAGTCAAGTATTTATTTTAGCCCTTATATAAAGTACATATTAGATACATTTGCACCAACTTCAAAAATATTTTAAGATATTTAGTAAATGATATCAAATACTCGATCTTCTGAGTCAACTTGGAACTTAATTGTGATCCCCATTTCCAATAGTCTACGTTGAACAACTTGGCCAGTCCAATAGAAAACTGGTAAAAATCTCATTGCGTCTTTATATAACTAACAAAAGAAACAAGAATCTATAAAGCAATTGACAACAGTAAATCTTCTTATTTCACTGACTTAAGTTTAATTTATAATTATTTATAGGTTAGATTAGGTTTTATGACTCATGCCCGGGCTTTAACTACGAGGTCATATCGCCTACTACCAAAGCGCTCTTTCGTCACTCTGGTGGACATGAGGCCGACTCTACTGTGGGAGTCCTAAATTTTGCCTACCCTAAATTTTTATTCACCTAGGGCAGGAATCGTTAACGAGTATCTGACATCGTACAGGCTTGGAACTATCGCTTAACGTCCCATCCGAAGGACTTGTTTATTTTACCTCCCAGATAAAATAAACTAAAGGCCTCGGTCGGGTTTCGAACCCACGTTCTTGAGCTCAGAAGACAAACACGCATACCACTGAGCTATCGGCGCCCTCAAATTATTTATATATTTCTATGTAAAACAGACTAGGCATTTTTTTCTTTGCGTTAACATTTAAACATTGTTTTCTTTCATTGTGGTTCAGTTTTCAGTAAGGTGAAGGAAATGTTAAAATAGGTCTAACAATGGGCTGGCCATCGCGATGAGGATCTGTATCTATTTAGAGTCATCGGAAAAACAAGTGATTATATCCATCGAAGCTTTTAATTATGTATGAAATATATATCATATATTGTATTCGCGATCCATGGATCTACCAATATTGTACTTATATTTATGTACATTTTTTCTGATTGCAGATAAGTAGTGACACATCAAGACAATGCAGATTTTTGTCAAAACCCTCACGGGTAAGACCATTACCCTTGAGGTGGAGGCTTCAGATACCATCGAAAATGTCAAATCCAAAATACAGGACAAAGAGGGTAAGATAACTTTAATTTATAAAAATAGTAATAAAAAATAGAACTTTATAAACATAAGTTCAAAACAAATTGTGAATTTCTGTGTCGATTTAGTGGAAAACTAATAAAAACAAAGAACTTGTTTAATTTAAAAAAAAAAAAAAATATATATATATATATATATATATAGTCCTATTTTCTGTTTGGATAGTATGTAGTTCTGCTAATTTTCCTAAAACGAAAAGACAAACTAATATTCTAGACAAGATCCGTAGAACAATAACAGAAGGGTTATACCCGCGGCCTTAGACAACATTGCCTATCGTCAATCTTGAAACTCAACTTTGTGGAGAGACTTAGAACAGTTCAATTCGCAGAACCTCTACTTCAAGTTGATTAATAGAGTCGACAGTATCTTTTCAATGTAGAAGGAATTCGAGGTTCAACGTGTAGAAAATGAAAACTCGGCCAACGTTTCGGATACTATTTATTTCCTTCTTCAGGGCCTACAGAATACAACAAACAAATTAGTATTATGAACTTTGATATAACTTAGATACTTGATAATAATAATGTTAAAAAGATATATATATATATATTTTTTTTTTTTGTCTTATGTACGATGCATATTAGCCATGACTCTTATAATGGTGTTTTATCTAATTATTTACAACATCCATGGCCCCGGGAGGAAGTTTCATCTACGAAATAAAACTCACTCCCGGACGAGATTCGAACCCGCAAACCAAGGTGAGACCATGCGACCAAAGCTCTACGCTCTAGCCCGCACTGCTACCATGGCTCCCTTAAAAAGAGATGGAAACAATTTTTATAAATAAATGAAAAAGAAAAATAAATATATTTTTTTAAGTAGTAATAAAATAACCTAAATATAACAATATATATAATAAATAAAAATTACCTTATAATGACTTGAGTGGATGTGTGTGGATTACTAGAAAAAAAAAAAAGTATTTATTTTTCTCTTTCATTTATTTATAAAAATTGTTTCCATTTCTTTTTAACATTATTATTAAGTATGAATCATATCATTGTCCATAATGGCTAATTTGCTTGTTGTATTCTTTAGGCCCCGATGAAGGAAATAAATAGTTTCCGAAACGTTGGCCAAATATTTAGAACACGACAGAACCTCGAACCGGTTGTTCTCGAAATTGTGGACTCATGCAAAAACATTTCGACACTTTTTTTTTCTAATACTATTTTAGACATTGTAGAACAAGAGATAAAAACAAATTGTCAGTTTGAGTGGTTTGATGTGTTTGAAATAATTTTACATATCTTCGTATTTCTGATACGAAACGTGCTACCTTGGATTTGATTAGATTCCGCTTATATAAATGAACTAAAAAGCTCTCAAAATAAAAGTTGTATGGAAAACTGAAAGGCACATTTTATATAGAATTATTCTTTCGAAGGCCTCATTGGTTTGAAAGATATATACCTAAAAATCATCTTGAAATAACTCGAAACCCATTTTTGAAGTTTTGCTTTAAAGGGCTCAAATTATAGAAACGTTTTTGAAAACATTCGGTGTTTTCTGCTTGACACTTTTGAATTAGAAAATATAAAGAAAAACGTGTGTTTTTTAAAAATATTGTCTATTTCACGAAATATGTGGGAATACTTTCGGTATTGCTATCTTCAGCCACGACTTGACAAATACTGGCAGTATTAGGTATATAAACAATATTTCAGATCGAAGAAATTCAAAGCCATGTAATTTTTCAAGTTGAAATTCCAAGCTTCCAATCTGATGTATAAGAAAGGTTCCTACTCAGCAAACTGACTTTATAAACTAAACCTGACGATGGTATATTGCCAAAAATTGTATACCATTTTTTGTATAATTGTTTGTATACAAAAATAGCCCTTGGAGCCATTTAGTGATAGAAAGGAGCAGTGTCGTTTTGACAGGAACGTAATGGGACAGAGTTCAGCTCCTGAAAGTATTAGGTCGGCGAATCAATGACAAGGTACTTCCCCAGAACGAATTAATCAACATTTGGCTCCCTTTTTGCGCTAATATTTAATAGTTGACTTACATGGGGACTCCTAAATCCTCCATACTACATTGTATGTCGATAGGTTTTTGAATTGGGCCGCATGCCCAGAACCCCCTATATTGCTGAAAGTTGAGAGGTTACCTTCTCATTGTGTTTTGACTTCAAATATGATATTTCATGTCGATACATTCATTACATCGGTAGTTATTAAGGTTTTTTAGTTGAGACCCCCCCCCCCCCCCCCCCCCCCCCCAATTGATCCTTTTCCGTTCATTCCCCTGAAAATTAATAAGTGTTGTCCTTGGAACTTAATTGTTGGTTCTGGCTTATATACTGACAGTATTTTGTTAAGTCGTGACTGAAGATGGTAGCAATACCGAAAGTACACCCATATATTTTATATATCTTGTGAAATAGACAATATGTTCAAAAAAACATACGTTTTTCTTTATATTTTTTATTGTTTCAAAATATCTCTGCAAAAATGTTAAGTATCACATTTAAATTAGGTTTTTGGGGTGTCCAACAACTGAGAGAGATGATTAGCGTTCGGCTGGAGCGGCTATCTGTTAGGGCTCGGGCTAGCAGACTGGAGAGAGGACTGTCTTATTTACCAATCAGTCATATTTATTCTGTTTTTTTCTTTCAACAGTAGGAGACATACTGAGTCAATTAGTACACAGTTGAGATTTCCAACTTGGTTAAAATGTAGTTCAAATCCTGGTGATTCCCGATGTGCGATGGCTTTTTGCTCCATCAAATTGTTCAATTTACATAATGTCTTTATTTAAATGTATTTTTATTCAGGAATCCCTCCCGACCAGCAGAGGCTGATCTTTGCGGGGAAGCAGCTGGAGGACGGACGAACTCTGTCCGACTATAACATCCAGAAGGAGTCCACCCTTCATCTGGTGCTCCGACTGAGGGGGGGTGCCAAGAAGAGGAAGAAGAAGAACTACTCCACTCCCAAGAAGATCAAGCACAAGAAGAAGAAGGTCAAGTTGGCTGTGCTCAAATACTACAAGGTAGCTTCTCCAATATATTTTTCAAAATTAAATGCGTAACAAAAACAAAAAACCATGCCTTATCAGGTCACATATTTGATATTTCCGTAGGGTTTACAATGCGTTGATGTACATAGTTCCGTAACATATTTTGGATTCTGCCTAAGTCACTGTATATTCCACATGGTTTCGAAAATCTTTTCTATTATATAATTATTAATGGGAGATTAAGAAAATATGGCCATAACAGGACTTTCTTATACCCAACCTCCTTTATGCAGATGACTCCCTCCCTCTCAAATTCATTTCATACTGGCATTACTGGGTATATGAAAAAGTTCTGAGAGTGACTTTCATTTACCTTAGTAATGAGTAAGAAATGAATTTGAGACTCCTCAAACGGAGGAAAGTTAATTGGTATAATAAAGTTCTGTTATGGCCACTTTACACAAATATATATATTTTTAATTTTCATCATTTTCTTTAAAAAAAAACGACCGCAAATAAAAATATATTTTAAAATTCGCTATGCGGAAAAAGAGTAATGAATTCTTGTTGGGAAGTTGATGGATAGCCTGCTGCAGCGGGGAGTGTTGCGGTGGAGGGGTGTATCTGTTCATCAAGTGGCCTTGTTCGTTTAACGTGCCAGGATCCAGGATCTGTCCGGGTTAGGGGGAACAAGAAGAATTGCATGCCCTCCACAAAGATCCTGTTTAGTGAGAATGTGTCTTTTTATATCTCTGATTACAGGCAATAAATTGGTAAGCCTAAATTCGTAACTTTTCAGGACTACTTTTGCATTAATCGTGTAAATCCAGTTTTTGGAATAAATAAATTATGTTTGTATCATTATTAATCATATATATACCTTCTAAATATATAGGAGTGATTGAAAATGAATATCGTTAATCCTTTCTTGGATTTTCCCTTAGTTACCTAATCATTACCCATCCGTTAGTTATCTAATTATTAACCATAATTTTTGAATTACTCGTGAATGATGCCTCTCTAAAGTTGAGCAAGTTGATTTAACCGAAAACGCCCTCTTCACTTGGAATAGTCTGCCGTAGTGAATAAATGGTTAAATGCAGTTATCTCGTGAATGATTCCTCAAAGAAGTAGATTAAGTTGATTTAACCGAGAACATACACAATTTTACGAGATACCAAGAAACCCACATCTTTCTAATTCCGAAAGAATTAGAGTCATGAGCTCCCAACTTCTTCACAGTGCGCAGATGGCTTGGGAGATGATCACAGTACACTTGACTCATTTTGGCTATTTTTCGACTTGACAATTTATTCCCTGTGACCATAGATATGTTATGGTATGTTTAGTGTGGAGAATATCAGGTTGGGTGGAGGTACTCCTGCTCCATGCCGCTTCCTGAAGTGTTCACTGCATCATCTAAGTCGTGGGGTTTTTTCAGGGAGCTTGACAGATTGATTCTGTTTGTCTCAATTTCTACACCTTCACTAAATGAACGATTCCAAACGTTCACTGAATGAACGCTTAGATGAACGATTTAAATATGTAAACAGTTCCATCCCAACACAATCAAGCACCCACACACCTTAATAAATACGATTAATATCAGTTTTCTACTTTCTATACAAAACTAATTTGTCATGAAAATTTCATTCTAATGTACCAGCATTCTAGGTTCGGTTTGTAACGCATATGTTTTCCGGATTGCCATTTAGGGCCATTGATCATACATAATAGATAGCTCATGTAACAGTTTTTTCTGTTATTCTAATGAGTCTGTTGTTGTGCTATGTTGGACAGGTTGATGAGAACGGTAAGATCAGCCGACTGCGCCGAGAGTGCCCCTCAGAGCAGTGCGGTGCTGGTGTGTTCATGGCAGCCATGGAGGATCGCCACTACTGCGGCAAGTGCGCCTACACACTCGTCTTTAACAAACCTGACGAAAAATAAACATGTTTTATATATGTATAGCTTACCATCTGCTAAATAAAGTTGTTTTATAAAATATATTTATATTTTTATAGTGGATAATTGCAGACGTTCGGTCTTACAAATTTTATTATTTTAGTATTTAAAGGAACGTGTGGAGCCTTAGCTCTTGATCAGCCCATTCTCAAAGTTCCTATTTCTAGTTGAATAATCGAAACTGAAGAAGAAAAAAAACTTCCTTAGGCCTTAGAAAACAGTCATAAAGATATGAACGAAGCAAACTTCTGGGTAAGAAATAAGTCTGAATAATATGTCATTGGAAATAGGAGATATTTAAAAGACAGAGTGGTGTCCTAGCAGAAGGGAGCGCCACTTACGGACAGACCTAAGAAACTTTTTAGTATTCAGTTAGATTATTTAACTGGAAATGGATCATTGAGAGAATGTGTCATGGTGAACTAAAGTAATAAAAATGTTGAAGACCGTATGTCTGCATTCATCCCCCTCATGTAGACCTGTCCCCTATAATAAATGTTTCTGAAATATAAGTTTTAATTTATACTTAGTATAAAGATGAAAGTGCCAGACGTGAGATACATATTATTTACAAAATGGAGTCGTTTGAGGCAACACCACTCAATTTGAAGGGAATTTGCGTAATCACATAAGAAAATTCAAACAAGGCTAGGTAAAACTCAAAATACTTATAATAAGAGTCATTGAAGACGAAGGTAAGATTATTTGTAATAATTTTTAAGCGAATAAAGCAGTTTAATGAGTTTTTTTTATGTAAACATTCTTGGTTTAAAAATGACGTTAAAATACAAAGTATTTCTTGTACATTTATTTTATTTCTAAATTAAGAAATTTCAAAAATCTGGAGTTGTAGCTCCGGATATCAGAAAGATTTGCATTTAAGAGCTTGAGTTACTTTATTACTATGAAGAGGGTGCCGGTACCATGAGAGTACTATCAAACCCGGCTCAACCCTTTAGGTTTGACGTTAAGTGATGGGGTTTCGAGCCTGTAAGATGTCAGGTACTCGTACCCTAGGTGAGTAAAAATTTAAGGTAGGCAACATTTAGTTATTACTCTCATAAAAGAGTCGGACTCACGTCCATGATAGTGATGAAAGAGCGCTCTCCTAGGAGGTTTAAAGCCCGGGCATGAGTCACAAAAACCAACAATAACTGTAAGGCTGTTTTCTTACCTCCCTGTTTCCTTTAGGCGCCCAATCGAGTTTGTTGGTTGGACAGATATTTCTTGCATATTTTTTAAAAATACGGGTTATTTTCTGAAACAGGGTTGTACCTAGTTTAAATTATACCGTTTGTGATGTTAAGGAGATAAACGTTTTTATTTTATTCCTTAGTTGCAGTTTCATTTGTCCCACTTTGCCTAAAACTTATATTTGCTAAATAGATTGTTTCGGGCTGCAAGCCCATCCTTAGTATCTGAGTTTTGGTCGACTATTCTTTATTTTATGTGGTTTTCCACGTTTCTTCTACATTTTTAAACACTTCTTAACATGGTATTATTTTTTAGAGTTAACCTCTCATAAGGTGGATTTGTGTTAAACTCAACGTAAAAGTGGAAGACGAAACTAATTAATAGGTCATCCCGTAAGTAATGTCGGTTTTTATATAAGTTGGATGGGGTGTAAAAAAATGGGGAAAATGTTATCAATCAACTTGTTTTCCCTCATTTTGCACAACGTTTTTCCACCTAATTTTCAAGTCTTCTATTCATAAAAAAATCGTTTGAATTAAAAAATTGACCATCATTTTCACTTCTCGACTACTTCGTTGTTTTTCCCTTCAAATAATTTTGTAGACTCCAGAAAAGATGGTAATCTGAGGGAGCTAAATCAGGCGAATAAGGTGGGTGAGCTATAATTTCCCAACCAAAGCCATGAATTTTTGTAATCGTGGTCTTTGGCAGTGTGAGGCCTTGCGTTCTCGTGGTGAAACAAAACTCCACGTCTACCCGCTAAAGAAGGCTGTTTTTCTGAATGAGCTTGATTTAAACGGTCAAGCTGTTGACAGTAAACCTTTTTGGTGATAGTTTCATTCTTTTTTAAACATTCATAGTGAATTATACTTGCCTTTTCCCATCAAACAAAGCAAAACCTTTTCGGGATGGAGGCCTGCTCTAGGATGAGGTATTGGTTGTTGCCCTGGACTGAGCCATTGTCTAGAACGCACAACATTGTTGTAAAGAACCCACTTTTCCTCACCAGTGACGATCCTGGCGAGAAATGGCTTCACATTAAGCCTAGAGATTAATGAAGAGCAACTCGAGATGCGCCCTCTAAGATTTGCCTCGCTAAGCTCATGTGGCATCCATTTTCCTAATTTGGAAATTTTTCCGATCTGATGGAGATGTCGGTGGAGGGTGTGCTTCCAGCCCGAAACCTTTAGTCTCTCTATAGAAAAAATAAGTTTTAAATAAATTGGGAGAGAAAAAGATCTTCATCGAAAGAATACAACATAAAAGATGAATTAATCCCATGGCTCTTTCTATCTCCTTTATCAAACGCTAATCTTCAAACAGAATCTTTCTTATATCTTACAGAAGTACAACTATAAACGTCATATCAGCCACAAGCCACCCTCCGACCCCTTTCATATTTACATTTTCAAAAGGGTAAAACTTATCAAAATCAGTTCCTTAACTAGGCGACTGACTTCTGATTATTCCTTCTACACTAACTCCTTAAATTTTTGGATATCCCCACTAAAGTATTTTTTTCAGGATTTTGGAGGAAAAGGTTATTAATTTTACTAAAGAATATGAAGTATTTTAAATGAAAAGACAATTACGAATTTTATATTCTTAAATATTTTTATTCACAAATGTTCTTCACAATTCTTATTTGTATTACCTTATGTAAAACTAAAATACAAATTTGTGTAACTGAACATGCTACTGATGGTACAATTTATGACATTTTGATTTTCCACAACATTACATATTATAAATATATAAATTACAAACATAACAAAACATAAGAAATATATCTAAATTCTAATAGACCTAGCTTCTTGAGGGATTTTTGTTAAAGACAGTAATAGACCTCAATATATCCAATTTGAAAACTCGACTAAGAAGACATCTTCATTCTAAATACACCAAGATATGAGGGCGCTGGTAGCTCACAGGTAGGGTGCTAGTTGAGCTCAAGATCGTGGGTTTGAAACCCGGCCCTGGGAGGTGAAAAAAAAAACCGTCCTTCCGAGCATGTACAGCCTAATTGAATAAAACTAACTAGGCAACATTTAGGACTCCCACAGTTGAGTCGACCTCATGTCCACCAGAGTGAAGAAAGAGCGCTCTGGTAGTAGGCGATATGACCTCACAAATAAAGCCCGGGCATGAGTCACAATAACTTACTAATAAAACATAACTGGGTAAAAATGGGTAAATGAAAATATTGAGACCAATAACTGCCTCTAATAAAAATACCTCGAGAAGAAATATATATTTAAAACTAAACTGAACATTATTTTTATTCTAAAAAAAAAAAAAAAAATCTGTCATGTACAGTGATTTGAAGAATATTCACAAGTCAACATTTCTCATTTATTTTAAGTTAAGACAAAGTTCCAAGTACACAGTACTTAGGTTTTATGGTGGTTTTGTTTTTATTAAAATATAAAATTAGGACAGTTGAGTGGGGGAGCTCCATGTTTCTGTATGTTTCTGTTTCTGTTCAGACCTGTTCGAAGGTTTGGTGTCGGACCAGTTCCTTGAAGATTCCATTTTCCAGACCCATCAATTTTTCGTAACTCCCTACCTCAGCTATTCTTCCCCTGTCCAGTACAGCGATCTGATCTGTAATATCAAAACACAAGTTATAAATGATTATATATATATATATATATATTGGTTGTACACCTAGGGACCTAAACATCCTAGTTAGCTCCACTGTGGGAGTCTTTCATTTGTCAAAGTTTTGTCTTTCGTCCGCCGTTTAATGTCCCCTCCGAAGGGTGGCGCGCAGAAGGTTTTGATTTTGATTGATATTATATCTGGTCATTAAAGTTTATATACTTAAAAACTGTTAACTATATTTAAAAAAAGTTAAAGTATTATTTTGCGGTTGTTCTATGATGTCCCGCCTCATAGCGGTTTGTCCTGATGTTTCTAAATCTGTCTATCTTTGGCAAATTACATCTGGGCAACCCTATTCACAACACCAGTTTAGAGATGAATTTTGCTCCCTTTGGAAAAAAATCATACCCATTGGAATACTTCTTCACAGTTTTTTTGCTCTCCTCAAAAATGAACCTTTCTGGAGAATTTCGGGTTTGATATCAACTTAGGCGCAAAGTATATAGCCCTCTTAATGTATGGTGTGCGACTACATGTATACTCGGGCAGGTAGCGAAGCAAATCGATGAAGGCTGTTCACAGGACACTGTCACATGAACAAACACCTATACAATATGGGCATCGCTAGGTTATACTGGTTCGGGACTGTCCTGACAAAACGGAGGCAGGAACCAGCAGCATCATCCTGCACGACACACGATAGGTTACTCTAGCCGCCACCTTCAGTCCTCTAAATACAAACCTACCGCTGTTCTTGATGGTGGACAGTCTGTGGGCTATCCTGAGCACCGTCCTCCCCTTCATGATCCTCTCCAGAGCCTCCTGTACCAGATGTTCACTCTCTCCATCCAGAGCACTGAACACACACACACGCTTATGTCAAAACCAACAAAAAAAAATAATCGCAGGCATTGAACTTCCCCAGCGCGAATTAATCAACGAAGTTTTCGCTATTCCTCTAAAACCAACCAACAGATTTGGTTGAAAGTCAATCAGCCTCTTCTCATTTGTTAGTTTAAAGGTAAGGAGATATATCCTCAGGTTAGGTTCTATGACTCATGCCCGGGCTTTAACTGCAAGGTCATATCGCCTACTACCAGAGCGCTCTTTCGTCACTCTGGTGGACATGAGCCCGACTCTACTATGGGAGTCCTAGATTTTGCTTACCCTAAATTTTTAATCAGGTAAGGGTCTTTAACGAGTACCTGACATCGTACAGGCTCGAGACCATCGCTTAACGCCCCATCCAAAGGACGGCGTGCTTAAGTTTATTTTACCTCCCAGATAAAATAAACTAAGAGCCTCGGTCGGGAACCCACTTGAGCTCAGAAGACAAGCAAGCTTACCACTGAGCTACCATCCTCAGCTTACCACCGGCGCCCTCAAATTATTTATATATTTCTATTTTAAACACATACTAGGCTTATTTTTCATTGCGTTGTGGTTCATGCGTCATTGTGGTTCAATTTACAAACACAATTTTATTTGGATATATTATTACATCGGCAGTTATTGGGAGTTTATGTATTAAATAAACTCCCAATAACTGTAGATATAATGAATATATCCACATAAAATTGTATTTGTAAATTGAAAACCTATAAATGTTAATTTTATGAGTAATCGGCCGAAGGAAAAAGGGGAGTTCAAGGGGGGGGGGGGGGGGGGGGGGGGGGGGGCTCAGCTCAAAAACCCTAATAACTGTCGATGTAATGAATGTATCTATATATTTAGTTACAGGACTTAGAAGTTCACCCATTGATTTTTTTTTCAAGCAAACCTACCGGTGGTTTCCGAGGATTCAACCTTATTTGAATAATTCGCGCTAGAGAAATACATTATCGTTGATTCTCTAACAACTTTTTCTTAAAAGGTATTTGGTGAAATTAAAAGTTTGAAAAATGTTGAAACATTCTCTAATAGAGCTATAACCAGATACTACTGAATAAAACACTTAGAACGAGTCAAAAATTCCACTTTATTTATATAAAAGACACAATATATTTCGCTGGTTAGAGCATTGTCAGAGTCTGTATCCTGTACACTTGACTATGCTCTAACCAGCGAAATATATTATGTATTTTATATAAATATAGTGGAATTTTTGACTTGTTCTAAGTGTTTTATTCAGTAGTATTTACAATGAACTTCCACAAGATCTCTGGCGAAAACATCTCTAATTATAACCAGATATGTTATGTTTCGGGGAAAACACTTCTATTTATTTTCAGTCAGTCTTTTAAACTGTAAAATCGAAATATTTATATTTTTAATTATTCAGCTTTCCAACACTATGTAATAAGTCCATATATTCTCTTCATTTAAATTCTTTAACATAGAAATTTTCCTATAAAATTATTTTTTTCTCAGGATCTTGTAAGACAATCGACTCAGAATGTGTGATTCTATTCTTCTCAACTATTGCAAAAAACGAAGCTAATACAGTGTTGTGTTCATGAAATATGTACTGAGCTGAAATCTTCTGAATTTTGTAAATAGTTAAATGCATATAGACAACAAATGTATAAAAACTAAACTAAAATTAGGTACTTACAAATCAAATTTTAATATAATACCTTGTAGCTTCATCCAGAAGTAGTATTCGGGGATTCTGAAAAAAAAAAAAAAAAAAAAATGATGAATATAGTTTTGTGTAATGGGGCAGAGGGCCCGATGTGAGTAACTGAATGTGATGCAGATGTTGTGAGCACTTATATTGGGAGGAGATGAAGAATGACAGTAGATATATTCAATGACAACGGGTGCGGCTCATGATACACAGAGCTTGCTTACTGAGCTCAAGTTTGCGGGTTCCAAACCTGCCCGAGGCCCTTAGCTTCTTTATCTGGAAGGTGAATAAATCTTCTGATGTGACGTTAAGCGATGATCCCGAGCCTGTACGATGTCAGGTACTCGTTAAAGACTCCTCTTACCCTAGGTGAATAGAAATTTAGGGTAGAGAGTGCCGGGCTCAAAAACAAAATGGCGCTCTGGTAGTAGGCGAGATGACTTCGAAGTTAAAAACCTGAACATGAGTTACAATAACACTACATATTTCATGTTGATCTTATTAGGACATGAGCCATTTGATACTGTGTAGAATACACCACATATATATGACTCTGTAGATGGAGCCCTAAATGTTGCCTCCACAGGTAAAGAGTACCTGACATCGTACAGACACGTGACCATCGCTTAATGTCCCATCCGAAGGACGGCATGCTCAAGGTCTTTTATCTCTCAGATTTTGATCTCGGCCAGGTTGTTGAGGTATCTTGAGCTGAGAAGGCTACACTACCACTGAGCTATCGGCGACCTCTATACTAAAATAAAAGATGAAATTATTAAATTGTAACAAGATACACTAATTTATATGAGTTATGTGTGAACAAGAGCCTCAGAAGTCAATAAGTAGGGTTGTGAACAAGTATCGATATGTTTTACCGCTTCTTCCTTCCGATACCCGATACTACTCCATGTATCGATAGTTTCTATCCAAATCCGATAGTCGTGAGAGCTCGACTCTGTACAGTTGGCCCACATCTCACCTTGATGAGCGCCCTCGCGATGGCTATCCTCTGCTTCTGTCCTCCAGACAACATGATCCCCCGCTCTCCAACCACCGTCTCCAGACCCTCAGGCAGTTTTTTGACAAAATCGTAAGCGTTCGCCTCTTTCAGCACTCGGTCTAGCTCTTCCTGGCTGATGAGGATGCCCCCAGGCGCACCATACAGCACGTTCTCTCGCACTGTCCCCGAGAACAACACCGGTTCCTGACAACAAACAAAATCTATTAGCACATCCAAAAAAAAAAAAAAAAAAAAATCGAAAGTATAAATGAAAACAAGCATAAAACAGAGTTGGTGAAACCAAGTATGTTCTGTTATTAAGTGAAACTTAAATATTATTTAAAGAGAGTTATTATAGCTATATACTTATCAGTGTGGTTAGTTAGTTATTGTGAATCACTTGCGAA
Source organism: Aradus depressus (assembly GCA_963662175.1). Taxonomy (NCBI): domain Eukaryota; kingdom Metazoa; phylum Arthropoda; class Insecta; order Hemiptera; family Aradidae; genus Aradus; species Aradus depressus. Next base: position 4,067,877 of record OY759219.1, read on the forward strand.
ATCATATCGCCTACTACCAGAGCGTCGCCCTGGTGGACATATGCCCGACTCGACAGTGGGAGCCCTAAATTTTGCCTGCCCAGGTTTAGTTACGTAAGATAGGGGTTTTTAACGAGTACCTCACATCGTACAAGATTTACTCACCTTCCAGATAAAAACCTAAGGGACTCTCCCAGGTTTCGAACCCCCGATCTCGAGCTCGGTAGACTAGCATGCTACCGGCGCTCTCAGTGAAACTTATATGTTAATTAAAAGGGATACATGGATAGGAAGGAAAAACACCTTTACTAAATTTCAGCCAGCATTTCGAATGCTAAAACCGATATATTTATATATATTTTCTATTTCTAAATTCCTTAGCTTTCCAACGCTATCATATTCTTCTCAATGTCTCAAAAACCTCTGTAATTTTTCATATTTTGAAAATAATTTTTTCAATTTAAAGATATGATATACAACATTTCATGAAAATCAGCCAAATATAAATTGTAGTATGAGCAAAACTTCAAAAATTTAGATGAAAACTTGAACTAACTGAATTACAATGCGATAGATGTTTCACTTAAATAAAGCCTATTTTGGAGGGTATGGCCGTGCACGAAGGGCTACTTCAAGTTGATATTTTGTTTCAAATAATTGACCTAATGGCTAAAAGAGCTCCACCTCCCAACGCACGACAACTCGATGTGGAATATATAAATAATGAGATATCGCCGTGCAGGCCTGATTCTTCAGAACAGTTGTATGAAAATCATTATTTAAAAAATATAAAATAAGTATTTAGCCTCAGACCTCTCACTTTTCGATAAAAACAGTTGCGGTGGGATTTACCAAATAATTTAAAGTATATTCCTTGTTTTTTTAACGCATCGGCTACTATGGCCAATAGCGTTTCTGACTCAGGAGACATTGAGTGAGGTGGGCAGACCCAGAGCTCCCTATGAGAGACTGGCCAGTCCAGCTCAGCTCGTCTCACTATCATCGCAAACCGCTACCTACCACAAAGCTGAAGCGAGCAACATAAGCATGGGTCAACACATTTCAGAATTCATTGGACATTTTTGCATCTCTCAAGAATTGTAGAAGATTTCTCTTGGAAAATCTCAAAGAGGTTCGCAGGTATATCTGCAGCCTCGTTGGTTTGTAAGCGCATCGCAATCCTCTATTAAATGCCGCACTGTATAATCTTTGTTATACCCTCAAATTTACAAGACTGAATCCGTTCAAACACAAACTCATTAGTAACTAAACTTATGATTATAGCATTAAAATAGAAGATATCTTTAAAAAACAATAATAATAATACATAAAAATTAATAATTATTGAACAGAAATTGGTTTGGAATGAGTGAGGTCCGCTTCTTGACGAATATATAAATAATAGGAAAAGTGGGATAAGCAAGGATCATCCCCTCTCCTCCCTGGTCCAGGCGGACAGTGGAGGAGACGAATGGCTGCCTTGAGGAGACCATGGCATGACATCCATCCTCTCCTCGCGTTCTTTCCATTTAGGAATTTCGCTATGTCAATATGGCGGACAAATCGCACGAAAAAAAGTTTAATTTGGAACATACAAAAATCCAAACCGAAATAAGTCTGCTAGCGCATTTTTACAAGTGATTCTATGAGAATTATCTTACCTGAGCGACAGTGCCGATCCTGCTCCGGAGCCAGGTGGGACTGTAGTCCGGGACAGGACAGGAGTCGAGCCTGACCTGGCCGGTGGAAGGCCGATAGAGGCCGAGGAGGAGGTGGCCGAGGGTGGACTTGCCGGATCCTGACCGGCCCACCACCGAGGTCACAGAGCCAGCCGGCACCGTTAGGGACAGGTCGTTCAGAACTAGCGCCTCCGGCCGACTGGGATAACTGAACCCCACCTTCTCGAATTCTATGAACCCCTGTAGGTCCTTCTTCGCCTCTAGACCACCTAGCAACAACAAATTCACACTTAGACTAATATTGAGAAAGAATACACAAACAACTATTTGTCGAGTTATCTCAATATTTGAGACAATGAGAAGAAAGTTGGTTTAAGTGATTCTCATTTCCAGAAATGTTTTTTCTCTGCTACAGGGGAATAATATGTTGTTCTAGTTTGTGACTCGATTACAAAAAACAAACGGGGTGGGAATTTCTGGGAGACAAAAACAGTTATACATGTTTTCTCAAACATTGATCCTGCATGAAAAAGTTAAAGAATCAAAATGGAAGACATTTTCATTTTAACAATTGTTTACTTTCCCAGCTATACAAAGTATAGGAGAAGTTATGTAATCAGTAAAAAATTCGATGTGGAGTTTCCAATGGAATTTCATGTTTTCCGACCTCCAGATTCCAAAATGAAAAACAAAATTTCTGTGAACACGATAACTCCCGAAAGTATGAATGTATCGACATGAAAATTTATATGTGAATTCAGAACCCTTTAACGAAGACCATCATTATCATCATCGGCGCAACAACTCATCTCTGAGTCAAGCCCTCCTTGATCAGCCTTCGCCAGTCGTCTCGGTCCTGTGCAGCTGCCCTCCAGTTCCTGACTCCAACATCGCGCAACACCGTCCTTCCAACGCAGCTTCGGCCTCCCAACATGTCTGGTCCCGTGGATTTCCTCCAGTAATGTCATCTTTGGCACATCATGATCCCCCATCCTTCCCAAATGTCCTGCCCATCTTAGTTGTGAAGTCTTACAAACCTTACTACGTCCGGTTCTTGCGACAAAGCGTATAGCTCCTGATTTGTTCTTCTCCTCCAGTCCTGTCCGTCGCAGACACCTCTATAGATGCAACTTAGGATTTTTCTTTCGTGAATCATGATTGCTTGTTCGTCAGTCTTTGTTATTGTCCATGTTTCAGAACCGTAAGTTAATACTGGACGAATCAAGGTTTTGTAGAGTTCCAGCTTTGTTGCCCTGGAAAGCAAGTTACTTCTGAGGTGATGCAAGTTACTTCTGCCCCCCGACAGAATGAATGTATCAACACGAAATTTTATATGGGTGACCAGAACCCCATAAGGACCAACACCTATCGATTTTCAGCCAAATCGGACAAAGGGAAGGCGGGATTAGGGGAGAGGCTTAACTTAAAAACTGTTTCGATTGTGTAGACAAAAAATTTCACATGTGAACTCAAAACCCCATAAAGATGACACTTATTAATTTTCAGCGGAATCGGCAGAAAGGAAGGGAGGAATCAGAGGAGAGCTCAATTCAAAAACCCCAGTAACTGCCGATGTAATGAATGTATCGATATGAAATTTTATATTTGAAGTTAAAACTCAATGAGGACAAAGCCTGTCAAATTTCAGCGATATAGACGGAAGGGAAGGGGGGTTCAAGGGAGGGGCTCAACTCAAAAACCCTAATAACTGCCGATGTATTGAATTTAACGACACAAAATTAGTATGTAGATTTAGAAACCTTTATGTAATTCAAATATTGACGAAACAGTCGACTGGTTTTAGAGGGGGAGGGAAAATTTAATTGATTAATTCGTCCTGGGGAAGTGCATTGCCGGTGATTCACCGACAATTTTTTTAATACGCTTTTTTGCCAAAGTTAGAGCATCTCTCCCCTCCGAGAGGAGAAGTGATGTGGAGGGGAGGGATGCGCTCACTCAATTCATCAGTTCTCACTTTCTACTGTTTATCTCAGTTATAAATATTTACTGGAAATTTTAAATTAAAAGTCAATGTTTACAAGCAATCGATAACTCCTCTTCAACGGCGGGTAACACATAGTAAAGAAAAATATCTGATTCCTACAAGATATCAATGAGTTTACCTGTCCACTTGATCTCCGGAGGTCTCTCAATGATCTCCCAGAGACGGGTCGAGGCTCCGAGTCCCTTGTTCAACTCTGAGTAGAAGGAGGAGAGGCCACCAATTGAGACGCCGATATAGGCCGCATAGAGGAGAAACGCTGAGAGATCGCCCACCGTTAGCGACTGTGCAGACACCATGACTCCCCCGGTATAGAGGACCGTGAGGGCGATGAGGTTCCCACTCAGACCTGCCTGGGCAGTCAACCAAGAGAACATGTTAAAAGCTGATTCACACACACACGAGTATAGGAGGGTGCTCCGACAGTGACGTCTACCATGGAGGAGGCTGTACTCATTGCTTGGGCAACGTATTAGTTGGGAGGACAAAGAGATGAAGAGAATGAATTATTTACAATATATACTCAGCTTCGGGATAACCCAGACAAATCCTTTCGTAATTTTCAAACAATTAATGAAACAGTTTGTTCAACAAATGTGTTATTTTTGTTAAAGAAGCAATACTAGATATAGAATAACCTTGAATGAATGAATAACTTTATTGCTCATAAAGAATTATCTTACGGCAAGAAGTTCGATACATAATCTTATATACAAACAATTTCTAAAGAATAAGAACTAAACTATAATAAAATAAAGCAGATAACATTATTAAAACAAAACAATAGGAGTGATTTCCTTAGACTAAAACAGAATATAATAACTTCATTCTAGAAACAAAGAACAAAAAATACAATACTGATATACGAGTATATATATGTTAGATACAATTAGGTCGTAAGTATAACGGTATCACGTAAAATATACTCAAGCACCAAAGTAGAGTGGTCAGTTTATGGTACAGCAAGGAGTTAGATACAGAATTATAAATATAACTGATAACAAAAATAACGCAATACTTATATTAGGTTAATTTAATTCCACACCAACTCAGCATGACGTTACACCCACCGATTTTTTTTATGAAAAACTAATGTCATTTTTAGATTCCTCATCCAAAAATAAGCTTAAATACAAATTTTCAGCCTTTTTCGATCGATATTTTTTTCTACAGAAGGAAAACATTTTGTTGTCTTTTTTCGAGTTTTTCACAATACGATTTTTTATTTTTTGATTTTAACTATCAATATCGGCTGAAAAAATATGTTTCACAGATGATTTCAATCGGAAATTTTCGGTAGATTTCGAAATATAAAAAAAATTGACCTTTTCACTGAAAATGGCAATTTATAATTTTTTTTCATGTTTTTTTTCGACATGCTAGTACACCTATTTTTCATCCGTAACACATAGCAATTGTTGTTCGGGAGTTGAACTTTCATAAAAAAAAATTTTCGTTCTGGGTTAAACATGTTTATGAACTGTATAATAGCATTTAAAGTAATTATCGATTTTAAGTGAAAATCGTGTAACTTCATGATGAGTTGGTGTGGAATTACCCTGAGCATATATAGCAATTAATATTAATTAATAAAAAGGTTAAATTAAAATAAAGCCACATGTAACATTAGTCTTTTAGTAAAAGACACAGGGTTGTCCACTCACAAGTTTTATTAGCATAGCCAGCTTTCGGTCCTATAAGACCCTCTTCAGTGCTAACACTTTACAAAGGTAGCTCTGATTTCCACTCAGAAACTGATGGAGACCACTACCTTTGTAAAGTGTTAGCACTGAAGAGGGTCTTATAGGACCGAAAGCTGGCTATGCTAATAAAACTTGTGAGTGGACAACAACTCTTTGTCTTTTATTAAATACAGCTCACAACAACCTCCAAAAAATTCCTCATAATAGTCTTTTAGAGTTTTTCTTAACTTGAAGCTTGTTAGGACAAACAAATGAATATGTTGAAGCTTCTGTTCATCTGAAACTAATAGTAAGTTGTGGAGATGTGCCTGTTGCTGAGATCATGGCATAGATGGGACAGTCTATCAGAAAATGGGCCAGGTCATCCCACTCCCCCAGAGAACCTTGTGCAGAGGCAATATCGTAGAATGTAGAATAACATTATGGAATGTTTGCTGAATTCAGATCTTTAATTGAAATTTCGATATCTCCTCTAGTTTTTCATAAATATTGTAATAACTGATATTTCTTTGTTTACGGACAAAATTACATTACTATTTAATTACACTTACTTCTGGTTTGCCAAAGTTAAAATTGTAACTAGTAAGATCAAAAATTATTCAGTTAGTTATTCTGACTCATGCCCTGGCTTTAACTTCGAGAGCTTATCGCCTCTTACCAGAGCGCTCTTTTGTCACTCTGGTGGACATGAGCTCGACTCTACTGTGGGAGTCCTAAATTTTGCCTACCCAAAATTTTTATTCACCTAGGGTCTTTAACGAGTACCTGACATCATACAGGCTCGGCCTGACATCCGACTCTCGCTTAACATCCCATCCGAAGGACGGCGTGCTTAAGTTTATTTTACCTCCCAGATAAAATAAACTAAGGGTCTCGGTCGGGTTACGAACCCACGACCTTGAGCTCAGAAGTCAAGCACGCACACCACTGAGCTACCAGTGCCCTCAGAAATTTGATGTTAAATTTCCACTAGAATTTTAGGAGTCTTTAAAGAGTATCTAGTGTCGTACATACTCGAGGTTTTTTCACCTCCAAAATAGAAAATCTCAGGGCCTCGGCCGGGTTTCGCACCCGCGATCTTGAGCTCAGTAAGCAAGCACGCATACCACTGAGCTACCGGCGCCCATCATTCATAAATAATTAAACTGAAGGTAAACATTAGAGTGGGTGTCCACCAAAATATGAATTTCCCTGATATCTCAAATGGTATTTTTGAGTTACTCAAAAACCAAAGTTTTGAAATTCTTTGTAAACACAATTATTCAAAAAATGATACGTATAATACCTCAATATATAACACATATTTGGTTAACACATACAAGCTCAATTTAAGATCTGTAAAATGAGCCACACCGACTCACACATTGCAAACATTCAAAACATGGCGAAATTTGAACTTTTTCATCCTTTTTATGCGCTTTGTATATCTGATATGATATGTAAATGCATATAAATCACAGCCCTAGTAATCAGTTTGCCTACTACCTATTTTAATGTTAATTCGATACCTGAAAATTATCAGTAGCTTTAGAAAGAAGAGAAATAGTCACTAAAAATAAATACAATGGGAAAAACAACAATTTCCTTAATTATACTTTGATAAAAAAAATTGTGATGTTGCCATTTCACACATTTCTCTGCCTCTTCTCAAAATTATTTCATACTGGCATTACTGGGCATAGGAATGTCAAAATAACGCTGTTCAAACCGACAAAATGAAATGATTTTGAGGAGAAGGGGAGAAAGAGTGATTGGACGTTGACGTTGTCTTCCCACTGTTTTATTTTTGACTTGAACCGGTTTTCAACGCAACAGCGTCATCATCAGTGTGAAATCCCACCGGTACAGCGTAGAGGGTGGTTAAAGGACTACTGGTCCCGTGTTGAGTTGTCCCCCTCCTCCAATCTTCCTATCCCTTCGGCCAATTTGAAATTCTGAACTTACGTACGTTTTAAGTCCCTCCCTTATTGCTCCAAAAAAATTGTAAATCTATAATTGTTGTATTCTAACTAGATACAATGTATCCAAAGTAAATCAACAAAATGTGAGAGAAGGAAGGTTGATATTAAAACATTTTTCATGATTTTTACTCACCATTCCAAAGAAGACTCCCCTGGCGAGAGACTCCGTCATGGCAAGTGACAGCACCTCCTCCATCTTCTTCCTATAGACGTACATCTCTTTCTCCTCTTTGCTAAACGCCTTCACAGTTCGGATGTTCGCAATCCGCTCCTCAGCTACCTGAGTCGCGCTGGCAAGGGAATCCTGAAAAAAAAAATCAAAACTTCAGGAGATAGTTATGTGAAGTAACGATTGACTGCCTTCAGAGGAGACATTTATATAGAAGAAAAAAACAATTATATATTTCTATCATCTACTTAATTTAACAAAAACTAATAAATTTGTATTCTTCTGTTGCAGTATTTTTTTTTTATCCCACTTAATTTAAAAAGTATTTTATTTTTTAGTTTTGTGCTGCGAGCTGCTCCTCAGTATCCGTCTTTTCGTCCCTATATTCTTTATTTAAAGTAAAAAGTCTTTAAAGTTCTATTTTTTCGTCTCTTACAAAGATCCTCATTTTGACGTGAAAACGTCTATTCGCTCGTTAAGCACAGTGATAGCCGGTCAAACTTTCTTGTGTTACAAAATACCGTCAGATTTCAATCGATAATAACTATGAGACTAATAATGCGATAACAACGGTTGAGGTCACAATGGATAGAGCATGTCTGTACGTGTTTGTTGTGCAGTGTTTGTTTTGCCTGTGACGTTATCGGGCTAGTGTGGGCGCCGACGGATGATTGTTGCGAATTAGCGTTGAATAAAATTAGAAATTAGTGTAGCGTGATAACGCGTTTAGATAGGACGTTGATTCGGATGTCATTGTAAAGAGCTTGAGGAGCAATACTAGGACTCAAAGTGAAACAATAAAAATATTCGCCGAAATATATGTAAAAATCGGTATTAAATTGAAAATTGCAAAAAATTAAAAATGTCGTCTCATATGAATCGTAAATATGCGCGGATTTATAGAAAACGCAAATTAAAGGAAAGCTCGAATTAAAAGGAATTTAAAAAACCTAAAAAGTTTAGTGCCGAGCAAAAGAGCTACGGCAGCATCGATAAGAAAATGAAAAAACGTTTCACACAGAAAAAAAAGACGTTTTCACGGAAAATCTACGGCGTGGATCTTGACTACGCCTTAATGTTTTTGAAGAAGCATTATTACTTCCCCAGCTGGGAAGTGAAACATAAGGGAAGTGAAGTAATCGGTGAACACGATAACTTCCGATAGAATAACTGCATTGGAACGAAATTTTATATGTGTATCCGGAACCCCCTAAGGACGACACTATAGATTTTCAGCGGAATCAATTAATTGGAAGCAGAGGGTCAGAAATAACTGTCAAAGTAATCAATATATCGACATGAAATTTTATATTTAAATTCAAAACGCTATAAGGGTGGCACGTATTAATTTTCCGCGAAATCAGAGAAGGGGGCTCTCATCTCAAATACCCTAATAACTGCCGATGTAATGAATGTACCGGCACAAAATTTATTATGAAGATTCAGAAGCCACTATGTAAGTCGAATATTGAGTTTTAGCCCATAAAGGTCGATTGGCTTTCAAGGGAGAGCAAAACACAGCCATTTTGTTTTTCGAGTCAATATTTTTCAAGTTTAACAAAAATCTAACAGACAAACTGTTGTCTCAAAAAAAAAATAATAAAACCTCTTTAAGAAGTAATGTAAATATGGAAAAGATGAGAAAATCTTTATAAATATAAGAAATAGACGAGCAAAACACAGATAATGAGGATGGGCTTACAGCTCGAAACAACTATATTGAAGAAATAAGTTTTTATATAAGTAAGAGAAAAAAATAGCTATAGCGATAACATTACAACTTTATTATATATCTCCTTAAACATCACAAACCGAAATAGATTAATAATAAATATTTGAGAGAAGTGTGATCGGATCACACACTGAAAGATTCCTTATGTGAACATAGCGTTGATATATTAGTTAATATACATATAATAATTGTAATATTCTGTAATATACTTTCTGTGGACGCCACTGCATTGAGTCATGAAAATTCGACTATTTCATGGTTTTGAATCTTGTTCACGGCAAGAATATTGACCGGACAGACAGACATTGAACACACGTTATTAGTTTTATAGACGGTCTTCGAGATATGAGTTCCTAAAAACCCAATTTTAAAATAAAAGAATTTTATATTTACAATTCCTCAAAGTCGTTAATTACACTTATCAAGTGTAGATTGAAATAAAACATTAGAATGTCAGACAGTTTTCCAAAAAACAAAAGACATTATAAATAAGATTTAAAAGAATAAAAATAAATAAAATTACCATTCAAAAGATCAGTAGCTGATTATATAAACCGCTGTTATATAATCATATTGGCTTTATATAAACGCAATACTATAAGTGGGTAATATAATTCAAAATTATATAGTATAACCTCCAAATTTGTTTGGAGTAAGCTCTGAGGCAGGTTAGTAAAAAAAAACCAACTTTTTGGCACAAAGTGGCCGAAAGAAACGTTTGAACGCAGGCGCTTATCCTAATTCGGAATGATACGTCATAGTGATGCAGTTGTCTTAATTAGGTTCCGCTTAATGAGTTTAGAAACACCGTACCTACCCCTGCCGCTTATTAGTTATACTTTTTGAGATAAATTAATTCGAAGTGTAGAAAACTACTCTTTCCTTATTTTTGGCTTCATTTATGCCAAGAGGGGTAGTAATTATATAAAAAAATCACCATGGTTGATGGCAAGCTGCCGTTACCTGAACTTTGGTTGTTAGTTTCCTGATGAACCTTCCGTAGATGATTGCCATGCCAGCCACAGGAGGCACTATACACAGACTCACCGAGGCTAATGAGGGAGACATGTAGAACTGAAACAGAATATATCTATCATATTTTATTTTATTTATGTATTTTTTCAAAATTTATATATGATTAATAAATATCTATTTTTTTATTTCTACTTCAATATTATAATTGACGGGGTTACAATCAAAATGGTCTAAGTGACATTTTTAAAACATTGAAGAAAGTGTGCGTTAAGGTCGTAACTGATTAAAAAAATCTATAATTTATCGAAACCGAAAATATTTTGTATTCTGCTTCTATGGTGAAAGTTGCTGTTTATATTTAAGTTACTTGTTCATGTGACCAAAATGGTATAAGTGATTTGGCGCTAGATCTCAGCACTGGCTAGGATTTCACTTGTACAACTTTTTTCTTGACCAGAACTATCATTTTTGTACCTGAATATGCACTTAACAAAATATTTTCAAAAATGTCACTTGAACCATTTTGAGTCTAACTCATTTATATTCAATACCTACATCCCCACTCCATATTTACTGTCTTTGTTACATTATTATTATTAATTTGTAATTATTTATTTTATTTATACTTTTTCTATTTATTTATGTTATCTATTTATTTTTTTCTCTCTTTAATACTACTCTTCATTTTATTTTATTTTTTTATCTTAATCAATATTATTACTTTTGTTTATTTCTCTATTCTAAATTCATATTAATTCCATTTATATATTTTGCACTTTATTCTCTGTTGTAGCTTTGTACCGATTTAAAAAAATTAATATAATGTTTATTTTTATTTAATTATTCTTATAGTCTTGTGCAAAGGTTCCTTTATATATGTCATTATATTTTTAAGAATATGGAGCATAAAATAGACCACAACATTAATATTAGAAAAGAAAATATACATACAAATAGAAAAAAGTGCAAATTAATGGCTCAGTTAGCGGTTTTTGAAATTTAAAATTTTATAATAATGTTTATTATTATATGTTGTATTAAATTAATTATTGACAAACATCATAATGATGATTACTATATGTATACATAAATATTTTAGATACTGATAGTGGCAATACATCAATAATGGTTTAAATTTGTTTGTTTTAAACTCCAAAAATAAATGAGAGAATAACAGAGCTGCGAAATATATTATTAAATATTCCTTATACAATCCAAAAATTTAATATTTTTTAAATAGACCATGTCATATCTTCACCCGAGAATGTAAGTGTTCTATCTGCACATAACTCTTTATAAAGTTGGGAACCCAACGATTGAAGTTTACCGATCCAGAATAGCTATAACAAACTATCCCAAGGGAGAAGGAATATTCATATTTTTTTTTTTAATATTCCAAGACAATTTATAGTTGAAAGAGTCCGCGAATTTATGAAGACAATCGGATAATAAAATAATCATGAAAAAAAAAAAAAAAAAAGGGAGAAAAAATAAAAAAAAAGGATGCGGAACGACTTTTTATTATATAGCTTTAGACTGTATTTGTTATATCTCCAATTTTACTTTAAATTAATTGGGCTGTTTTCGATGATAAAAAGTAATTTCTTTGATATTATACGATACTATCTATATCGTTGATATGATACTATCTATTATCATATGATATATGTTGTGTAACCAAAACTACGATATAACCATCCGACATACCGTAAGTTAGCCAAATATCCCTCCCACATGAACATGATCTCTTCCGAATATGTTAGGTCAGATATTTTTAACAGGACCTTAACTCCCTTGTCAAAGTATGTAGTATACGATCAATACAATTTAATCGTATGTCTTGTCTATAAAAAGGAAATAGAGAACATTAAGAGAAATATGAACTTCTTCCTCCTTTGTATGAAACCTAAACCATAGGATCTCCAAAGTAAATAAATCAACTGATGGGAAATTGTGTGTAGAACAACTTAGGTGATCCTTCATTTCAAAACAAAAAAAAAAGGCAAAAAACTACAAGTAAAGTGCGAGCCACTTTGGCAGAAATATGTACATTTCGGGGACTCTTACCATCATGAAGATGCCAACAGAGACCATGACCATAGACCTAAGTCCATCAGATATGTTGGTGGTCAGAGTGTGGCTGACCAGGGACGTGTCTGCAGACAATCGGTTGATCAGCTCCCCAGTCTTCGCCTTGTCGAAAAATGCCACCTCCTGTTTCAATATCGAGTTGAATACTTTCTCTCGAAGTGCTTTCGTGATTCTTTGCGCTTAAAAAAAATAAATAAATAAATAAAAAATAATAATAATAAAATATATTAATAAAACTGCAACTTATGTGACAAAATGTATTCAAAAGTGGTATATTTACATGAAGAATTAGTAACGTGATTTTCAAAACATTCGATCAAATTGACTTTTCAGTTCTCCGTTTTTTAAACAGTATTTAACTTCCCAAGTAGAACTGAACACAAGAAAATATATATATATTTTTAAATATTTTCTTTTTCTTTTCTTACAAGATATGTAATATGTATTGTGGATTATTGGGTTGAGTGCCAGAAAATAAAATTAAAAAACTATTATATAGTGTGATGAGGCCATACACATTGAAGGGTCCGCGGGAGAATAATGCTTAAAGCTCGTATTTAATAAACGGATAGTTCTATAATATATTTAGATTCTGTTTACGCCTTGGATATTCAACGATTCTTTTATAAATTACTAATTTCTTCATGTATAAATTCTAGTCAACAAAACCTAGACAAATACGAAATACAGGGTGACTGGTGCCTTCGAAGTGGGGTAGAACTCAAGCCAAGGAAGAGGCAGTCATGTTCAATTAATTACTTAAATTATAGAAAAAATAAAAAAAAAAAAGAAAATGTGACAAAGAGAAAAATAAGTTAATCTTTTGAGGTAGAACAGGTAGAAGTGTGAGAAACACAGTCAGGTATCTTTTAGCTATTCAAATGGGTAATAGTTGCAGGAAATACAGATCAATAAAGTTTAACATGCCGTCGTTCGGCGCCCCCCACGTAATGTCAACTATACATACATAGTTGTTGCAGTACGCGGACGCCCGACTACGGAATTTTAGACGATAGTGATCTGTAATTCCTGTAACATACATTTTACGTTGTTTTTCTCTTTCTCCTAGTCATTTTTTTTTTTTTTTATTATATTTTTACTAGTGCTCTATCAAAAACTCGGAAGACGAGCAGGCTCATCTAAAGTGTTGTCATCAAATGATTATTTGGGTTAATTATACCTTAAACTGGCTCTGACTTGGACCCATCTTATCCTAGAGTCTCAAGTCCCTACAAATATATGTTATAGTAGATAAAACAATTTTTTGAACACTTATATTGTCTAATTCCACAAACATATACTTAAATGTGTACCGGTTTCGGCTTACGCCATCGGCAGCACAATGTTCAACGATAAATTTATACAACAACAATTATACAACAATAATTTATTGTTGAACATTGTGCTGACGATGGCGTAAGCCGAAACCGGTACACATTTAAGTATATGTTTGTGGAATTAGACAATGTAAGTGTTCAAAAAAGTGTTTTATCTATCATTTTATTTTATTCATTAGTATTTCCACTATATCAACACAGAACGCAAAAAATGTATTCGGACATATGTCATAGTACAGACAAGATCTGTCTTAACCTGGCTCTGACTTGGACCCATCTTATCCTAGAGTTTCAAGTATCTACAAATATCTGTCACAGTGCAGACAAGACCTCCTGAGATGTGTGTTAAGCCCCATTGGAAGGACTAGAATTGATTTGATTTATTTTTTCGACTGAGATGCCTTTGTTCGCTTCCATTTGTGGGCTTTTAAAGGCTGATTTTCTTCTTTACAGATGTCGATATCGAAACTTTTGTGTAGATCATTTTAGAAGAAAATATAATAAGCTTTCAGAATACTATTGTTAAATTGTTTATAATTTCTTTCTTTCTAGTACACTACAAGAAGTTTATTTCAATGAACTAGATTGGCGTGACAGTAGGACGAGGAGTGGGGGACCTTTCAGAACGTTTAACTTGATATCTTCACTATACTATAAGTTACCTGATATGTTCATGAGGTAGACTCTGCCAAAGTTACACAGACCTCCAACAATGAAAACAGCCAGAAGTGCCGCGCAGAGTTTGTTCAAGTTGTCCTTCATCTGTTGCGGCTCCACAGAATAGATGATGTCAATCACCTTGCCCAGAGCAAATGGAACAGCCATTGTGATACAGGAGGAGACCAGCAACAGAACAACACCCCCTAAACAACTAACACTCAGTTTTACTAAACCAGCAAGAACAGGCTCAGGGACAACATATCCATATTGCTGAAACGCAATTTCCAAAAATTTATAAAAACTTAATTTTTCAAATGGGACAAAAACATCTTAAACATACAACATTGTATATATAAATTTAAAGAAATTATGGTTTTGCTTGAAGGAATTCAAGATGATGCATCTTCTGTAGGAACCTCATATACTTATTATAAGTACATAATACAATACATATATATAATGTTCCGACAGATAAGAATTCCTTCAAGGTAACCCATAAATTTTAAAATATTTTATTTTTGTGACATATGAGGTTGCATTTCAACACTATGGTTATACAATATGGTGAGAAAAATATATGTTTTGGTGCATACATAATAACGGGTAGACGCACCTGTAGGGTTACCAGATAAAATCTTATCTTGACTTAAAATATGAGGATTCTCTGTACAAAAATTAAGTATAATAACCTAATTTTCAGAATGTTGGAAGCTATTAGTGTCTAAAGTTGGAGGCGTAATATTATATTATAAGGAACAACACCCGTTTTTCGATTTTCATGAAACTTTTTACGTAGCTCTATAGGGTAGAGTAGCGTAATAGAATAAGTGACTACAAAAATAGGTAACTAACGATATTTTTTAATGTTGAGCCGGCTAAACAGGGAAGAGTTTAAAGGCTGAGCCAGAACTTAACAAATTACAAATAAATCGAGCCAGGGAAGTATGTCTTTCTAGCATCTAACAACAGTAAAATGTACAAAATTGAAAGGATGAATTGACAATATTGGAACGTACCTGTTATTCTCCAAAATTCAGGTTTGGCTAAACCAAAAACTTTCTTCAGTTCTCCACCAGGCATAAGCTTCACTCTCGGTTTGACCGGAACACTTTTTGTCACTTCTTTAACTGTTGTAGGTATCGCTTTGGTACAATAAAACTTTTTTGTTTTATTTATTACTTTTAAAAAACTACTTCGAGTTGGAAGCAGATGATTCCATAAGAAGTTATTATTTTTAGATGTATTAAACACATGTTTTATATGATTGGAGGAGAATTGTTTATAGACCAATGAATTTGTATAATGGATGGTGGGAAAATATTGATTGGTTTTGTGAAAAATTAATGTGATAGGTGAAGGGCCAGACTTGAGGTGCTGACCCACCAACTTGCTTAGGAGAATCATAGCCAACAGCCAATCTAAGCATACCTCACGAAATGAAACTGAAAATAAAAACACACATTAATAATATATTAAACCATATCATGAATAGAGTTTTTACAGATATCCTATCTTACCAATCTATATTTAATTTAAGAAAAAGAGAAAATAAAAACAGAAATGAATAAAAAGAGAAGTATTCATTCTGAGAGAATACTCACCGTAAAATGACTCTCAACTAGTCAATTTGAATAAAAGATAATGGGATGGTTTCATAATGACATGATAAATACAGCCAACGTAACCTGCTTCATTGAAAACTACCATCTCTGATAACAGCTGTTTTCTTCGCTCCTACTAGTGATGGGAAAAAGAACATTTTCTGAATAACCGTTACCATGTGTTATTGAAGTTATAAATAGCAGAATACAACTGTCACTGTTAAACAAATATTTTATGAAACTGAGAGGGGAATAACGTAACAGTAACTTTTCCTGCCTGCCCGACTACAAAATATAACTCTAATATGTAGTTCATTTTGATCTGTTACCCGGTTCGAATACTTCAGATGCTTATCTTGTCAACCTCATTACATATGCGCTTGAAATAATATCTTTTTCAACTTACATGTTATCTGTTATATGTTTTAATATTCCTAATAAATATTTTTATAATATTCATTGTTTCTAAGATTGCAACATTTCATTTTTATAACTTAAAGTAAACTAATAAAAAAAAGATGATGTACCTATAATTTACTTTCTAAGTAGGTATTATTGTTTAAAAAAATTAAATGAGTGATAAGCCCTCAAATTTCAAAATTCTTAATAAGATTTTTATAAGTACCTATTATGTTTTCTTAGTAAACATTTTGGAAATGAATAAACAAACTGTTAATTAAAATTAAGTTACAATTTTTAAAAAATATTTTTGTGTTCTAACAAAAGTAAAAGGCATCAAACAGGCTGACAAAAATAATAGGTTAAATCGCAAAAGGAGGAAGTAATAATAAAAACAGTCAAATTTACGAATTAGTAAATATAGCAAGTAGCAGAATAACAGATAGCAGGTGTGTGAATGAAAGGAATGAAGAATAACTGGTTCATTCAATAAATGATTAATGAATGTAAGTAGAAGTCTGCTACTGATGAGTGAAAACAGCAATTACAAAAAAACTGGCTGCTAAATAACAAGACAACACTAGTGCCAGGGATGCGGTAGCAGAGAGGTTAGTATGCTTGCCTTCTGAGCTCAAGATCGTGGATTCGAAACCTGGCTGAGGCCCTTAGTGTTTTCTTCTGGGAGGTAAAGAAACCTTCGGGTGGGCCGTTCGTTAAACGATAGTCCCAAGTCTGAAAGATGTCGTCACTCGTTAAAGACCTCCACTGTAGAGTCGAGCTCATGTTCACCAGAGCGACGAAAGAGTGCTCTGGTAAGTAGGTAATATGCGTAGCATGAGTCAGATTTTAGTATTTGTCGAGAAGATAATTTAGAACGCCCATTCAAAATACCTACTGTATAATAATGCTTAACATTTTTTGCAGAGACATTGTGAAACACTTAATAAAATAAAAAAAATTGGTTGTCTGTAAAGTCGGTTTACGGCCGGTAGGTTGACGTGACTACGTCATAACATCACAGTAGTATAATACACAAAAGAAGTGGAAGGAAAATAAAATGGAAACAAGTTCATTGATAATTAACGGCGCCAATCGCCGCCTTCGGTTGTAGGCAGGTGAAGATAAATATTTTTTCGCACATATTACTCCAATCGGACAACATACTCAATATGACGAGCTTTGAATTATATTTTTAAATGCAATACCATTCAAGGCACCGAAGGACGGCATGCTCGGAATTGAAGATAAATATTTTTTCGCACATATTAGTCCAATCGGACAACATACTCAATATGACGAGCTTTGAATTATATTTTTAAATGCAATACTATTCAAGGCACCGAAGGACGGCATGCTCGGAATTGAAGATAAATATTTTTTCGCACATATTACTCCAATCGGACAACATACTCAATATGACGAGCTTTGAATTATATTTTTAAATGCAATACTATTCAAGGCACCGAAGGACGGCATGCTCAAAAGTGTAGGTAGGCGATTTTTCCATCATAATACTCCAGTTTTAAATAATACTGAATACAATGATGATGATGATGATGATAGGACATGATAAGGTAGGCTACACGAATGCAGGGTTCGACATGCTTGAACACGCAAGTGCCTGTTCAAGGTCACAAAATCAGACTGAATTGGAGGGAGAACGGAAACTTATTGAGGTTTAGAGGGAGAGCGGAAACTTATTAAGGTTTAGGGAGAGAGCTGAAACTTATTGAGGTTTAGAGGGAGAGAGGAAACTTATTGATGTTTAGAGGGAGAGCGGAAACTTATTGAGGTTTAGAGGGAGAGCGGAAACGTAATGAGGTTTAGAGGGAGAGTGGAAACGTATTGGGGTTTAGAGGGAGAGCGGAAACTTATTGATCTGGGGATGTACGATGGTGGGTGATTCCCAGCTGTGGAGGGGGGGGGGGTGATGGTCACGTGGGGTCAAAGGTCATGAGGAGTAATTAATTAGTAATTTTAATAATTTTAGTCACATGACGTCTCCCTCGCTCTCTTGGGGAACGTGACATGACGTCACACTTTTTCGAACATGCGGCCCGTCGCATCGATTTATTAGACGTAGTCACGTCAAAATAAAGAAAAACGTATGTTTAAAAAAATATATATTGTCTATTTCACAAAATATATATAATATGGGAGTACTTTCGGTATTGCTACCATCTTCAGTCACCAAGTGGTCTAAAAATTATTATTATCATCCTTGTTAATAAAAAAAAAAAAAAAAATGAAATTTAGGTATGCAAAGTACTCAAGTATGAGTGTTGACTCCAGATAACATTTACTATGTATTTCCTTTAAACGTTAAATTATCTTTGTTTATTTTATTTATTTTTGTTTTTTGTTTCTTTTTTTCCATTTATGCTAACTATGTGTAACATTCTGTAAGCTCTTCTAAAGAAATAAATGGATAAAATAAATAACAACATTTATATTATCATATTTACTCATATGTAAAATGAATCGGTTTCGGCTTATACATATGTACTATGTATTCTACTACAAACGCCATTTTTTAGTTTAAACTTTTATTTTTTAAATTTCTCACTATTATATATTTTCTATTTTCATATATTATTGACAAGTGAAATTTCTTAAATGGTATGTGAAGCTAAGACTTCACTCCATATGACAACCTAGCAAGCCTTTTTTTAATGTCACTTCTGAACTTTGTGCTAACGATGACGTAAGCCGAAGTTTTATGTCGGTATATATTTTTGCGGAATTAATCAATATAAATGTTAAACAAATTCTTTGTTTTTTTTTAATTAAAACAAAAATTTATACAAATGCTCGAATTCTATTTAGTATTTTTCTAAACAAAGAAATACTACATAGTGTTTTCAAATGTCAAAAGCAAATATACAATAAATGATGGAAACCAGTCATTTTGTGACTAGAAAAAATGAAATTAATAAATGGATCCATTCCTTAATTTTGATTCCACGTCAGATCACCGCATTGGAAACTGGTGTGATAAGAAAAAAGTGTAAATGTCAAATAAATATAAATATATAAATAACAGTTGAATTAATAATAATGAAATAATAAAATTAAATACAATTACCACATTTCTCGTAGGAATTATAGCTGGTCTACTAAATTTTGATTTCTACTGTAGTTTCCGAAAAGGGCCCTAAAAATATCGAAAGTGCAATTTTTAAGAAAGTGCATGTGTTTAAAAAAAATTCAATTAACAAACTTTTTATTTGGATTTCTTCTAAATTTACTAAAGAGATGCAATATTGTTTTTGAAAACTGACATTATTGCAGAGATATTGTGAAATAATTCAAATGGACTTGAAAAATAAAATAAAACTTGTTTATTTAATATATTGTCTAATTTCACTAACTATATATACATGGGAGTACTTTCGGTATTTCTACCATCCTCAGCCAAAAGCAGTCTTATCTCTTATGCTTTTGGCTGAGGATGGTAGAAATACCGAAAGTACTCCCATGTTTATATAGTTAGTGAAATTAGACAATATATTAAATAAACAAGTTTATTTTATTTTTCAAGTCCAATATTGTTTTTTCTAAATTTTGCAAAAATGTTAAATCTAATCCAAAGGTATCAATTATCTTACTGGGTTAACAGGCAAAATGAATAGCATAGAATTAGAGAACAAATATTTGTGCTTCTTTACTTAAACCTACATTATAAAATTAAAAACTAAGATTGGAACAAAAATCAAACTATTTAAAAGAAAAATCTTACAAACTAAATTCTTAAAAACTACCTATTTCAGTTCTTTTTTTATTTTATATTTTGGCCATTATTTATATCAATGTTTTATATTTTGGGCTTATATATTATGTGAATATAAATAAATAAAAGTACCTCCTTAGCGCACTATTTCAATGTTATATCACACCTTTCTAGTTCACCACACCTTAAGCCTAACACTTCTCTCATTCCTAGCCTGTCCACCTTCACATCTCATCTTACCTCACCTCCACAACATGGACCCCTCCACACTCAACTTCGACTGGTCCATCCTATTTAGAACAGCTGATGGTCGTCTTTTGTTTTTCACTCATTGGTTCGTTTTAAAAACAAAATGCGACTTCATATATTTATTCACTAATAAAACTATTTACCTTTTTTATACCAATAAATATAATTAATGTTATAATATATTATTAATAATTACAATGTGTGTACTTTTATACATCACAGTGGATGCATATCTACTTTCAAATGATTATTAATCTTATTGCTGTGGTAAGATGTGGGCCCCCTGGAGTGTGCATCGCACATACCTTATTACGCCCGAATATTTCGCGTGTTAAGCTCGTAACAAATGACTTTCAATGTCTGTTGCGTAGTAGCGGAGATGACCAACAAACGGCAGTTAGTCGATACGCTAATCTACAGATGGGATGAATGTGGTGTAGGTATCTGTCTAGTTGCAGAAGGGGCCAAAAGATGGTCAAAGTGAGCTCTTGTTGGTAACAAGAATGGTCAACAGATGGTGTGAAGGTGGCTATTTGAGGTGGGGCGGGGATGAGGTAGTCAATATCCGGTGCAACCATGGCAACCCCCCCACCCCTCACCTCACTTCTTTCTTTAATGAGCCACCCTCTGTCCTCTCTATCAGACCAATTTAACAGGTGGGGGAGGGGGAAAGAGACTCCACCCCCCACTCTTGGTGTCTTCAATCCCCTCCACTACCGTCCAAAGGGCAACTCACAGGGTTTCTGTAGGGCTGTCAATCAAAGTGAGGACCCTTACCTCAGGAAAACATCATCTAACCATCCTTTCTCCATGCATTCAAGAGTCCTTCATCTCGGACCAATATTGAAGATCATATTCAGAATCGAAATGGACATTCATTGATTAAACGAAATTTTGAAAGAGTGGTCATATCCAACGCGCCCTACGGAGATGCAACGCGTGCACCGCATGCTGGTGGCGAAACTGAGGGCATGACACCATAAAACTAGAAATGGACATTCATTGATTAAACTAACTTTTGAAAGAGTGGTCATATCCAACGCGCCCTACGGGGATGCAACGCGTGCACCGCATGCCCGTGGCGAAACTGAGGGCACGACACCATAAAACTCGAAAATCACCAACTCTACGATTACCCCCCTCGTCAATCCCCAAATCTTTTTCGGGACGGTTCCAACAATAGAAAAAAATCTTCGAAGTTCAGAATCAAAGAGAGAAAGAAAAAAATCGACTTAAAATTATGGTACTGCAATAATAATTTCATATTAGTCTACTCAATACACAGATAGAATGATATTGTAATAATAACATGGGCGTAGCCAAGATATTATTCGTGGTGGTGGAAGGGGGGAGGGTTAGTAGTTATTGTGACTCATGCCCGTGCTATAACTACGTAACTACGAGGTCATATCGCCTATCCGAAGGACGGTATGCTCAGTAGGCGGCCACGGGGGGGGGGGGGGGGGGGGGGGGGGGGGGGATAGTCGTTGGTCAAAATAAATGAACTGAAAAGTTAATATGAATCTGGTTTATAACAAATTATTCTAGCTGGGAAAACACATTGTCTGTGATTCATCAACAACTTTTTTAAGTAGGTACTGTTACATTATTTTATGAATTTAATAATTTAATTTCCTGGTCTTCCCCCACTGCTGGACAGTGGTTAGTTAAATAGAGTGGCTGGAGGGAGAATGCTGCAATCTCCCGTGACCACCCCCTCATTCCACTAGTTTGTCTTACACATTTTCTGTCTCTTTTATTTTATACTTCATTTTTATTAATTACCATAATTTATTTAATACATATTTTATTTATTTTTGTTTAATTAGTTATTATGACTTATGAAATGGCTTTTAACTAAATGCTCATATCGCCTACTACCAGAGCGCTCTTTCCTCACTCTGGTGGACATGAGCCCGACTCTACTGTGGGAGTCCTAAATTTGGCATACCCTAAATTTTCATTCACATAGGGTAGGGGACTTTAACGAGTACCTGACATCGTACAGGCTGGGACCATCAATTAAAATCCCATCCGAAGGACGGCGTGTTTAAGTTTATTTTACCGACGTTTTCATCCTGACTTTTTTTTTTTTTTTTTTCTCAGTTATGGCCTTATGCTGAGGCATATCGGCCAGCTACCATGATGATCATTTTGGAAAATTTTTTACAGGTACCTTGGTTTAAGGACAAAGCAATTAAAGAAGAACAATCATAAGAAAAAACTTAAATTTATAGCAATAATTTTGTAAAGAAGCAAGATACGGACGCGCAATGCCCCTGAAGAGGAATGGGGCCACCACACAACACAGTCATGAAGGCGAGCAGGAAGCCAGAAGGCGAGCAGGACGCCAGAAGACAACACAGCAGAGGAGCGGAGGCACCGAACCGGCCGCGACCCACCAGGGTCCCAAACCCGTCGAGCACACAACCCCGAAATACAAAACCATCACTTTCCAACTTGGGTAACATAACTCCATTCAGGTTTTGAGGGAACTTAATCCCGCGCCAGTGACCATCACTCATACACTGATTCAAGTTTTGAGGGAACTTAATCCCGCGCCAGTGACCATCTCTCATACACTGATTCAGGTTTTGAGGGAACTTAATCCCGCGCCAGTGACCATCACTCATACCGTTGTTACCAATACAGTACACCGTTCTCCATGTGTGCCCGACCGACTCGAAACCCCGAGAAGCCCCAGCCGATGCCGGCACCCCAACCCACCCACCGCGCAGCCAACCGGCGCACGGTAGACCGAAGGGCGGCAAAAACATATAAATAGCTAGTGACATATGAATATATACGAAGTTCAGACCCTGCGGCCAGCATAATTTAAAAAAGCTAACAGCGCCTCTCTGACAAGAGGGCTGTTGCAAGCAGATAAAATAGCCAGGTATGTTCGAGGAGCTGCAACTGTTCTCTCTAGGTTCTCCATAAGGAGGTCTCTTTCTGCACTGTAATGTGGACACTGCATCACTATATGCTCCAGATCCTCGTAGCCCCCGCAGTGGCGGCAGCTAGAACTCTCACTCAGACCAATCCTATTCAGGTAGGCATTGCACAGTCCGTGGTTGCTTCTTAAACGGCATATGGTCTTACACTCAAATTTAGATGTTGCTTTGTCTCTAAACCACGGTCTGGTTGTTAATAAATAACATAGACTAGATTTTGAAAAATGATATAATTATATTTCATTTCAAATACAAGGGCCAGTCGGCGTAGTTAAAAGGAAAAACAAAAATAAACAAAGTTAACTCTCCTGATGTGGAGGGGTGAATGTGGAAGATGGGCTGATGAACTGATCTCCAAACAAGGCCAAGAAGATCTGGGAGTAGGCTGAGGACGCCGTCACACCAGATGAGCCAAGTACCAGACTTCAGAGGTCCACGGAAAGGCGATCCGGGTTGACGAGAGAAGTTGGTGGCCTTGAGGATTGCCCTAATGTCAACAGGCTGAAGGACCATGGAAGACTATCTGTCCAACACTGACCAGCGGTCATAACACGAACTATTCCCCACTCCCCCACATACATAGGCTCCTCCCACAAATTGTTAATATGATGTAATATAAACATAAGAATAAATTACATGAGTAATATTGACCATAGTTATTATGATAATAATATTAATAATTATTAGAATAATTAATGAAAGAAAACTTAAGAAAAAATACCTCTACAAAAAAATCAAAATTAATTAAATGTTGCGCTAACATAACCGCCCACCAAATTTTATATGAAAAAAAATTTAAAGAAATTACTTCTCTGAGTCACCCGATTGGGGAATCAGTGGCACACACTTAGATAGGGGACGTTTAAAAATACCCTTAAGAGTATGAACATTTACAACCCTAACAATTCCGTCGGGACCTGGGAAGACGTCAGTTATTCTTCCGCGAGGCCATTGAGCAGGTGAGGAATGTTTGTCCCAAAGAAGAACCAAATCACCGACATGAGGATGGTAAGTAGTTCTAAACCATTTTGGTCGTTGTTGGAGAGTTGTAAGATATTCATTCCTCCATCGTTGCCAATAGTGTTGAACTCTTTGTTGTACGAGTTGCCATCTGGTGAGTCGATTCTCAGGACTGTCCGTAAAGTCGACTTCTGGTCTCGTTGTTAGAGCTGTCCCAATCAAGAAATGACCTGGAGTAAGAATGTCTAGATCAGTAGGATCTGATGTTAAGGCACAAAGAGGTCTTGAGTTTAGAATCGCTTCAATCCTTGCGAACAAGGTGGTGAGCTCTTCGAAAGTGAAAGCTGTATCATTGAGAACTCGTTTAAAATGATTCTTCACGCACTTGACGCCGGCTTCCCAGATACCTCCGAAATTGGGTGAGTAAGGAGGGTTAAAAACCCATTCCACACCTCTCGTCAGTAGATGGGAAGACAAATCCTCTTGGACAGATTTTTTATGTAACCATTTCTGCATGTCAGAGAGATGCTTTGCCGCTCCGACAAAGTTGCTGCCACAATCTGACAGAATTTTAGTAGGGAGCTCTCTACGTGAAATGAATCTATCGAGCGTGGCCATGAAGGACGCTGTCGAAAGATCAGATACCAGTTCCAAATGAAGAGCCTTAGTAGTCATACATACAAACAGACATAAATATGATTTGCTAACAGGCGCATTTCTTCTCCGAGACTCCCTGATAGAAAATGGGCCGGCAAAATCGACGCCAACATTAATAAAAGTTCGGCCAGCTTCAAAACGACACGTAGGCAAACTGCCCATCAGAGCCTCAGCTGGTTTTGCTGAAAACTTATAACAAATGTCACATCTAAATAACTCTTGTCTGATTAAACGCCTTGCTGAGAGGATCCAGAAACGTTGACGTATCAAGGCATGGAGTTGATTTAGACCAGCATGCAAATACAAGTGGTGATAGTGACGTATTATAAGTCTAGAGAGGTGGGAATGATGAGGTAGGATGATAGGGTGCTTCATACCTTCAGGAAGAGGTGATTGTTGAAGACGACCGCCCACCCTCAAAAGTCCCAAGGGATCCAAGAATGGAGTCAGACCTCGGAGATTAGTGGAGGCATAATCCTCGTCGCCACTGTGTATAGCGTTAGGTAAATAACAATTTTGGATAAGACGGATACAGGTTGTCTCCGCCGCGTTCAATTCTCTTAATGTCAAAGGTCCACACAGATTGGAGTTGCGGGTATTCTGGATGAATCGCCGCACATACGATACCGTCCTGAGAAGCTTCATAAATGATGAGAAGTTTTCGATCCATGACACAAGGTCAGGGACGACCTTTGAACTGAGAGTAGCAATTATACCGCCCCTAAGCTCGGGCAAAACTGTTGTCCGGCTACAAAATCTTTCGATCTTAGGCCAGTCATGGACGGGAAGTTGTAGCCAAGACGGTCCGTTCCACCATAGATCATTACGTAAAATCTGAGATGGGCGGAGACCCCGTGAGGCAGCGTCAGCTGGATTGTTCAATGTGCCCACGTGACGCCAGGACACCTCAGGAATTAACTGTAAAATTTCTACAATACGGTTGGCCACAAAGGTTTTCAATAAATGAGGTGGAGTATGTAGCCAACCTAACACAATAGCGGAATCCGTAAAGAAGAATATTTGATTTATCGAAATTCTGTCTCGAAATTTTTTCAGAGAGCTGAATAATTTTGCAAGAAGAAGTGCACCACAAAGCTCAAGCCTTGGGATAGAGAGCGGTTTTATAGGAGCCAGCTTAGATTTTGCTTTCAAGAGAAAAATTTGAACATTGTCATCCGTTACCGTTCTAATATAAATGATGGCCGAGAATCCCTTCTCTGAAGCGTCGCAGAAACCGACGAACTGGCCATTGTTACTGTGTTTCACCGGGATGAAACGTGATAAACGGATGGACACCAATTGGGGAACTTCCATCATGAAATTTTCCCAGTCAAGTTTGACCTCAGTTGGCAGAGGATCGTCCCAGCCGAGGCCTAATTTCCAAATATTTTGCAACATAAGCTTGGCCAAAAATATCACCGGTGTTAAATAACCTAGAGGATCGAAGATACGCGCAATTGCAGATAGAACACCACGTTTAGTGCACTGAGGACGTGGGGTGGTGATATTATATGAGAACTCATCTGACTGAGCATTCCACTGGACCCCTAACACCTTAAAAACACAATCTTCTCCCTTCGAAAGTGAAATAGACCTTTCATGAAACTTCTCTGGAACTGCCTTGAGCACACTCTCTGAATTGCTGGCCCACTTACGAAGCTCGAAATTACCCTTCATGAGTAAATCAATTAGTTGTTGTTGAAGGCTGAGGGCTTCATCGATACTTGATGCCCCAGTTATGATATCATCCATATATACGTCCTCGCGTAACACTTTGGACGCATGGATGAAATGATGACCTTCATCCAGAGTGAGTTGTTTAAGAACGCGAAGAGCCAAGTAGGGGGAGCAGGACATCCCGTAAGTCAAGGTGCACAATTCATATTCTTTAACGTCATCAGCAGGATCCGATCTCCAGTAAATATGTTGATAAAGACGATCCGGTTCATTGATAAGGATTTGGCGGTACATCTTACAGATATCCGTCACAAACACAATACGATGAAGTCTAAAATTAAGCATGATGTCCACAATATCAAGTTGAAGTTTCGGTCCAACAAAAAGATGTTGATTTAGAGAGCCGGTAGAAATCGACGACGACATGGACGCATCAAAGACCGCTCTCAACTTAGTTGTTGAGCTAGTCTCTTTTAAAATGCCATGATGGGGAATTATGTATCCCTTCCCAGGAAAGGAAGCGATTTCCATGTGTCCCAGAGAGAGATACTCTTCCATAAAAGTGATATATTCCCGTCTCAATGTGGGATTTCTCAACAATTTCTTTTCCAAGTTGTAGAACCGCTTCAACGCTTGCGATCTTGAATCACTTAATAATGGTGAAGGAGATTTAAATGGAAGAGCAACAACGTACCTCCCTGAAGTTAAACGACGATGAGTCCGGGCAAAATGTTCTTCGCAAAGTTCCGTTTCCGGATCGGTCACAACTCCAATGCTAGGTTCCTCCAATTCCCAGAATCGTTCAAGTTGACGGTGAATAAAGGGAATCGTCGTGAGGGTCAAAACCGATGGCCTGGGGAAGGACTCAAAATCAACTGAATAGGCACCAGTAACAATCCAGCCAATAGATGTTTTAATGGTGGCTAAATCTGTACCGATAATAGGGACGGGTCTACCTTCCAATATTTTATAGTAAATATCGGCCCCTAAAAGGCAGTCGATAGGACGAGGCAGTCCAAAATTCAAATCGGCTAATTTGATCGAAGGGTTAATTTTTCTGATTATAATTTCCGGAACTGCAATAGATGGAAGATCCGACGTTATTTTGGTGACAACTGTGGCGCGGACACCTAGTAGAGGGGCTTTACGATGAATAGATTTCATCTCAAAAAATGTAGTTCCTAAGGACGGAACACTAAGGTCCCCGACAGAACTTATCTGATGGGAATCATTCGCCACCGTCAAGCGGAGTCGCCGAGCACAGTCTGAAGTCACCAATGAGGATTGAGCTCCCGAATCAATGAGAGCACGAATGGGATGAAAACATCCTCGAACATCTGTTATGAAAACAGTAGCAGTACTAAGAAGTATTTGTTGAGCTGGAACATCAAAAGAATTACCACGAAAGGTAAGAATCGATTTCGAAGTTCCTGAAGGCGTCCCCATAGATGGAGGCCTAGTATCTTCAACGAGGGTGTTTGTTGAAAAATGAAGTAAGGAATGGTGAAGAGATTGGCAAATGAGGCATCTAATTTTAAATTTGCATTCGTCGGTAGTATGACCCGAAGTTAAATGATATTTACATCCCTTGAAGGTTCTTACAAAGTGGAAGCGTTGCGACGGCGACAGATTCAAAAAATTGGGACATTTGGTCAAATCATGACCAGACAATTTACAGTATGGACACTTTGAAGTGCGCACATCCGATGGTTTCGAAGCTCTCTTGGTCGTCAAAGACACAGAAGAAGATTTATTATGGGTCTTCGTTGCCTTCGGGCAAGACGACTTACCGGGTTTGCTGGAAGACAGCTTCAGAATTTGCTGTCTGTCTCTGACAAACTCCAGAAGATCGTTGCATCGCGGAAATTCTTCCTTAATATGCTTGGATTCGAACATTTCCCTTGTTCTCTGGTCCAGACATTGAATAGCAAGATGAAACAAGATAAATTCCGCTTCATGAGGAATTTTTAGAAGTTGAAAAGCTTCCATACTGTCACCCACATGAGATAAAAATAATTTATAATTTTCGGAAACCTCTGGGTGAGATTTAAATGAGAGAAGTTTGTCCAAGAAGGCTGTAGCTAAGAAACGCTTCTTATCGTAGCGAGCCATCAAAGTCTTCCAGGCTAGGTCATAATTAGCCTCCGTCACAGGTATGGACTTTAAAAGGGATCGAGCCTCGCCATTCAGACTAGAAATTAAATAATAAAATTTATCAGTTTTAGACAGTGTCGGTTCATCGTGAATTAAAGAAATGAAAACATCTTTGAAATGCGGCCAATCTGTCAATTCGCCTGAAAAATTTGGAATATTAATTTTTGGGAGGCGCGACCTGGTGTCGTTGATAACAGAAATATTTTGAGTTGGAGTAGCTGCTCGTTCTCGAGCTGGCCTGGGAGGCGGACAAAGCTCCGTATGAATCATAAGGATCTCATAGATATAACGTTTCGAGTTCGATAAAATCAAAGAATCTCTATCCGTAGGATAATCCTCGCCTTTCTGAGCATTTACAAAGTATGTTTCCAACGCTTCATTTGTAAAGTTTAATTCACTTCGAAGATTTGAAAGATCGGAGAACATCGCTTGAAATAGATTCGTTTGACTGTTATCTACCTTAGCTGCACGGCCTTGTTCTCGAATAGATTTAATATCTTGACATAAAGAATAAAGTTTGCGTCTTAATATTATTGTCCGAGAATCGGAGAAAGCAGCAACATTAACATCCGCTTCCTCACTTGCCATGATTAAGAGAAAATGAAAATTGAAAATGAAACGAAGTATTTCTAAGAAAATGAAATTAAAATAATAAATATATCTGAAGTTGATATTAACAAAAGAAGCTAGAGTGAATATAAACAAACATTGAACCTTCTAGTAGAATCAAAACAAATACAAGAACCTAAATGAGTGCCACTGAAAATATTAGGTTGGAAAAATATATATTTATGTATTTTAACACAAGAAAATGATAGACTATAAACTATTTAAAAAATAGATTATAATATAAGAAGAGTCTATCAACATAAAAATAAAAATAGAAATCCACTGATTAATGGATAGAAGAATGTTATTTACCTTGATATGACCTATTTCCAGATCATAATAATAACATCTGATTACTGTCATAAATGATAACACGAAGGTTATAGGCAGGTATGTGGTGCGCAATAACAAGAAAATAGCTAGATGTACAAAAATAGGATTAAATCCAAAGTAGGATTAGAATACATCTTTGAACAAAATTCAAATACATATTTTAACAAATATATATGTTCCTGGCCGGAATCACCAAATTCTATGTTAATAAATAACATAGACTAGATTTTGAAAAATGATATAATTATATTTCATTTCAAATACAAGGGCCAGTCGGCGTAGTTAAAAGGAAAAACAAAAATAAACAAAGTTAACTCTCCTGATGTGGAGGGGTGAATGTGGAAGATGGGCTGATGAACTGATCTCCAAACAAGGCCAAGAAGATCTGGGAGTAGGCTGAGGACGCCGTCACACCAGATGAGCCAAGTACCAGACTTCAGAGGTCCACGGAAAGGCGATCCGGGTTGACGAGAGAAGTTGGTGGCCTTGAGGATTGCCCTAATGTCAACAGGCTGAAGGACCATGGAAGACTATCTGTCCAACACTGACCAGCGGTCATAACACGAACTATTCCCCACTCCCCCACATACATAGGCTCCTCCCACAAATTGTTAATATGATGTAATATAAACATAAGAATAAATTACATGAGTAATATTGACCATAGTTATTATGATAATAATATTAATAATTATTAGAATAATTAATGAAAGAAAACTTAAGAAAAAATACCTCTACAAAAAAATCAAAATTAATTAAATGTTGCGCTAACACTGGTTCCTACATGGGGTTGAATCGACTTAAAGAAATTGCCTTTGCGAGAGGCCTGGTACCTGTCCTGCCACATTGTCAGAACGGAGGTCAGGATACCCTCCTTCAGATCGCTAGCCGGGATGTTGCCTATAGGCTCCCCCCTCTCCACCGCCAGTTTTGCCAATCCGTCCACCCTCTCGTTCCCTTTAATTCCCGCGTGAGCTTTCACCCACATTAACACAACTTTTTTCTTTTGGCCAATAACCACGGCATAGTTTTCTAGTATGTCGGCTATTATGTTATCATAGATAGATAACTTGTTTGTGCAACAGGAATTTAACTTAGTTAGGGCACTCAATGAATCTGTAACTAAAAGAAAGTGTTCACTATCGAGTAGGGAGACATACTTCAAAGCTTCATTTATTGCTACTAATTCAGCAGTGTAACTAGAAGCAAATTTCGGAAGTTTGAAACTCCGACTGAAATTTTTGTCGTCATCAAGAAAGGCGCAACCTGTACCATTCGTCGTTTTTGATCCGTCTGTAAATATTGGTACATATGACGACCACCATTTCCTTTTGATCCCTTGGAACACCGCATTAACCATGGAAGGAGGGACACCAGAGAGATCCGGTAAGTATGTTATATTAATGTGATGAAGAAGATTACGAAAATTAATATTTAAATTTGGTAGAATGTGAGAACTGTATACGAAAGGGGCAAACTTAGCGTATTCCGGGAAACTATCAAGCAAAAGAGGATAATAATTCTTTCTAACCCAGTAAGATGAGGTGAGGTTAAGTACAGTTAGTTGCCGAACTTTGCTATAGACAGGACTATCGGAGGCCAGTAACTTGCAGAGGTACCTGCCAGCCAACATTCTCCTTCTAAGGTCTAGCGGCATCTCCCCCGCCTCACACAGTACCACATCTACAGGTGTGCTGTTCAGGAAGCCCAGTGCCAGACGCAGACATTTGTTGTGAAGGACATCCAGCCCATGTAGACTGGTCTTGGCCGCTTCACCATAGAACACTGAGCCGTAGTCCACAACTGCCCTAATTACGTTTCTATAAAATAGTAATGCAATATTAGGATCTCCCCCCCAATTTCTGTTTGTTATTAGTCTAAGGATATTAATATATTTTTCTACTTTCTGGATTATGGAGGAGATATGGCTGTTCCAGTTTAACTTCCGGTCTAGAACCAAGCCTAAGAATTTAACCTTGGCCACGCAAGGGAAGACCAATCCCCCTAAAGCTAAATTCTCCCCGAGTGGGAACCTATGTTGTCGCGAGAAAGGACAAACGGCAGATTTTGACTGAGAGATGCTGAGACCATTGTCGACCAGCCACGGGAGCAGCGATGTTACGGCCTGGTTCAAGCCTGCCTTGCAAGAATCCACGGTCTTGTGTTGGGTATACAGGCAGATATCATCTGCATACTGCAATATACTTATGTTGCGAGGAATACATCGACACAAATCCAAGGAGTAGATAACGAATAGAAGGGGAGAGAGAATTCCCCCCTGCGCCAAACCCAGATTTGTAACCCTGGAACTATGCAGTGAGCTGTTTATCCATAGATGAAGGCGTCTATTCGAGAGTAAGTTAATGATCCTGTGAGTAAAACTGGCTGGCAAGTCCAAATTTAGCATCTTGTTCGCTAGAACAGGAAGTTGAACAGAGTCATAGGCCCCTGTGAGATCCAGGAACAGTCCCAATGTCTGATGACGATTAGTAAACCCAGTGTGGATATCTAAGGTGAGGGATGCTAAACTGTCATAAGTGGACCTGCCCTTCCGAAACCCGAACTGGTAAGATGGGATCTTGTCCTGCGACTCCAGCCACCACTCAAGCCTGTTCTTCACCATTCTTTCGAAGGTCTTCAACATGCAAGATGACAGGGCTATCGGTCTGTATGAAGCTCCATCACTGTGCGATCTACCCGGTTTTAGCAATGGGATAACCAAATAATCCTTCCAATCCTCCGGGAAGACCCCAGAAATCCAGATCTCATTAAATGCCTTCAACAGGTGGAGTTTGGTTGTGACCAGCAAATTCCTGATCATGTCATAATGGATCCCGTCCATCCCTGGAGCCGTATTCTTACTGTTGGATTTGATCGCCATGTTCAGTTCGGCCAGTTCGAACCTGTCTGTTAGGAAGTGTCTCTCTGATATCCTGTCCATTGCTCCCACCCATGCCGGAACGAAGGGAGGGGCCAAACGTTCCATGAAGTCCACACACCACTCTCCCGTCTCTAAAGGGGGCTTATTACTTTTCTTCCTGTTTGATAGTTTTTTTATTTTGTCCCAAATTTCTTTTACAGGCGTACATCTGTTCAAACTACCACAAAATTCGCGCCAACTATTAATTTTACTTTCTTTTACCGCCTTCTTAAATTCCGCATCCGCTCGTTTATATTTCATGAGATTCCCCAAATCCGAATTCTTTTTATAATTATTGAAGTTGGCTTTCCTTTTGTTTAACAAATCGCTGAGGTTTTCATTCCACCAGGGACGATTAAATTTGGGATTTATATATTTTCTAAATTTCGGGATTGCTTCTGCAGCTGCTTCATTTATAACGTTAATGCAATGGTCATACCCTTCATTTAGATTACTGTCTGAACTCCTGAATTTATCATTCATGGAATAACTAAATTTTTCCCAATCAGCTTTTCTAATGTTCCACCTTCGAAAGGGTGTGACGAGGATTTTGTTAATAGAAATATTATTTAAAGTGATTACAATGGGGAGGTGGTTAGAGCCGTGAGGGTCAGACAATGTCTCCCAATCCACTTTACTGGCCAAACCTGAAGAACAAAAAGTGACATCCACCGCCGAGTTGCATTTCTGGGCAACGTTATTAACATAAGTAGGGCTGCCATCATTAACAACTATCATATTGCTGTTTTCAACAGCCGCTAAAAGATTTTTGCCCTTCTTGTCACATCTATCGCAACCCCAAGAATAGTGGTGAGAATTGAAATCACCTCCAACCAAGGTAGGTTTTGGAATGCCTCGCAACAACCGGTCCCAGTCTGCCTCTGCCACTTGGTTGTTGGGCTCATTGTAAATAGAGATGATACTGATGGCAGAATTGGAGACTAACCTAATCTCCGCTCCTACCATCAGCACATTCCTTACCTTGTAAAAATTGGTGATCTGGGTGTAGGGGATGCTACTCCTAATGAGGAGCGCTACCCCGGACCTGGCGTCTGCCCTGTCCTCTCTCAGCACATTGTACCCCGGGAACCCGACATACACTCCTGGCCTGAACCACGTCTCAGACACAAGGGCCACGTCGATACCGTGCTTGTGCAACATCCACTCCAAACTGGCTTTGTTGGCTACAGCAGAACGAGCGTACCATTGAAGGAGCTTAAGAGTTCTGTCCATAATAAATATTTAATTTTTTATTAAATCGCCCAACTGGACTGAGAAGAGAACAGACTAAATATGGAAGTATGCAAAGAATGGGAATTCTATTAAATAGTATGTAAATGGATTTGTATGTAAGTACACCCAAAAAGGCGCACGTAAACACGAGAACCAGAGGGAATTCACAACTAAAACCATAAACGCAGGAAATTGAATTATTATTTACAAATAAGAAAAGAGGCTTCAGTGAATTGAGCATTCCTTGAAACGATTTTGGAAATGAACTCATTAAATTAATTGGATACGGACCTATCATCATTTACTTTAAATTTTTCCACATTTTCTGAACCGTCGCTTACCAAATTGTGCAGGGTCATTGCCAGCAACTCAACGATCTGGTCCTTGGACAGTGAGGAGTTCTGGATCTTACTAATTAGGTTAGACAGAGATTCCACGAACCTCTCCATGAAGGAGGCCGCCTGAGGGTTGGACTCGATCGGCTGGAGAGGTAAGGAAGGGGTCGAAAGGACAGGCCACTGCGAGCCTTTAGGTGCAGCGTAAGGGGAAAATCGTCTCACTTTAATTTTAGTTTTTTTGCTAAGCATATTAACAGTATTATTTTTGTTTTCGGGGGAACTATTTGAATTACTGTCCAAGACAGGAAATTCCGACATATTTTCTAATAGGTTAAATTTATTTTTAGTAACGGTCGAATAGAGGGTTGTGGAAATAACAGACTGTTTTTTCTTTTCGAGGTTTGCGACATAGACGGGACACTCCCGATAGGTGGCCTTATGGGGACCTTTGCAATGGACACAGACGGGGAGGGTGAAGGTACATTCGGAGGAGGCATGCTTGTCCCCACAGATCTCGCATCGCACAGAGCCTCGGCACTGCGCCTTGACATGACCAAAGTTCAGACATGAGTAACACTGAAGAAGGGGGGGCACGTAGGGGACCACCGGACACCTAGCTCCGTAGATATAAACGTATTCTGGCAGTCTTTGGCTGTCGAATGTTAGAACGCATGTACCTAGTTTAATGCGCTGAGACGGATCCTCTTTCTTGCCTCTTGTCATTCGTTTAATTTCCACTATTTTTGATGGGGATTTCACAACCTGCAAAATTTCATCATCATCCAAGGAAGTGTCCACCCCGCGAATGACACCCCTCTTATTAATTAAATGGCGCGGAATGAACGCATATGCATGTTTTTCCTTCAAAAATTCCCACGTTATAAAACTATTAGCGGCCACAGATGAACTGAAGGTTACACGGAACCTATTTTTCCCTGCCACCGCTATATTTGAGATGTCTTTCACATATTTAAAGTTATTGGAGAACATCCACTTTCCAAAACCCATCGGGTGAATGGAACCTAGAGTTCCCTGCAAACCTTCCACATAAACACAGAAAGGACCAACATCAGTGTCCTTAAACTTACCTGATTGTAATTTAGATATTTTATTGGCAACCTGTAATTGGTCCGCTGCGCTGCTGGAAGACTCGACCACTCGCTGGCTCACGAGAACTTTGGCCGAGCCCCTGTGGATATCCTCTGCGGCCTGCCTCTTGCCCCCCGCCTTGGGAGCTACCGGGCCCGGGCTCAAGTCCATCCCTGCTCCTCCTGCTGCCTCCTGCTCCATTAATGGACCATCGTCCACTTCACCACTACTTCCCGGGGGCTCCTCACCCCCGCTTGAAGCGTTCATCCCTAACTCACTAAATAATACTTACGAAAAAGTTGAAGATTTAAAGGAAATTAATGATAAGAATAAATGATTTTAAAGGAATGAAGATATAAGAACACAAACTAACGAAAGAACCAACTGAACTCCAAATTTAAATTGAACTAGTAAATATTTGAAAATTATTTAGAATGAAAAAAAAAAAAAAAAAAAAAAAAAATTTTTTTGTTTTGTTTTTTCTAACCTTAACACAACTGTACTCGTTGAAAGTTAGACACCATATGACATCCTGACTTCGATAAGTAGTATTCCCGGAGTTATTTAGAGGGGTCAAAATTCAATTAATATACATTTTTTCTCTCAGACCTTCACTTAATAACATGAAAAAGATATAATTTCTCATAATTTCTTGTTCTAATTTAAATCAATCATTCAACGTCTCTCTTTCCATTAGGGTGGGGGTGCTCCTAGCTTATGGAAATCTGCCCCCCCCCCCCCCCCCCCCCCCCTGTATATCTCCAAAATTACTTATCCCAACAATATTATTTTTACGGTATTTTTCTTAGAAAAAAATCTAATTTCAGAATTTGAAAAGAAAACATAGCGTTCCATTGGAAAAAAAAAAAAAATTGGTTTGCGGCGTAGTCCCACGAAGGCTAGGTGCAAGTTCAATTCTGGATCTAAAGTAAGAATAAATAAAAATAACGGTGAAAAAAATGATCGACCTCTTCGGGGAGTCGATCCAAGGAATCTTCATATCATTGCGGCTTTATAAAACATTTGTTGTAATTCAAAGTTTGAGAATTATATCTCTGTGAAGGACTTTGTACCTCTATGGAGGAAAATTGTTAAATATTAACAGGACAAGGCTGTGATAAAAGGTGGCATTTGATTAATTAGGTGAGTGGAGGGGGCGGGGGCGGGGAGGGATTAGGGACAGGTCCGGTTAACTGAGGGTTGAATAAGTAATGGATGCAATATAACAGAGTTTAATAAGGCGGGGGCGGGAAATCAGGGGCACAGTTCGCCAAGTTGGTTAAGTATTTACGGGGCAGGGAGCGGTGCGGGGCAGGAGAGGGGGGGGGGGAGGAGGGGGGGGGGGGGGGGGGGGGGGGGGGTTGCAAGTCGGAGGCCGTAAAGCCGAACATTTATAACGAGGGTATGCCAGTCCCCTCTCCAGCCAGCTTCAAAATTACGCAACTTATTATTTTATTACTTCTTCAGCTATACGAAGTATAGGCCAACTTATGTAATCGGCCCAAAATTAGATGTCGACTTTTCAACGGAATTTCTTATTTTCCGTAATTCAGAATCCTCTAGCGAAGACACCTATCGATTTTCTGTCAAATCGGCAGAAAGGAAGGGGGGGTTCAGGGGAGGGGGCTAAATTCAAAAAGCCTAATAACTGCTGATGTAATGAATTTATCGACACAAAATTTAGTATGAGGAGATATGAACCCTTGTGTAAGTCTACTATCAAACTATAGTGTAAATGGTCGACTGGGTCTGGGGAGGGAGCAAAATGTTTATTGATTAAATACTTTTATTGATTTATTCTGGGGAAGTACATAACCGGTGATTCACCGACTTTTATCAATTTTATTTTATTATTACATCATCAGTTCTCCCATTTATGTTTCGCTTTCACAAAAAATATCAATTACAAACGTTTCGGGAAGCACGCCCATCATCAGTGTCTATAATACTTGTGTACTTTATGTTAACTATTCCTTCTGTCAATCAGAATCTTCATTTTATAGAACATATTTATTGAGTCGACTTCTAGGTTAGGTTAGGTTAGGTTTTATGACTCATGCTCGGGCTTTAACTACGAGGTCATGGAGCCTACTACTTTCGGTGGACTTCTGGTGGACATGAGCCCGACTCTACTGTGGGAGTCCTATATTTTGCCTATCCTAAATATTTATTCACCTAGGCCTTTAACGAGTACCTGACATCGTACAGCCTCGGGACCATTGCTTAACGTCCCATCCGAAGAACGGCGTGCTTAAGTTTATTTTACCTCCCAGATAAAATAAACTTAGGGCCTCGGTCGGGTTTCGAAGCCACGATCTTGAGCTCAGAAGACAAGCACGCTTACCACTGAGCTACCGGCGCCCTCTCAGTCTACTTCTATATTTAAACACTGTCAGACTTAGTAATCTTGTTTAAATACAGAAGTCAACTCAATAACTATGTTCTATAAAAGTAAGATTCTGATTGACAGAAAGAATAGTTAACATAAAGAACAGACCTCAAAAGACGATTTGGACGACTGAAATCAATCATCGGACGACGATCGACATTATCGCTTGAAAACAAACTTCACATTTACAACACTATACTAAAACCCATCTGGACTTACGGAATCGAGATATGGGGATCAGCCAAAAAATCAAACATACAACGCCTTCAGTCATTACAATCCATCATACTACGCCACATTGCCAATGCCCCATTTTACGTTTCCAACCTCACATTACATAATGACCTCAACATCCCATTTATACCTTCTGTTATCAAGACACGATATCAAAATTTTCACGACAAACTCCATCATCACGCCAATCCACTTATTCTCCAATTATCCACGAACACTCTCCCCACAAACCCACCAAGACGTCTAAAGCGGGCATGGCAGAGGGACCTGCTCCAGGACTAGCCTGGACTCCTCTTCGGTCACGTACCTCAGCAGTACAGCGACACACTTGCCACAGCACATCATCACGATCACTAGTGACAAATGTTGTCGTTGTGAATATGTAAATAAATAAAAATAAACATAAAGAACACACGTATTATAGACACGGATGATGGGAGTGCTTCCCAAATCGTTTGAAATAGCCAATTTTTTAGAAGGTAAAAAATAAATTGGAGAAATGATGCTGTAATATTATATTACATATGAATTAACAACCTAAAAAGTCACATTTCCCAACCTAGGAACCGTCTCTCACCTCGGCGGGAGGAGGGGGAAAACCTAGGATTATCATATTGTGATTTATTTCAGTTTTTTCGATATGATTATCGAACTGACCTTAGAAGGGTTTCTTCCATCGTCTTCTATGAAAGGAATCATAAAGATGACACATATTGTATGTGTTATGAACATAATTACAAAAACTGCCACCAGGACGTAGTTAAAAAAACTCATATGATTTATATTTGTGTATCATTATAAAGTGTAATCTAGTAGAGTATAGTTGTTCATTTTCTCGCATCTTTAAAACAAGCAAGAATACAAATAGCATTTAATACATCATTCAGTATGCATTTCAAAATTGGTTTGAATATAAAGTGACAGTGGAAGGTACAAGTGACAGTGGAAGGTACAAGTGACAGTGGAAGGTACAAATGACAGTGGAAGATACAAGTGACAGTGGAAGATACAAGTGACAGTGGAAGATACAAATGACAGTGGAAGGTACAAATGACAGTGGAAGGTACAAGTGACAGTGGAAGGTACAAGTGACAGTGGAAGGTACAAGTGACAGTGGAAGATACAAATGACAGTGGAAGATACAAATGACAGTGGAAGATACAAATGACAGTGGAAGATACAAGTGACAGTGGAAGGTACAAATGACAGTGGAAGATACAAGTGACAGTGGAAGATACAAATGACAGTGGAAGGTACAAATGACAGTGGAAGGTACAAGGTGTAAAAATTATAAAGCTGCTGTTCTTTGTTTCTTGAATATGAAAATATGTCTGAGGATTAGGGAGAAATGGGGGAAGGGAGAGTTGGGGCGGGGGCGGGAAAGTGAGGTTGGTTGCCATGGAGACGACTGCATATTGCCGCCAAACCCTACAAATGCCCTAAACATTCCCCCTAATTGCCCCCCCCCCCCCCTTTACCTCGTTCCAACCAAACCAAAACCACTTAACTATTTACCTCTTTGCTCCTATTTAACCTAACCCGCCTCCCACTACAACCCATCTAGACTCGGTGTACTTTCATATGGTCGCGCCATCTTCACATCCATATGTCCACTGAGCTAGAGGCGCCCTATACATCGAATATTAAATAATCGATACATAGGGCGTTCAAATATTGATAACTTCTCTTATACTACATTTAGCTGGGGAAATAAAACAATAGAGATAATTCTCTTTTAGTCCTTAAGTCATTAAAATAATGGAATGGGTTGGAGGGGCGTTAAAGAGGAGAAAATAGGTTTGTGTGTATTTAGGTGGACGTTGGGAGGATGAGGGGCATTGAGGAGAGGGGTGATGGAGGGGGGGTGGGGGGGGGGGGGAGAAATGAGAGTGATATATCAGCTGGGAGAGGGAGAGAGGAGGAGAGGGAAATGTATCATATCCTGGAATGGGGCGGGGGCGGAACAATCTGTAGAGGGGGCCCCCCACACAAACAGAGAGAGAGAGATAGGAGGACACACTAACACAATGAGAGAGACAGACTAACACAGAGGACGGGACCAAACACTCACTAGCACACTGCCACAAAAGGCTAACAAACGAACCACAGGGAGGTCCGTTACAATCGTGTGTTGAAGTTACGTGCTAACTTAGCAGATAGCACCCGTCTTATCTCCGTGTTACTCCAGCAAGCCTCCCGCCCCGACAAAAAGACATGTAGCAGCAATTATGTAACACAATGAGGGCTCGATTAGTGGAGAGGTGGGGGAGGCTGAAAGACACTGCTCCAGCCCAATTCATGCTATTGACACTCACAACCATCACAAACACAAAAACCTGGTAATTGTGTCACAAAATAAACAAACCCAACAACAAACGAATCTTAGAACATTCAATTACTACAAACAACTTATTTAATTTTTTTTAAACAATAATATGTTTCTTAAACTTCTCTGGGATGTTGATATGTTGATTTTTTCCAGAGGTGTTTCCTTTTTTCTTTTTTGACAATATTTCGGGACATTTTCACGTCCCTTCTTCTGGTCACTATGAACCTTCGTATGAAACTTCCTAATGACAATGTTGAAAATGTCCCGAAATATTATCAAAAAAGAAAAAAGGAAACATCTCTGGAAAAAATCAACATATCAACATCCCAGAGAAGTTTACGAAGTTTAAAGTTTAGAGCTAGCACCTGGACGCCCTCGAGAGCTCGATTGAATAATAGGCTATGTAGTGTCCCAAAATTTCGAACGGAAGGGGGTGTTGTAAGGGGGCGCTAAGCATAAAAATAGTGCTAACTTATTAATTAATGGTCGGATTGTCATGAAATTTCATATGTAGTATTCTTAAAGGCCAAATAGAAAAATAGAGTGTGTGACGTCACAAAATTGTGAACAGTTATTGGGATTTTTGAATTGAACTCCCCGGAACTCCCCCCTACCATCAGCCGATATCGCTGAAATTTGATAGGTTATGTCCTCAGTAGATGTTAATTTTAAATACGAAATCTGATGTTGATACATTCATTATATCGGCAGTTATTGGGAAAGGCCCCCACCCCGGAACTCCCTCCTCCCCTCAGACAATATCGCTGAAACTTGACTGGTTGTGTCCTCAGTGGATCCTAATATTAAATACGAAATTTGATGTTGATACATTCATTACATCCGCAGTTATTGGGA
Source organism: Aradus depressus (assembly GCA_963662175.1). NCBI lineage: Eukaryota > Metazoa > Arthropoda > Insecta > Hemiptera > Aradidae > Aradus > Aradus depressus. Next base: position 4,108,875 of record OY759219.1, read on the forward strand.
TTTTTGAAAAGGGCCCCCGCCCCGGAACTCCCCCCTCCCCTCAGATAATATCGCTGAAATTTGATTGGTTGTGTACTCAGTGGATCCTATTATTAAGTACGAAATTTGATGTTGATACATTCATTACATCCGCAGTTATTGGGATTTTTGAAAAGGGCCCCCGCCCCGGAACTCCCCCCTCCCCTCAGATAATATCGCTGAAATTTGATTGGTTGTGTACTCAGTGGATCCTATTATTAAGTACGAAATTTGATGTTGATACATTCATTACATCCGCAGTTATTGGGATTTTTGAAAAGGGCCCCCGCCCCGGAACTCCCCCCTCCCCTCAGATAGTATCGCTGAAATTTGATTGGTTGTGTACTCAGTGGATCCTATTATTAAGTACGAAATTTGATGTTGATACATTCATTACATCCGCAGTTATTGGGATTTTTGAAAAGGGCCCCCGCCCCGGAACTCCCCCCTCCCCTCAGATAATATCGCTGAAATTTGATTGGTTGTGTACTCAGTGGATCCTATTATTAAGTACGAAATTTGATGTTGATACATTCATTACATCCGCAGTTATTGGGATTTTTGAAAAGGGCCCCCGCCCCGGAACTCCCCCCTCCCCTCAGATAATATCGCTGAAATTTGACTGGCTATGTCCTCAGTGGATGTCAACTTTAAATACGAATTTTGATGTTGATACATTCATTATATCGGCAGTTATTGGGATTTTTGTATTCAGATTCTCTTAAACAACAACAACGACAGGGGATCTTCTCCTCATCCTAGGGGGCAGCGAGGCCCCCCCGACGCAGGAATTTGCGGAGACTCTGAGAGCCGTACTGACAACATCAGCGGAGGTCACTGGGAAAACCCCGATGGCCGAGATTGTGATCAGGGACCTTGATGAGTCGACTACGGCCGATGAAGTCAAGCAATCCCTGATCATGCAACTCGATGGAACGGCCGCTGATTTGGCTGACGCTATCATCCACCTGAGACCGGCCTTCGGCCAAACTCAGGTTGCGCGCGTCAGGCTGGGGCGGGTCCGTGCTCAAAAACTGTTGGAGGTCGGGAAGATCAAGATTGGCTGGGTGTCCTGCAGAATCAGGACATCAGAACGGCCTCAGAAGTGTTTCAGATGCTGGGAGACAGGACACATCGCCCCGCACTGCAAAAGCAAGACGGACCGGTCGAAGGACTGTAGGAAGTGTGGTCAGACCGGTCACATGGCACGGGACTGTAAGCCCCGCGAGGAAGGCTCTCAGCAGCCACAAGATCGAAAGCCGGAGGAATCCCCGGAGGGCAATATGGAAGTAGAGCAGGGAGGAGCTGCATCCTCGCTCAGAGTATGGGGATTCAGCTTAATCTCAATAGATGCAGGGTGGCGCAAGATCTCCTTGCGCAGGAAATTCGTGAAGCAGGTAAGGACGTAGCCCTTATCTGTGAACAAAACCGCGACCTGAGGGATGACAGCCGGTGGAGATCGGATCCCACCGGCAAGGCAGCGCTATGGGCTTGCGGGACTATGTCATTCGGGGCGACACCCTGCAGGCGTGGCAAGGGCTACGTCCACGGAGAGATAGCCGGAGTACACTTCTTCAGCTGCTACTTCTCACCAAATGAGCCCCTAGACCTCTTTGAGGCGGGACTCTTGGAACTGGTGAGGGAGGCGCGCACGCTCAAGCCCCTAGTTATAGCAGGCGATTTCAATGCCTGGGCGGTCGAGTGGGGCAGCAGGGGCACCAACCCAAGAGGGAAGGCTCTCTTGGAGGCTTTCGCCTTATTGGACTTGGTGCTGCTGAATGTGGGAAATGTCCCGACGTTCACGGGGATAGGTACGGGGTCCATCGTGGACCTTACCTTCGTCTCCCCTACCCTGTACAAGGGAGGTGGGGGCTGGAGAGTGGGTCAGGGGTACACCGCCAGCGACCATCAGGCGATCCTGTTCGAGGTGTACCCTGTCAAGAGACTCACTCGAAGAGGAGACAGAGGGTTAGGCTCACCCCACTGGAACGTTAGGGACTTCCAGATGGACACCTTCAATCAGGCACTGGAGCTATGGCCGCCTGAGACTAACAGCGCCGGCGCAGGGAGTGCCGCCGAGCAGGTAGAGACCGTCATGCTCTGGCTCTCCCGTGCGTGCGACGTCACCATGCGAGTCAGCAAGGGTTGCATCAGGGGCCCACCGGCATATTGGTGGAGTGACACCATCGCAGCTCTACGCAATGAATGCCACTCCGTCAGGCGCCAGTACCAAAGGGCAAGGAAAAGGAATGGGGGTAGTGCGGAAGTGCTCCGGCAAAAGTTCGCCGAGGCCAGGCGAAACCTGCGCAAGGAGATTCAGAAGAGCAAGAGAACCTGCTGGACGGAGCTGTGTGCCGAGTTGAACGCAGACCCATGGGGTAGGGCTTACAAGATCGTGACCAAGAAGCTCCACAAGAGCCAGCCAAAGATGGAGCCAGGGGAGGTCCAGAACATCGTGGAATGCCTCTTCCCCTGCAGCGGCGTGGCAACATTAGAGATGGTTGAAGGCGGGCCAAACGACATCCCCCCTGTCACAAGAGAGGAAATTGAAAGAGCCTGTCGACACGTCGGTGCCAACAAGGCACCCGGGCTGGATAAAATCCCAAACCGAGCCCTGAAAGCAGCAATGAAGGCCAGGCCAATGGTCTTCGCTGACGTGTACGATAAGTGTTTGAGAGCGGGGGTTTTCCCTGGTCGATGGAAAAGGCAACGTCTTGTCCTGATCCCGAAGCCGGGAAAGCTCCCAGGTGATCCTTCGGCATACAGACCCCTCTGCCTCCTTGATACAGCGGGGAAGGTGCTGGAAGGCATCATACACGAGAGGTTGCGCGAGCATGTGGAGGCTGGCCTAACCGACAATCAGTATGGGTTTCGACCAGGGAGGTCAACAACAGATGCAGTGGAAGAGGTGAAGAATCTGGTGTGTGCAGCAATAACCGGGACGCTAAGGAACCGGAAGCACTGCCTTATGGTCACGTTGGACATCAGCAATGCGTTCAACTCGGCTCGGTGGAACAAGATCTGGGAGAACCTCTTACGGGACTTCAAGATCCCCAGGTATCTGATGAAGATCATCAGGAACTACCTAAGCGAGAGGATGCTGTTCGCGGACACCACTGACGGAACCAGGGAATTCAAGGTCACTACAGGAGTTCCACAAGGGTCAGTCCTTGGCCCCACACTGTGGAACATCCTGTACAATGGCTTGCTGAGCCTGCCAATGCCAGAAGACCTTACCTTGGTGGCGTATGCTGACGATGTAGGGATCGTCATAGTGGCTGATGATCTGGAAAACCTGGAACGCAAATTCCAGGCTGCCATGGAGCGGATACACCATTGGATGAGCTCTGTGGGCCTTTCCCTGGCCATCCACAAGACGGATGCAGTACTCTTCACCGGGAGGAAGGCCAGAACCAACATGTCACTGACCTTCCAGGGTTATACTATCGAGACCCAACCGGCAATCAGGTATCTGGGGGTAATGCTGGATCAGAGGCTCACTTTTAGGGAGCACCTCAAATACGTGGGAGCGAAAGCTGCCAGGACATCGGCGGCGATTTCGAGAATTCTGCCCAACGGGCGAAGCGCACTGAGAGTCGCATGTGCCTACCGAACAGTTTCTGGCGACGCTGCCTATGTAATTGCTGGGCTGCCCCCCATTGACCTCTTGGCACGGGAACGTACGCGACACTTCAAAAGGAAACAAGACCCGGTTCAGGTGGAAGAGGTGGTGCAGCGCTTCGACCACAGGGGAAACCGGGTCTTCTATCAGGACGCGGGGGCCAGCCCTGGTCCAGCAGAGCCAGAGAGGGCCAGGACAATTAGGGAGTGGCAGGAAGAATGGGACAAGTCCACAAAGGGACGGTGGACCCATCGGCTCATCCCTCGAGTCGAGCCTTGGCTCACCAGAAAGCATGGGGAGGTGAATTACCACCTCACCCAGGTACTCACGGGACACGGTGGGTTCCGGGGGTACCTCCACAAAATCGGGGCAGCAACAACACCAGACTGCCCCGCGTGCCTTGGTGAGACGGAGTCGGCGGAGCATGTCCTCCTCAAATGCCCCAGATTTGAGGAGGGAAGGAAAAATCTGGAGTGCAGCATGGGCGCCCCGCTGACTGCTACCAGTTACGTGGACGCTATGCTGCGCTCCCAGGAGTCGTGGGATGAAGGCTGCGATTTTGCAGCGCTCATCATGGGCGGGTTGGCCCTTCAGGAGAGGGCTGACAAGGAACAGTAGCGGTAATAAAACAGAAGAAGGGGCGTTACCAGCCACCCTTCCTCCCTTCCGCGAAGTAATGACAGACCGTCAGTTCCGCGGAAGGGAATCAGGATCGGCAAGGAGGGGGTTTTAGTGGGTATGGTGATGGTGAACCGTCTCGAGTCCCACACTATCCAGGGCTACCTTCCCTGGATGTGCGTCACAGCATTTCCCCCTCCAATGCAAAAAAAACAAAAAAAAAAAAAAAAAAAAACAACAACAACACACTTTATTTGGACCAGAGTTCTTCACACAAAGTATAAAATGGAAAATATAAAATGAAATTAATTAATAATAATGTCTTGGTATAATCTTGGTTTGAGCCTTCTGTGGAGAGTAGGCTGGCCAAGATTGTAGTGGGATGCTCCAGAACACAGGCCTAGTCTTCCGTGGTAGTTATCTACTAAGGACCTTAAATAGGCTGCGACCCGAGGAACTCCCAGTTCCTCATGGAGTTGGCTGTTTCGGATAAACCATGGTGCATTCAGAGACACACGAAGAATTTTGTTCTGAAATGTTTGTAGTCGTGTTGTGAGTGAAGGACTGGCGCCATGCCATATTGGACAGGCGTATGTTAACAATGGGAGAAGTAACGCTTTGTACAGGAGCAGTATGCAAGAGTGTTTGAGGGGTGTGTTGCGGTTAATGAGTGGATAGAGATTTTTTAAACGGGTGTATGCTTGTGTAAGTTTTGTGTTGATGTGAAGTTTCCATGTGAGCCGTGTGTCTAAGAATACACCAAGGTACCGGACAGCCTGATCTTTAGGGTTCCATGGAATGGGAAGTCCGTCAACCCGCAGTCTACTCTGGTCCTCTGTAAAAAATCGGCGAAGGGCAAAAATCTTCGCTTCTGTTTTACTGGCGTTCAACTGGAGCTTCCATCGAGCGAACCAGCTGGAGACGTGGTTGAGAGAAGTTTGTAACATGTCAACTGCTGTCTGGAGGTCTTCATGTTGACACATAAGTAGTGTGTCGTCTGCGTATAGTGCTAGAGTGGTATTACATGGCTCGGGGATGTCGCAGCAGTATAAGCTGAAGAGGAGGGGACTGAGGATAGCTCCCTGTGGCACTCCCGCCAGATTACTACGCTTGGAGCTGAGGATGTTGTTGACCCGCACTTGAAACGTCCTGTTCTCCAAAAAGGAATCAACGATCTTTTCCAAGTACTGTGGAGCCCATGTCTTCCTCAGCTTATAGCGGAGACCTTCATGCCACACCGAGTCGAACGCGGAAGCTACATCTAAAAAGACAGAGGTTGTATATGTCTTCTGTTCGAAACCATTCACAATCTTTTCCGAGACCCTCTGTAGCTGGTGCACAGATGAATGATTATGTTTGAAACCAAACTGTGAGCTGGAACAATTCCTGCGCTTTCCAGGTGAGAACCCAGTCTTCTCAATATTAGTCGTTCGAAGATCTTCGACAACGAGTTCAGAAGGCTTATAGGCCGATAGCTGTCCGGCTCTTGCTTGGGCTTACCATGTTTATGGAAGACGATTACAACCGCGTTTTTTCAATTTCGAGGAAAATAGCTGCATCGCAGGCATGCGTTGAACAGACCGGTTAGAAAGGCTATACTCTTGGGTGGCAGCTTCTTCAGCACTATGTTCGGAATGAGATCCTCGCCGGGGGCCTTGTTGTTTGCTAAGTTTGTTATTAATGTTGTGATTTCTGAGGGAGTGGTGAACTTGATGAAATTTTCAACAGTTTGTGTCGGTATGGATAGATATGTGTGTACTGTGGTGGTTCACGTCTGTGTTAGCAGTGTCGTGTGTGCGGTACTTTTGTTCGAGGTGTGTTGCCAGGATTTCGCATTTGTCTTCGTCGCTCGTCACTGTGTGATGTCCGTCTGTCAGTGGGGGCAAGGATGTGTTTTGTCTCAAAATTCGTCGGGTTTCTTTCCAGAGACTACTATCGCCGGGGGTCATGTCGTTCTAGTAAGCCCTGTACTTCTGTGGTTGTCGAGCTCCCATCTCACCCGTCGGGTCAAGCGATTGAGGTCTCTTTTATCTACATCACTTCTTGTTCTTTGCCAGCGTTTGCGAGCCGTGTTTTTTTCGTGAATTAGTGCTAGGATTTGAGTGGGAATGGAGTCATGTATATGTGGTCGTCTGTCTTTGAAGTGGTGATATGTAGCATTGTGAACAGATGTGTAAACAGTTTGTGTGAATGTCTGTATTGCCCAGTCTATGTCGTCTGTGTGAATGTAGTAGATTGGAATTTCAAGAGTTTGATCCATTTCCCATTGAAAAGTTTTCCAATCAATTTTTCCTGTTATAAGTCGTGGAAGCGGTTCGGTGTAGTGTTTGTGTGCTGTTAAGGACGGGGACGTGGTCTGAATCGAGTTCTGTTAGTGTCTCGTGATATATAGGGAATGTGAAATTTTTTATAAGTGTGATGACTAGGATGTCTGGATGATATCTGTGTTGTGACGGGTAGAAGGTTGGTTCGTCTGGGGCTGAGACCTGAACACCGAGGTTGTTTGTGGCCGACAAAAGTCTGACCCCATTGTTATTGGTTCTTCTGCAGCCCCAGATTGTGTGCTTGCTATTGAGGTCCCCGAAAAGTGCAGTCGCGTCTCCTGTAAAAATGTGTTCTAGGTCTGTCTGTACATTACATCCGCAGTTATTGGGATTTTTGAAAAGGGCCCCCGCCCCGGAACTCCCCCCTCCCCTCAGATAATATCGCTGAAATTTGATTGGTTGTGTCCTCAGAGGATCTAATATTAAATACGAAATTTGATGTTGATACATTCATTATATCGGCAGTTATTGGGATTTTTGGAAAGGCCCCCACCCCGGAACTCCCCCCTACCCTCAGACAATATCGCTGAAATTTGATTGGTTGTGTCCTCAGAGGATCTTAATATTAAATACGAAATTTGATGTTGATACATTCATTACATCCGAAGTTATTGGGATTTTTGAAAAGGGCCCCCACCGCGGAACTCCCCCCTCCCCTCGGCCGATATCGCTGAAATTTGACTGGTTATGTCCTCAGTGGATGTTAATTTTAAATACGAAATTTGATGTTGATACATTCATTACATCGGCAGTTATTGGGGTTTTTGTATTCAGATTCTCTTATCTACCCGTTCTCTTCCACCGACTTCTATATTAAAAAAGCTGAAACGGGGTTTGTTTGTATGTTTGTTCCAGCATCACGCCCAAACGGCTGGACAGATTTTCATGAAACTTAACATGTACCATCCTTTCGAACTTGATTGAATAATAGGCTATGTGGCGTCCTCAAATTTCGAACGGGAGGGGGGGTTGTAAGGGGGGGCTTAGCATAAAAATAGTGCTAACTCATTTATTAATGGTCGGATTGTCATGAAATTTCACATGTAGTATTCTTAAAAGCCAAGTTGAGAAATAGGGTATGTGGCGTCCACTACTTTTGAACGGGAGGGGGTTTGTGGGGGCCTAAGTATAAATAAAGTACTATCTAATTAACGGATGGTCGAAATTTCAGCGTTCCTAATAACTTAATAGCTGGTTGCACGGGGTTCCAAGGCGCATACTATCCAAGGTGCCCGGCGTTCTTAAGTAGGAACTAGCTGTGGATCCAAGTGGTCCTAAGAACTTACTTGCTGGGCTGGCCGCCGTTGCAAGGCATATACTACGAGTAGCTGTGTGGCCCAGCGTTCTTGAACACGTACTAGCTGTGGTGCGCAGCATTACTAAGAACGTAATAGCTGTTGTGCCCAGCGGTTTTGAGCACACACTACGCCGTTGAAAGGGCGATAATAGCTGTAGTTACGAGCGTTCTTAATTACGTACTGGCTAGGATTTCCAGCGATGCCAAGTATTTACTAGCTGTGGTTTCCTCCTTTGAAAAGCGCATACTAGCTGTGGTGCTCCGCCGCTAAACACTTACTAGCTGTGGGGTCCGCCGTTGAAGGACTATAAGCTTCATTCCATTTGAATAATTAAAAGTTATAACATCATGAATGTACTGTCGAAGAATTGGATTCGAATGAGAGATATTAGAAGAGTCAAAGTTCCCCGGGCAATGCCGGGTATTACTGCTAGTTCATAGAATACAACCGTAACTTGCTTCATGAATAAAACACTAATCACTAAAAAATTATTAAATAACTTTATTGAATAAAAATGTATAAAGTAATGACCAACATTGGTATGTAGATTGCAAATAAAGGATAACAAATAGAACCTGTCATGTTTCAGCGATATCACATTAAGGGAAGTTTTAACGTAAACGTTTGATTGGCTTTTGGAGTGGGAGCAAAAAGTTAATTGTTTATTGGTTCTGGGGAAGTACCTTGCCGGTGATTCACCGACGATTTTTTACTTTTTTTTGTCGCTTCAACTGTTTTGGCTAATAGCGAAGGGCTATCTACACGTTGTAGTAAAAAAAAAGTAAGCACGCCGAACTTCGGATGGGTTGTTAAGCGATGATGAATAAAATTATAAAGAAAACTCCTTTTAAACACAGATTCTTAGTAAATAATCGACAATGCATTGAGTTATTCGTTATTCACTATTTTCCAAATAGTACTCGCCCCGGCCAGTTCAAGGAAAAACAAATGTGAGGAGGACGCCATTGTCTTTATATTTTTCAAATCGCTCTATTTCAAATGAAACAATATTACTTACATTTTGAAAAGTCAATTTCAAACCAAATATTAAAAAACTGAATCAAATAAACAGTAAAAGCATCTTTTTTTACAAAACTTAGAGTTCTAATTTGCTAATTGGTCAATATACATTAATGAAAACTGACATAATTGCAGAGATATTGTGAAATAATTCAAATGGACTTGAAAAATAAAATAAAACTGGTTTATTTAATATATTGTCTAATTTCACTAACTATATTGTGATATATTGCAAATATCACAGACTGATTGTTAATTATAGTTATGAGAGCGACCACGAGAAGCGCACTAGTGGAAGATACATGAAGTGGAGGGGATGGAAATTGGAGGATTCCTCGCTGAAGTGCGGTATGAAGGGGAGTCGTGGATGATGTGTCAGAGGAGGTAGACAGTCTTCAGTCAGCTATCAGAGGAGTTAGTCGGTCCTCGTTCAGCTACGAGAAAGGAGTCAGAGTTGAGCTATTGAGGGAAAAGACATTCCTGGCTGAGCTGTGGGAAGAAGGAGACTCCTGTTTGACCGGACGTAGGAGACCGAAGACTCTAATTTTGCTGCTAGAGGGAAATCATCCCTGCTGCCTACTTCAAAAGGACTGGAAGTTCCTCAATCGTCGTGAATTCTGGAGGAGAGGCCACAGGCTTGAGTGTGGTTAGAAAAAGAAGACTTACAAGGTAACGGAATCATTTATTTTACATTTCTCCGACATCGAGACGAATGGCTGGATGATCATCAATAGACACCTTCATGTTGCGGGAGTTACCAGAACATTTAAGTCTATATAATTTATTTCATGTTTGATAGATATTTTATTCCAGATGTGCGATTATGGAGGGACGCCTCACTAATATATGTCAATAATTTTGTTAATAAATGTATGGTGTCTTATAAATTGTTCTCTAAATTCTCTACAGCCTAGTTCACCTTCTGAGTACGCATGTTAACCCCAAAAGTAAAATCATTTTCATAGTAATTAATAAAAGTTTAAAAGCTCCCAAGCAAAGGTCACTTCAATTTATGGTGGAGGCGCCGGGCACGAAAGAAATCCGGTGAGATAAGAGAACAATTTATAATTTATATTGATTTATATCTATTATATTATTTTGTATTTTAAAAATGGCTGAAGGGACAAGGTCAAAAATACGTAAGTCAATGACAGAGGGTGACCAAAAGGATGACGAAGAGACGAATGGAGAATTAGTATTAGAGACAAACGAAACAACGAAAAAGACGACAGACAGAAACAGTAGTTTAGACATTGAAACATTAATGAAATTTATAACAGAAAGTAATGAATTAAAAAATAAATTGTTTATGACAAAGATGACAGAAAGAAATGAAAAAATAGAATCAAATATGACATCAATTAGGACGGAGAATAAATTGTTTATGACAAAGATGACAGAAAATAATAAATTGTTTATGACAAAAATGACAAAGATACTAAAGACAGATATACAAGATGGCCTCCAAGAAATGAACATAAAAATTGAGGACATGACCAGTCATTATAAACAATTACAGACTGACATGGACATTCAGGGACAAGAATTAACTACGGAAACTGTACAACAAGGGGACATGATAGAAAAAGAAATAGTAGATACGAAAACAGAACTGACAGACAAATGCGTACAAATGAATGAGGATACAGAAAGCCAATACATGTCTCCACTGGTATGCATACATAAGACAGACGATACTATCCGTATAGGTACAGACGATAGACAACATAGAACTCAGAAATTAATCATGGGGGGATTAGTATTAGTTGAACCATTAAGGATACAGGAAAATAACGAAGAAGTTTATAAACCATTGATATACTGGGAAGGACCGTATTTAGTAACAATTAAATATAACTCAAATACAGGACAAAAAAGGGGACGTTTTCATATTTCTCTTTTGAAAAAATATAAGAACAAAGGGTCGAAATTGACGCGGGAAATTGACAAGGGAAGAGCCCGAAACTAACTCAACGCCGCAGACGGAATTGACCAGGATTCTTGGGGTCCCACGAACCCCCGGCTAGTTGAGTGCAATTGGGTATTTTTCGGAATTCAGGAAAATATCCATACTGGGCATGTTTGTAAATAAAAATTGTAAATAATGTATTATATAGTTTTGCGTTTATATATTTTTCGTTTCGTTCTGTGTTAATATTTTTGTTAGTTATTCATTTGGCGGGCTTCAGGTCTAAACCTGACAGGACAGGATTGTTCAAGATAGTGTAGATAACAAATTAATTTTAAAACAGTATTGTTAAGATAGCGGCTTCAGATCTAAACACAACAATACTAGACAGAACAGAACATTTGGAGGTATTAAGATAGCGGCTTGCAGGTTTCAACATGAACAGACAGGACAGAACATTAGTAGATATATAGAAATCAAATTAAGTTAGGGACATTGTTAGGATGGCGGGTTTTCACCTTGGAAGATATCTCAACAGAGTATTTTGATTCTTTTGACTGTCGGCTGATTAAATATTGATAGATAAATAAGGAAAACTTTATTAACATTGTTACGTTTTGGATGCCTTGATGATTAAATATAGTGCGAAGTAAAGAAAGAAATGGTATTGGTAATTATTATACAGAGAAGGATATTAGACGATAAATAATGATATGAAAGTTTATGAAGAATTTTGTGAGCCGAAATAGGGCCAATCTACGATGTCAGGAAAGACATTCTTCGTCGATAATTGTGATAGTAATTGTGGATATAGATGCGTTGAGAGCATATTTCGTCGTTATTAGTATTTTAATGCTGTGGAAGCATTCTTCGTCGATCGTCGTTAATAATTGATACCTAAGTGGGGTATTTGGAATGAGATATGATAGCAGGAAAATGAAGGTTGATAGTTATAAAAGAAAAAAAAAAAAAAAAGGAATTTTATTACCAAGGCACATGTTTCGATGAATAATAAAGAATTTGAAGAATAAATAATAAAGAATATAAGGAGAATATGAAGAATAAATAATTTAAAGTAATAATTTAATTAAATAAGCCGACAGTACAAAGCTGATAAAATATGAGACAGACAGACAGGACGAAGTTGATAAAGTACGAAACAGACTAACATATTCAAGCCATTTTTAAAGCCATCGTTATATATTGTAAAAAATTGTAATATAGTATAAGATTGTACAGTGTAATATAAGAAGTGTTCAGAAGTGAGTGAAGTTACAGCCAAGTGAAGAGAAAAAATTACGTCGCTACCTTAACTAATGTATCTCCGCAATTTTTTTAATCAAAGGGAGGCAATTGTGATATATTGCAAATATCACAGACTGATTGTTAATTATAGTTATGAGAGCGACCACGAGAAGCGCACTAGTGGAAGATACATGAAGTGGAGGGGATGGAAATTGGAGGATTCCTCGCTGAAGTGCGGTATGAAGGGGAGTCGTGGATGATGTGTCAGAGGAGGTAGACAGTCTTCAGTCAGCTATCAGAGGAGTTAGTCGGTCCTCGTTCAGCTACGAGAAAGGAGTCAGAGTTGAGCTATTGAGGGAAAAGACATTCCTGGCTGAGCTGTGGGAAGAAGGAGACTCCTGTTTGACCGGACGTAGGAGACCGAAGACTCTAATTTTGCTGCTAGAGGGAAATCATCCCTGCTGCCTACTTCAAAAGGACTGGAAGTTCCTCAATCGTCGTGAATTCTGGAGGAGAGGCCACAGGCTTGAGTGTGGTTAGAAAAAGAAGACTTACAAGGTAACGGAATCATTTATTTTACATTTCTCCGACATCGAGACGAATGGCTGGATGATCATCAATAGACACCTTCATGTTGCGGGAGTTACCAGAACATTTAAGTCTATATAATTTATTTCATGTTTGATAGATATTTTATTCCAGATGTGCGATTATGGAGGGACGCCTCACTAATATATGTCAATAATTTTGTTAATAAATGTATGGTGTCTTATAAATTGTTCTCTAAATTCTCTACAGCCTAGTTCACCTTCTGAGTACGCATGTTAACCCCAAAAGTAAAATCATTTTCATAGTAATTAATAAAAGTTTAAAAGCTCCCAAGCAAAGGTCACTTCAATTTATACATGGGAGTACTTTCGGTATTTCTACCATCCTCAGCCAAAAGCATAAGAGATAAGACTGTCTTATCTCTTATGCTTTTGGCTGAGGATGGTAGAAATACCGAAAGTACTCCCATGTATATATAGTTAGTGAAATTAGACAATATATTAAATAAACCAGTTTTATTTTATTTTTCAAGTCCAAATATACATTAACACAATTCAGAGAACAGCTGACTGACTCAGGCACTCCAATCTGCTGTTTATATAGGATCTACAGCTTTGGAAGATACTATGAATTGGTCAGATGACTGGACTGGAACGACCCAAAGTGATCACTTCATCTAGAACAACATTAAATTGACTTTAAAACATGATGCAAACTACTTTTAAACAAAACAAACCAATCAGGTTATTTGATTGAAGAAAAAAAACACATGACTAAACTCAATAAATTGATAAGCTTTGCTAAGTTCGATATTACTTCCAATGGGTCCATAGACCCCCGACCGAGGCCCTTAGTTTATTTTATCTGGGAGGTAAAATAAACTTAAGCACGCCGTCCTTCGGATGGGACGTTAAGCGATGGTCCCGAGCCTGTACGATGTCAGGTACTCGTTAAAGACCCCTACCCTAGATGAATAAAAATTTAGGGTAGGCAACATTTAGGACTCCCACAGTAGAGTCGGGCTCATGTCCACCAGAGTGACGAAAGAGCGCTCTGGTAGTAGGCGATATGACCTCGTTGTTAAAGCCCGGGCATGAGTCATAAAACCTAACCTAACCTACATTAAAAAATAATATATTTCACCTTATAGATGAAAAAACAAAATAACTAATTAATAAATAAAATAATTCAAACATTTGAAAAGAACATTAAACAATTTTATTCATATAATAAATCATTAATGATAACATAACTATAAGAAAGAAAATAGGCTTAATTATGGTGTGAAATTACACTTTGATCTGGGAAGTGCTAGAGGGTTAACAGACATCAATGTTTAGTATCCAAAAACAATTTGTTGTGGAGTAAATTCTAGTCTAAAAAATTATTTGTATATTGTCAAATGCAGATGGCATCATCAACCAAGTTAAAAATATTGCTTGGGTATCATCAACAGTTTTAACACATCTGGAAATAATTAGAGGTATGTCTCGCATTCTTTTTTTTCATAGAGCAGAGGTTCTCAATCTTTGGTATAAGCAACATTTTTCTAATCTTAATTTTTTTTCTTTTGCTTTGAACAAAAATAATTATATAATTACACTTTATACATTACTACAACAATTTTTTCCTCTAAAAATTACTTTTTTGATTTTATATTTTTTATTTTTACACACATATAGTTGAATATCGTTTTTATTCTTATTATGATAGGTATATTCCTAAACATATCCATCAAGATCTAAATCCAGGGCGGCTAAGTCAAAGTTCCTTCTGAATCTGATAGCGGAGGCATCTAACGCCAAGTCAAGATGGGCAGCTCTTCGGAAGCTCTCGTTAGGTTCCCCCAAAAACCCTCCTTCTCCTTCAATCTTCTCTCCCGACACACTTAATTCCTTTTTTGTCTCCCGTCCTATTCTTCCACTAGCGTCTCCAGCTGAGATTACATCTCCCCAGCCCTTCGATTCAAATAATTTTTTCTTTTCATATATTTACCCTGACACTCTCCTAAAGATCATCCTTAATAGTAGCTCTAATGCCCTTGGCCCTGACGACATCCCGCTCCTCTTCCTTAAAACTTGCTTACCAGTCCTACTCCCAGTCCTCTTACATATCTATAATTTCTCCCTTCAAAACTCCGTCTTCCCTTCCGCCTGGAAAGAAGCATTTGTACTTCCTCTCAACAAAGTCCCTAATCCTGAAGCTCCTAAAGACTTTCGCCCTATCTCCCTTCTGTGTTCCACATCCAAACCTTTAGAGCGTATAGTTCATTCCCAAATCTCAGATTTCCTTCTTACCAACAAACTCCTCGACCCTTTCCAATCTGGTTTTCGACCCGGTTATGGGACTCAATCTGCTTTACTGAAACTAACAGAAGACTTCCGACAGGCCATTGACGCTAGACAACTTACTCTGCTAGTACTGTTCGACTTTTCCAAAGCCTTTGACTCCGTGGACCACTCCATCCTCCTCTCCAAGGTGGCCAGTCTCCCTCTCTCCAATAATGTCCTCCTCTGGCTCCAGTCCTACCTTGCAGATCGTTCCCAGTCCGTCAAGTTCCCCAACTCTCCCGCCTCATCCTCGCTTCCTCTCCACTCAGGAGTTCCTCAAGGATCCTCTCTTTCCCCGCTCCTATTCTCCCTTTTCCTCTTGGATCTTCCTCCACACATAAAATTCTGTAAATACCACCTCTACGCGGATGATCTGCAGATTTATTTATCCTTTCACCCCTCCAGTTTCCCTACCGCATACTCGCAAATATCTGATGACATCAATTCCATATCCTCCTGGGCCAAACAGAACAAACTCCTCCTTAATCCTCACAAGACTCAAGCGATAATATTAGGTAACAAAAAACTTCTCAATAACTTAACTGACCCCCCTCTCTTGACTCTGGACAACACCAACATTAACTACTCTAACAGAGTAAAAAACCTGGGTATCATCCTCGACCAAACCCTTTCCTGGAAAGACCACGTATCCTATATTTCCCGTAAATCGTTCCAATCTCTTGCACAATTTAAACGTTCCCGTCACTCTCTTTCTCAAAACTCCCGGAAACTCCTCGTATCATCCTTTGTTTTCCCCCATTTCGACTACGGGTGCCTGGTTTATAATGATCTGAGTAAGGGACTCGATATCAAACTCCAGCGAATCCTGAACGCTCATGTCAGATTTGTTTTCGATGTCCCTAGAGACGCTCATATTTCGCCCTGGTACTCCGAGTTGAAATGGCTCAAACCCTCCTACCGCCGAAACTACCTCCTAGGCTCCTTCCTCTTCCTAATGCTTAAATCCAAAGAACCCTACTACCTCTACCAAATGTTTCAATTCCAGTCCTCGGTTCACCAGAGGCACACTAGATCCCGTCCTTCAGACCTCTTCATCCCCTCCCATCGCTCCTCAGCCTTCCACAATTCATTCCTTGTCCAGGCCTCCTCTCTTTGGAACTCCCTGCCTCCCCCAATTCGTCACTCTCCTTCCGTGGCTTCCTTCAAATCCTCACTATTCCAATTCCTCTTCACCAAACAATCCACTCCTCTTTGATCTCTCCCCCGTATTCTCTAATTCGTCAACCTTAATTATCTAATCATTCTAATCACTTTTCCCCCGCCTTTTTTTTTTTTTTTCTATCTCTTTCTTGTCTTTGTCATTCTCTAGTTTTATTATATTTTTTTATCATATTTTCTAAATTATTCATTCATAATCAATAATATTGATTTTTGGCTCATTTACACATTTATATATTTTTATTATGCATTTATTTATTTTTTATCTTATCTTATTTTCTGCTTTCTAAATTAATTTTATTTTTAACCTTGGCTGGGCATCCTTCCTTCTCTTTTATAATCAACCATCATAGTACTATGCTCGGTCGATTTATATTTATATTTATATATATTATCAATTTAATCTCTTTCTTAGTTGTATGGATTTGCTTTTTTTCTTTTTTACTTATTCTCTTTTATTTTTGTAGATACTTTTATTTATTTTGTTTCATCATATAGAAGTTGTTAATTTTATGTTTTTTCCCATTTTTTTTATTCCCTGTTTATCTATTTTTTAGTTGTATAGTTTTCCTCCAATGTAGCACTAATTTTTATTTACCTACCTATCTTTTTATTTCTTTGTTCTGATACTATATTTCATTGTTTCATTTTCATCACTCTCTGTATGTATTTATTCTTAGGGGACCTCGGTCCCAGAATAATAAAATTTATTTTCATTTCATTTATTTTCATTTCATTTCATTTCAAGATACCAACCCTCGTTTAACTGGGATTTCTTCGTTAGACTTGATCAGTTGCTGTATTTTCTAAATTATATTTTATTTATTAGGCCTACTTAACTTTCGTTTCTGTGGGATTAATGTTGACTTTATTTGTTAAACGTTCTTAGGCAAATGTGAATATTAAACTAAATTGTTATATTATGAGTAGAAAAATGTGCTAAGAAAACTAGTTTTGGACAAAACTGTACAAGTAATACAAATTATTAATATGAATAGTTATTATAAAATCTAAATAGAATTTAACTTACGTGTCATCAGAAAGTTGTAAATGAGCCTCCATTTTCTGTAACAAATAAAGGTAGGTTGCTTTAGATAACCTATATCTTTGAACAAAGTCTATGTTGTCATATCGCCGTTCCGGAAGAACAGTGACGTAAATGCAAAAACTTCAATTTTACAGGAGAGTAAAAAAACTAATTGCAGTTGTGTCAAACGTTTAATTGAAAAGGTTGTAAGTGACAGAAAATAATGGTATATTAGGAGTATGTGGAATATATACTTTACTTTCATTTACCAGGATTAGGATTTAATCACCCTAATTTCAACCCCTAAGTGCAGCTACGTCATTGTTTCTCTAAAAGAAGGCAACAAATGCTGATGTTTCGACCATAATGCAACTACCCTCTGGCGGTCCCGAGTGGAACTACGGTTACGTCCATGTTCCCCAGTGTAGGGGATGTATTCCTGATATTGTCTATCGACTTATTTGCATTTGACACATTTTTGCATTTACGTCACTGTTCTTCCGGAACGGCGATATTTTTAGAAATAATTTGCTCTTTTCTTAAATATTCTTGGTCGCCTTCAATATTCTGTGAACTTATTAAAAGCTTCTACTTCAAATAATTTTTTTTTCCCCCTTAGCCATGTCTCTTATTCTAAAGGTGTTTTACCTAGTGTAATGATAGGTGTTATGACCAAGAAGTCGAACACCTTAAAACATCAGAGAGCACAACCTAGTTATTTACAACATCCATGGCCAGGGAGGGGAGTGAGTTCTATCTAAGATATAAAAGGCACTTCCGGACGGGATTCGAACCCCTGTCAGTTAGAAAGAGGCCCCTGTGTTTCGGGCCCATACATTTAGGCTGAGACAAGTGATACTTAGATGTTGGTGAAAACAAAGTAAGTTTTAAGTATCCCATAAAATTCGTTAAGGGCCACTTGAAAGTTAAAGCTGGTGAAAAAACTGGCATATGTTCACCACTGATAACCAGTGTTACCAAGTTAGCAGAATTCCATTATAGAATTTTTTTTTTTTTGAAAATGATTTATTTCACCGAAAAAAATGTAATAATCAACAATAATTGTTTGTTGAGAAAAACAATTACATATGACGTCACTGATTAACAGTGAAATTGATCAATAAAAGTTTATTTACTATAATAATTTTTTTAAAGTGACTTACTCCTACTGGTTCGATCATGACCAAAAAACAATGGGAATCTGTTCGGTGAACTAAATTTGTATAAAATTTGGGACTAAATGCGACAGTTATCGTATAACATAGGGTGGCCAGCCCAAATGATCTTGCGGGCCACTTTGGAAATGCATTATAATCCCAAGGCCCGCATATAAAATTATATATCCCCATATTAGAATCGGACCCACTACAAAAATTTCTTGGAGTGAAAATTTAAAACAGAATGAATTATTATTATTGTTTTTATTATTATAGATAATATAATAATGAAATGATCGAATAATATTTAATTTATTTATTTAGTGAGATATTTGTTTCTCAACTCTTTCACCTAACTTATGCAAGTCAGGCCCCCCACATTATTCCCTGGGCCCAGTTACTAAAAGTCATGATGGGCCCCCCTCTTACTACCAAAAAAATAAATTTTGGCCTTTTTTTACAATATACATTTTTTAACCTTTATTACAATTATTTTTCATCAAACACACATTTAAACTAGTTTTAAGAGTTTAGACAGTGTTTAGATCGTCATCGTAAATAAATTTTAAATACTGGTAAATACATAATTGAACAAATTAATTCTTAAATATTTTTGTTTGCTTAATTTTAATATTCACACAGATAAAATAATAACTGTCATAGGAAATTGGTGGTTACATTATAAACCATATGAATGAAAGCTACATTTTTCTGGCTTTGATCATTGAGAATTTTACAATTACATCACTGAAGTCTAGGCTTGATGTAAGACGGTGTTCGATTGCTAACACTCCAAGTGAATTAAGACGTTCTTGAGTCATTGATGAACGCTGCCATGTTTTCAATACGTTGCCCAGCTGACTAAATGCTCTTTCTGCAGATGCAACAGAAAATATTTTTACTGTATTAACTATGATTTATTAAAAATGTTCTACTTTTTAATTTTTTTCCCCGTCCTTGCGGGCCCCGTTGCAAGTCGATCTCAATGCTTGTATTTGCACATCGTAATTGATGTTGCAGGTTTTCGTCCGTTAAGTTCGAGCGTGATTTTATGTTTAGTAAATTTCATTTTCGAAAAAAACGATTCTCAGGTTCAAACGATCCAAAAGCGCTCAACTTTTTATGCCAGATTTCTCAAATTAGAAAATTTTTCTTTGTGACATAAGTGTTATAAAAATCTATTTTTGTGTATTTGTTACAAAACACTACACTAAAAACAAAAATATTGCTCAAAAAAAAAACATATTTTGTAAAATTGTGATGAACCTCGCGGGTCGTAAAATTATTCAAGGCGGGCCGCGTGTTGGCCATTCCTGGTGCAACACATAAACAAACAAACTCCAAGCCTGCTGAGATTAGAGTGTCGTGGCCTCTTTGATAGTTGGGTTCAATAAATGAAAATACAGAAGGAAAAGAACATAATTGACGTTTATTTAGTAAAACAAATAAAACACAACACAGAAACGGATTCAGTTCACAGTTCATAGCTCGTTCACCGCTAACCTCACACTGTCTGTCTTACATCGATTACTAATCGATACTTATCACATGATACTTATCACAAATGGAAAGAAGCTTGGCTGGGTCAAATTATATTTAAAAAGTCGTTATGAGCTCATTACTTTTGTAAATGAGGATAAAATGAATTGCAGTTGGCCACAAATTTCTTAGAAAACATGAACAATTACGGAGGACGACGAGGCTATATTATTTTAACGGAGGACAACGAGGCTATATTATTATTACGGAGGACGATGAGGCTATATTATTATTACGGAGGACGACGAGGCTATATTATTATTACGGAGGACGACGAGGCTATATTATTATTCCGTTGTTGAGGGATGGAGGATCCTACATTATGGGTTATCTGTTGTGTGTGCAGAAAGGTTAAATTGGTTCGGACTTTGATGTTTGTGTTTGTCTTTTAAGTTAGTTGGCAGCCCTGGATTCTTGATTGTGTCTTGTGATTTATATGGACCTCAACCTAAGAGGTAGCGCACTTGCCTATTGTACTCAGTATCGCGAGTTGGAAACCGGGAATGTAAAAACACGTTGAGCATGCCGTCCTTCGGATGGACATTAAGCAATGGTTCCGAGCCCTTGCTGTCAGGTACCTACTCGTTAAAGATCCCTTAACCCTAATTAAACCTACATAGGTGTGCACATTATAGGACTCCCATAGTTGAATCGGGGCTAATGTCCACGAGAACTACACATCTGTACTCTGGTAGTAGGCGATATGACCTCGTTGTTAACGTACCTTAACAAATACTGTCGAGTGATCCTTCGTTAAACTGGACAAAGATAGATAGTTGCTATAACCAGTGTAATCTAAAAATGAAAAGATATATATTTTTTCTTACAAAATTTAATTGTTTATTATAGATTCATTTATTTATTTTTTGTGTAGTATTTGTTGAGAATTTGCTTTTTTTTTCAGATAATTCTGTGTTTGGTTTATTTGAAATAATCAGGTAAGAAAAACAAAAAACTGTCGATAATTATCGATAGTTTTCCACCACTATTAAAATGTACTGTTTTGATAGTTTGGTATACAGTAGAGTACCGCTAATCCGGACACCGATTATCCGGACGGAATTAAAAAAACGAATTAAAATTGAGTAAACTAATGATTTAATTTAGCGAGCGGTAAGAGAGGGTTTGACTTGACTTACTCAGTTGGCTACGATGAAAAAGTGCCGATAAAAAAGACGGCGCGCTAAATATATACGCTAATATTTAAAAAAATACTTTAAAATAATTATCATGTGCATTTTACAGCAAATTCCGTTTAATCCGGACGGGGTCCGGTCCCATCTAGTCCGGATTAGCGGCACTCTACTATATTTTAAAATTTACTGCTGTTTGGTCTGTGTTATTTTTTTAACAAATGAAGCTTGATTTCTTAATGAAAATTAAAAATTCATAATAATTAGCACACAATACCTACATACAGGAACACACCAAGTATTATAACATTATAAGCAATAAATACTACGTCACAATAAATAAATCTATTTTTTAGCAATATATTAAACCGAAATAAGATGTTTTCAAAATATCTTGTTAAGAGAAGTATCGATATAAGTTTTGCGGAGGGTGGATACTGTAAAGAGGGACTAGAAGAAGGCCTAATAAAGCCCATTTCCATTCCGCTGTTATAGGGAAGACACCCCCCACTCCTTCTCAACTTGGAAACGATTTCTTCTTCTTTTGGTTTTTTTTCTTTCTTGTTGCTTCCCATAGAGGCAGCTTACTTTTATAGCACTTTGGAGTGAACCCTCGTTGAGAACTGTTAAACGGAAAGGCAACCTTAGGCGGGCATTGAATAGTTTGTTGAGTAAACAGCTGTAAACCGGTCCTCAGGGGGGGGGGGGGGGGGATTGTCGTGGGATGGGAAGGTAGCAGATAGCGGTCTGTTAGGGAATGGGAAGGTAGCAGTTAGCTGTCTGTTAGGGGAGGGGGACGTGTCGTGGGATGGGCAAGGTAGCAGTTAGCTGTCTGTTAGGGGAGGGGGACTTGTCGTGGGATGGCAAGGTAGCAGTTCGTTGTCGTGGCACATTGTCGAGAAGAAGAGGTGCATTTTCTCCTATTTGATTGGTACAATATTGATAGGTTGTGCTGTATATATGTCATCAAAATGTTTTTGCAATATATTATCCGATGCAATATCACTTCAGTTCAATGCCAACTTGGACGGTCATGGTAGCCTATTATTTAATTATGTATTTTTTGATTTCAAACGGCGATGTGGCTTTGAAAATGTTGAATATTTCAACATTGAAAATGATATTTCTCTCCCCGATGTTTCATGATCAAGATGGCGGTGAACATCAAATTTATTTATTACTAGCAGTAATACCCGGCGTTGCCCGGGGAACTTTGACTTTTCTCCCAATATCTCCTATA
Organism: Aradus depressus; assembly: GCA_963662175.1. NCBI lineage: Eukaryota > Metazoa > Arthropoda > Insecta > Hemiptera > Aradidae > Aradus > Aradus depressus. Next base: position 4,131,083 of record OY759219.1, read on the forward strand.
AGGCTATTCAGTTCCTCGACAGTTCATTCATGATGTTATAATTTTCAAGTATTCATACGGAATAAGGCTTATAGTCCTTCAACTGTAGTAACGCTAGCTTTGGAGCTAAAACTAATTTATTCAAAAAGATTTCTCACTAATCGTTGCAATGGTTTTCGAGTTACAAAGATTGCGTGGGTGGATGCTGGGATGGACCAGATATTGAGGTACTAATACGCCTATAACCTTCCACAGACGATGACGAACAAATTTTTAAAAAATTAATCAAATCCATAAAGCCGTTCGTGAGTTATAGCGGTACAACGCACAGACATTTTCAGCTTTATATATATGACTAGCAGTAATACCCGGCGTTGCCCGGGGACCTTTGAATTTTCTCCCGATATCTCCAATAAGTCTATTCAATTCTTCGACAGTACATTTATGATGTTATAATATTCAATTATTCATACGGAATAAGGCTTATAGTCCTTCAACTATAGTTACAATAGCAAATTTTTAGGACTCCTGGGCTCCACAGCTAGTGAATACTTAGCATCGCTGGACATCCTAGCCAGTGCGTACTTAAGAACGCTTGTGACCACAGCTAGTATGTGCCTTGCAATAGCTGACACCACAGCTAGTACGTAGTTAGGAACGCTGGGCATCACAGCTAGTAAGTGCTTTGCAACAGCGAAGCCCACAGCTAGTACATAGTTAGGAACGCTTGGCACTACAGCTAGTAAGTGCCTTGCAACAGCGGAATTACATTGTGAAATTTCGTGACACTACGATCAACCGGTAATGAGCTAGCTCTATATTTAAACTTAGGCCCCCCCATAACCTCCCCTCCCGTTCAAAACTTTGGGTCGCCACACACCTTATATTTCTATTTGGCTTTTAAAAATATTACATGGGAAATTTCGTGACAATACGAACAACCGTTAAAGAGTTAGCTCTATATTTATACTCAGGCCCCCCCACAACCCCCCTTCCCGTTCAAAACTTTGGGACACCACACACCTTATTTTTCTATTTGGCCTTCAGGAATACTACATGGGAAATTTCGTGACAATACGATCAACCGTTAAAGAGTTAGCTCTATATTTATACTTAGGCCCCCCAACAACCCCCCTCCCGTTCAAAACATTGGAACGCTACACACCTTATATTTATATTTCGCCTTTAAGCATACAACATACGTAATTTCATTACAATCCAAACATTAGTTAATGAGTTAGCACTATTTATATACTTAAGTCCCCCTTACAACCCCCCTCCCTTGCAAAATTTTGGGACGCCACATAGCCTATTATTCAATCGGGCTCAAAAGAATGCTACATGTGAAGTTTCATGAAGATCCGTCCAGCGGTTTGGGCGTGATGCTGGAACAAACAAACCCACAAACACACCCCGTTTCAGCTTTATTAATATAGACTAGCAGTAATACCCGGCGTTGCCTGGGGAACTTTGACTTTTCTACTATTATCTCCTATAAGTCTTTTAAATTCTTCAACAGTACATTCATGATGTTATAATTTTCAATTATTCATACGGAATAAGGCTTATAGTCCTTCAACGTCAAACACCCCAGCTAGTAAGTTTTTAGGACTCCTGGGCATCACAGCTAGTATGCGTCTTTCAACGGCGGAAACCACAGATAGTGAATACTTAGCATCGCTGGACATCCTAGCCAGTGCGTACTTAAGAACGCTATTGACCGCAGCTAGTAAATGCCTTGCAACAGCGGACCCCACAGCGAATACATAGTTACTACTACTACATGTGAAATTCATGCCAATCCGCTTACCCTTTAACAGTACATTAATGATGTTATAATTTTCAATTATTCATACGGAATAAGGCTTATAGTCCTTCAACGTCAAACACCCCAGCTAGTAAGTTTTTAGGACCCCTGGGCATCACAGCTAGTATGCGTCTTTCAACTGCGGAAACCACAGATAGTGAATACTTAGCATCGCTGGACATCCTAGCCAGTGCGTACTTCAGAACGCTATTGACCGCAGCTAGTATGTGCCTCGCAAGAGCGGACCCCACAGCTAGTACGAAGTTAGGAACGCTGGGCATCACAGCTAGTAAGTGCCTTGCAACAGCGGACCCCACAGCTAGTACGTAGTTAGACCCACTGGGCATAACAGCTAGTATGTGTTTTGCAACGGCGGACCCCACAGCTAGTACGTAGTTAGAAACGCTGAGCATCACAGCTAGTATGCTTTTGCAACGACGGACCCCACAGCTAGTACCTACGTAGTTAAATACGCTGGGCCACACTGCTAGCGCCTTGCAACAGCAGACCCCACAGCTAGTACGTAATTAGGAACGCTGGGCATCACAGCTAGTAAATGTCTTGTAGGTGCCTTGCAACAGCGAACCCCACAGCCAGTACATAGTTAGGAACGCTGGGGCTGAGCACTACAGTTAATAAGTGCCTTGCAACAGCGGACCCCACAGCTAGTACGATATTAGGAACGCTGGGCATCACAGCTAGTAAATGTCTTGCAACAGTGAACCCCACAGCGAATACATAGTTACTACTACTACATGTGAAATTCATGACAATCCGATTACCCTTCAATGATTCAGCATTATTTTTATGCTTAGCCCCCCCTCCCAAATTTTTAAAATGTCACATAGTGTATTTTTTTATTTGACCATCAAGAATACTACATGTGAAATTTCGTGACAATCCGATCATCCGATAATGACCTATCACTATCTTCAAATTTAGGCCTACCCCCATAACCCCCCTCCCGTTCACAATTTTTTGACGTCACACACCCTATTTTTCTATTTGGCCTTTATGAATACTTCATGTGAAATTTCGTGACAATCCGATCATCCGTTAATGACTTATCACTATATTAGGTAGCCGGCGTTGCCCGGGGAACTTTGATTTTCCTCCTAATCTCCCATTCGAATCCTATTCAATACTTCGAAAGTACATTCATAATGTTATAATTTTTAATTATTCAAATGGAATAAGGCTTATAGTCCTTCAAAGGAAGACGCCACAGCTAGTATGTGCCTTTCAACGGCGGAAACCACAGCTAGTAAATACTTAGCATCGCTGGACATCCTAGCCAGTACGTACTTAAGAACGCTCGTGACCACAGCTAGTATCGGTCTTGCAACGGCGTACCATCCCAGCTAGTGCTCGGAACAGCTGGGCACCACAGTTATTGTGTGCTTAAAACCGCTGGGAAATTTCATGACAATCCGACCATTAATCAATGACTTAGCACTAATTTTATGCTTAGCCCCCTTACAACCCCCCCCCCCCCCCCCCCTTTCGAAATTTTGGGACACCACATAGCCAAATATTCAATCGGTCTTGAAAGGATGTTACATTTGAAGTTTTATGAATATCCGTCCTATTGTTCAATGGGTCTTGAAAGGATGCTACATGGGATGTTTCATGAATATCCGTCCAGCCGTTTGGGCGTGATGCTGGTATAAACATACAAACAAACCCCGATTCAGCATAGAAGTATAGAAGCCGGTGGAAGAGAATGGGTAGATAAGCGAATCTGAATTTAAAAATCCCAATAACTGCCGATGTAATGAATGTATCAACATCAAATTTCGTATTTAAAATTAACATTCACGGAGGACATAACCAGTCAAAATGCAGCGATATCGGCCGAGGGGAGGGGGGAGTTCCGGGGTCGGGGCTCAATTCAAAAATCCCAATAACTGCCCATGTAATGAATGTGTCGACATCAAATTTCGTATCGAAAACTAAAATCCACTTAGGACATAACCAGTCAAATTTCAGTAATCTGGGCTGAGGGAAGGGGGAAGTTCCGGGGTGGGGGCTCAATTCAAAAATCACAAAGACTGCCCATGTAATGAATGTATCGACATCAAATTTCGCATTTAAAACTGAAATCCACTTAGAACATAGCCAGTCAAATTTCAACGATATCGGCTGACGGGAGGGGGGAGTTCCGGGGAGGGGCTCAGTTCAAAAATCCACATCCTCCCTCCCGTTCGCAATTTTATGACGTCGCACACTTTTGTTTTCTATTTGGCCTCCAAGAATACTACATATGAAATTTCATGACAATCCGGCCATTAATCAATGAGTTAGCACTATTTTTATGCTTAGCCCCCCCTTACAACCCCCCCTCCCGTTCGAAATTTTGGGACGCCACATAGCCTATTATTCAATCGGTCTTGAAAGGATGGTACATGTGAAGTTTCATGAATATCCGTCCAGCCGTTTGGGCGTGATGCTGGTATAAACATACAAACAAACCCCGTTTCAGCATAGAAGTATAGAAGCCGGTGGAGGAGAATGGGTAGATAAGCGAATCTGAATTTAAAAATCCCAAAAACTGCCGATGTAATGAATGTATCAACATCAAATTTCGTATTTCAAATTAACATTCACGGAAGACATAACCAGTCAAATCGCAGCGATATCGGCCGAGGGGAGGGGGGAGTTCCGGGGTGGGGGCTCAATTCAAAAATCACAAAGACTGCCCATGTAATGAATGTATCGACATCAAATTTCGCATTTAAAACTAAAATCCACTTAGAACATAGCCAGTCAAATTTCAACGATATCGGCTGACGGGAGGGGGGAGTTCCGGGGAGGGGCTCAGTTCAAAAATCCACATCCTCCCTCCCGTTCGCAATTTTATGACGTCGCACACTTTTGTTTTCTATTTGGCCTCCAAGAATACTACATATGAAATTTCATGACACTCCGGCCATTAATCAATGAGTTAGCACTATTTTTATGCTTAGCCCCCCTTTACAACCCCCCCTCCCGTTCGAAATTTTGGGACGCCACATAGCCTATTATTCAATCGGTCTTGAAAGGATGGTACATGTGAAGTTTCATGAATATCCGTCCAGCCGTTTGGGCGTGATGCTGGTATAAACATACAAACAAACCCCGTTTCAGCATAGAAGTATAGAAGCCGGTGGAGGAGAATGGGTAGATAAGCGAATCTGAATTTAAAAATCCCAATAACTGCCGATGTAATGAATGTATCAACATCAAATTTCGTATTTCAAATTAACATTCACGGAAGACATAACCAGTCAAATCGCAGCGATATCGGCCGAGGGGAGGGGGGAGTTCCGGGGTGGGGGCTCAATTCAAACATCCCAATAACTCCCCATGTAATGAATGTATCGACATCAAATTTCGTATTTAAAACTAAAATCCACTTAGAACATAGCCAGTCAAATTTGAGCAATCTCGGCTGAGGGGAGAGGGGAGTTCCGGGGTGGGGGCTCAATTCAAAAATCCCAATAACTGCCCATGTAATGAATGTATCGACATCAAATTTCGTATCTAAAACTAAAATCCACTTAGGAGATAAACAGTCAAATTTGAGCGATCTCGGCTGAGGGGCGGGGGGAGTTCCGGGGTGGGGGCTCAACTCAAAAATCCTATAACTGCCGATGTAATGAATGTATCGACATCAAATTTCGTATGTAAAACTAAAATCCATTTAGGACATAACCAGTCAAATTGCAGCGATATCAGCCGAGGGGAGGGGGTAGTTCCGGGGATGGGGCTCAGTTCAAAAATCCACAACCCCCCTCCCGTTCACAATTTTCTGACGTAGCACACTTTTGTTTTCTATTTGGCCTTCAAGAATACTACATATGAAATTTCATGACAATCCTACCATTAATTAATGAGTTAGCTCTATTTTTATGCTTAGCCTCCCCTTACAACCCCCCCTCCCGTTCGAAATTTTGGGACGCCACATAGCCTATTGTTCAATCGGTCTTGGAGGGATGCTACATGTGAAGTTTCATGAATATCCGTCCAGCCGTTTGGGCGTGATGCTGGTATAAACATACAAACAAACCCCGATTCAGCATAGAAGTACAGAAGCCGGTGGAAGAGAATGGGTAGATAAGCGAATCTAAATTTAAAAATCCCAATAACTGCCGATGTAATGAATGTATCAACATCAAATTTGGTATTTCAAATTAACATTCACGGAGGACATAACCAGTCAAATTTGAGCGATCTCGGCTGAGGGGAGGGGGGAGTTCCGGGGTGGGGGCTCAATTCAAAAATCCCAATGACTGCTCATGTAATGAATATATCGACATCAAATTTCGTATCTAAAACTAAAATCCACTTAGGAGATAACCAGTCAAATTTGAGCGATCTCGGCTGAGGGGCGGAAGGAGTTCCGGGGTGGGGGCTCAATTCAAAAATCCTATAACTGCCGAGGTACTGAATGTATCGACATCAAATTTCGTATTTAAAACAAAAATCCACTTAGGACATAACCAGTCAAATTTCAGCAATCTCGGCTGAGGGGAGGGGGAAGTTCCGGGGTGGGAGCTCAGTTCAAAAATCCACAACCCCCCTCCCGTTCACAATTTTGTGACGTCACACCTTTTTCTTTTCTATTTGGCCTTCAAGAATACTACATATGAAATTTCATGACAATCCTACCATTAATTAATGAGTTAGCTCTATTTTTATGCTTAGCCTCCCCCTACAACCCCCCTCCCGTTCGAAATTTTGGGAGGCCACATAGCCTATTGTTCAATCGGTCTTGAAGGGATGCTACATGTGAAGTTTCATGAATATCCGTCCAGCCGTTTGGGCGTGATGCTGGTATAAACATACAAACAAACCCCGATTCAGCATAGAAGTATAGAAGCCGGTGGAAGAGAATGGGAAGATAAGCGAATCTGAATTTAAAAATCCCAATAACTGCCGATGTAATGAATGTATCAACATCAAATTTCGTATTTCAAATTAACATTCACGGAAGACATAACCAGTCAAATCGCAGCGATATCGGCCGAGGGGAGGGGGGAGTTCCGGGGTGGGGGCTCAATTCAAAAATCCCAATAACTGCTCATGTCATGAATATATCGACATCAAATTTCGTATCTAAAACTAAAATCCACTTAGGAGATAACCAGTCAAATTTGAGCGATCTCGGCTGAGGGGCGGAAGGAGTTCCGGGGTGGGGGCTCAATTCAAAAATCCTATAACTGCCGAGGTAATGAATGTATCGACATCAAATTTCGTATTTAAAACAAAAATCCACTTAGGACATAACCAGTCAAATTTCAGCAATCTCGGCTGAGGGGAGGGGGCTCCGGGGAACGGGGGGTGGGGACAGGGGGTGGGGGTGGGAACAGGGGTTGGGAACAGGGGGTGGGAACAGGGGGTGGGGACAGGGGGTGGGGGTGGGTACAGGGGTGGGAACATGGGGTGGGGTGGGAACATGGAGTGGGATTAGGGGGTGGGGGTGGGAACAGGGGTTGGGAACAGGGGGTGGGAACAGGGGGTGGGAATAGAGGGTGGGGGTGGGGACAGGGGGTGGGGACAGGGGGTGGGAACATGGGGTGGGATTAGGGGGTGGGATTAGGGGGTGGGGTGGGGACAGGGGGTGGGAACATGGGGTGGGATCAGGGGGTGGGGGGTGGGAACATGGGGTGGGATTAGGGGGTGGGGACAGGGGGTGGGGGTGGGGACAGGGGGTGGGGACAGGGGGTGGGATTAGGGGGTGGGGGTGGGGACAGGGGGTGGGATCAGGGGGTGGGGGTGGGAACATGTGGTGGGATTAGGGGGTGGGGACAGGGGGTGGGAACATGGGGTGGGATTAGGGGGTGGGTACAGGGGGTGCGTACATGGGGTGGGCGTGGGGACAGGGGGTGGGATTAGGGGGTGGGGGTGGGTACAGGGGGTGGGGGTGGGAACATGGGGTGGGGACAGGGGTGGGAACATGGGGTGGGATTAGGGGGTGGGGGTGGGAACAGGGGGTGGGGACGGGGGGTCGGGGTGGGTACAGGGGGTGGGACCAGGGGTGGGAACATGGGGTGGGATTAGGGGGTGGGGACAGGGGGTGGGAACAAGGGGTGGGGACAGGGGTGGGAACATGGGGTGGGATTAGGGGGCGGGGACAGGGGGTGGGAATAGAGGGTGGGGGTGGGGACAGGGGGTGGGAATAGAGGGTGGGGGTGGGGACAGGGGGTGGGAACATGGGGTGGGATTAGGGGGTGGGAACAGGTGGTGGGGGTGGGGACAGGGGGTGCGTACATGGGGTGGGCGTGGGGACAGGGGTGGGATTAGGGGGTGGGGGTGGGAACATGGGGTGGGGACAGGGGTGGGAACATGGGGTGGGATTAGGGGGTGGGGGTGGGAACAGGGGGTGGGGACGGGGGGTGGGGGTGGGTACAGGGGGTGGGACCAGGGGTGGGAACAGGGGGTGGGGGTGGGAACATGGGGTGGGGACAGGGGTGGGAACATGGGGTGGGGGTGGGTACAGGGGGTTGGGACATGGGGGGGGACATAGGGTTGACCTACGCATATTTACCGGAAATCCGGGTACGTCTGGACTCTACTTGGATACTGCCTGACCACTGGATGTCCCAGATACTATCAGGTCCCCGGCGGAGGATTCACCCAGCCAACGAGACATCAGGAACGCTGCCCGTACTTGGCCGGATACGGGGAACGCGCCTGATTGGGACGAGATTGACCTGAGCTTGGCGGTTGGGAGGCAGAAGAGTGGCGGCGCCCCTGGGAGCGATCTCATAGACGCCGCTATAATCAAGAAAGCCTTCCCGGCCATCTTGTCGGATCTCTTACTACTTTGTAACTCCTGCCTTAGGAGGGGCCACTTCCCTAGGACTTGGAAACGAGCCTGTTAAGCCTGGTGATAGGGACCTTTCCCTGGCAGGTAGCCACAGACCAATCAGCCTGCTCCCCGTATTCGGTAAAGTATTGGAGACTCTTATCTTCAATGGAATTCGGGCCCAGGTACATGCTTTTGTATCCCACAGGCAGTTCGGTGGCTTGAGGGGCAGATCCGCCGAAGATGCGTTGATGATGCTGAGGGCGGATGTGGAGAATGACCGTGGGAAATATGCCCTGTGTGTCTTCTTTGACATCGCGTCGGCCTTCGACTGCGCCTGGTGGCCTGCCATCCTCACGCGACTGCGGGCTGTGGGACTGCCTGGGAATGTGTTTGGGTTGATATCCAGCTTCCTCAGCGATCGATCTGTGACCATGAGTCAGCTATACGCTAGCACTACAGTGGACGTCACTAGAGGCTGTCCTCAGGGCTCGGTCCCGATACTTTGGGCCATACTCTTTGACGGACTGCTCCGTGATCTCGAGGGCCGTGGTTATAAGGCAATCGCCTACGTCGACGACCTCGTTGTTACGGTGCACGCTGATAGTCGAGCTGCTCTAACCCTTCGCGCCCAAGCCGCCATTGACGATATAGACAACTGGTGCTGCGCCAACAAACTGGCTCTCTCTCCTAGCAAGACCTCGGCTTTGCTGATGAGAGGGAGAACCGACGCCCGACACCCCCTGGTAATCAAAATCCACGGACGCCACATTGAGAGCCCGGCAACGGTCACTTATCTCGGAGTGCGGATCGGGCCGGGCCTCAACGTGACGCCCCACGTTGTTGCCATTAAAGAAAGGACTACCGCCACTTTCAACGCTTTGAGCTGCCTAGCCCGCGCGACGTGGGGCCTCGGCTATTCTGCGTGTAGAATCATCTACACTGGAGTATTCGAGGCTGTAGCAAGGTACGCCGCTGCTGGGTGGTGGCATCGTCCCACGAAGCGGCGACGCGTTATCCTTGTGCAAGCCCAGAGAGCAGCCCTTTTAAGGGTTACAAAGGCCTATCGTACTGTCTCTACGGCTGCGCTACAGGTGCTGGCAGGAGCTCCGCCTATAGACTTAGTCTTGGACGGGGCTGTCGCCTCGTACTATTGTAGACGCAACTTGCCCTTAGGAGCAGATATAGATGAGCCTTTACGTCTAGCCCTGGAGGAAGAGATGCGCGGACAGTCCAGACCGGAGCGTTGCAGGGACATAGTCCAGGAATGGATAGTGGAGAAATGGCAACAGCGGTGGTCACGATCATCGGATGGCCGAACGACCTACGCATATTTACCGGAAATCCGGGTACGTCTGGACTCTACTTGGATACTGCCTGACCACTGGATGTCCCAGATACTATCAGGTCACGGAGATTTCAACTCCAAGCTGTTCTTCTTTAAGAGGAAGAACAACCCGAACTGCTCGTGCGGCGGGGTCGAGACTGCGGAGCACGTGGTCCTCGAATGTCCGCTGTACGACGGGCCTAGGGTGGAGTTGATACGCGGGACAGGATCGTATCTGGGACTCGACCTGCGGCAGCTGATGACGGAAACCGGCTACCCAATGTTCAGCCGATTTGTCGCCTCCTGGCGGAGAAAGAAGCAAGCATTTTGACCCTGCGCCGGGGAGGCCTGCAGTCGTCCCCGGCGCCGTAACGAACCACAATTAGCGATCGCCCTACATTTATCCCGAGCTCTCTCGGGCCGACAAGAAAATTAAGGTGGGCTGGGAGTGACCGCTGATCGTCGCAGATGGTCGGCAGCGGTCGCTCCTAGCCTACCACAGCATCATATGTTCTGCATTTTTAATTATGTACTTTAGTATTTTAATTTTGTAAATAAATTTGTTAGGCCTCCCTTTTTCCCCGACGATTCGGCGATGGTGTCGTGGCCGGTGGGAACATGGGGGGGTTAGGGGTGGGTTCAGGGGGTGGGAACAGGGGGTGGGAACAGGGGGTGGGGGTGGGAACATGGGGTGGGATTAGGGGGTGGGATTAGGGGGTGGGATTAGGAGGTGGGGACAGGGGTGGGGACAGGGGTGGGAACATGGGGTGGGATTAGGGGGTGGGGGTGGGAACATGGGGTGGGATTAGGGGGTGGGGGTGGGTACAGGGGGTGGGACCAGGGGTGTTAACATGGGGTGGGATTAGGGGGTGGGGGTGGGTACAGGGGGTGGGAACAGGGGTGGGAACATGGGGTGGGATTAGGGGGTGGGGGTGGGAACATGGGGTGGGATTAAGGGGTGGGGGTGGGTACAGGGGGTGGGAACAGGGGGTGGGAACAGGGGGTGGGATTAGGGGGTGGGGGTGGGATTAGGGGGGTCGGCAACCCAAAAAAAAAAAAAAAGCATTGACAGTGACAATCCGACCAACCGTTAAAGAGTTAGCTCTATATTTATACTTAGGCCTACCCCCACAACCCCCCCTCCCGATCAAAACTTTGGGACGCCACACACCTTTTTTTCTTGTTTGGCTTTTAAAAAGACTACCTGTAAAATTTCATAACAATTCGACCATTAGTTAATGAGTTAGCACTATTTTTATACTTAGGCCCCTCTTACAACCCCCCCTCCCGATCATAATTTTGGGACGTTTCATAAAAATCCGGGCAGTTTCATAAAAATCCGTCCAGCGGTTTGGGCGTGATGCTGGAACAAACATACATACATACATACATACAAACAAACAAACAAACAAACAAACAAACAAACCCCGTTTCAGCTTTATTAATATAGATTATATTTATTATTCATCCATTTTCACTTTCTTACAATCAATAGACTAGAAGAGAATATAATGGAAGATACCTAAAATAGGATTCGGATAACTGAAAGTTCACGGTTACGAATTGTGTATGGTTTTATGGTCGCTCCTATGTTACTTTCTCAGCTATATGTTGAACTGGGGAAATTATGTAATCGGATAGAAATTAGATTTTGAGTTTTCAACGGATTTTCATGTTTTCTGATCTCCTGATTCGAAAAATAAAAAAAAAAATGTCTGTTTGTGTATACGGTAATTCCCAATGGAAAGACTAACAATACGAAATTTTGTTAGTGTATGCAGAACGCCATAAGGACGTCACCAATTTCAAATAGTACACGCTTAATAAACCGGCTAATCGTTAGTTAATATGACATCCCTGTGGCTTTAACTGCAAGGTCAAATCGCTCTTTCGTCACTCTGGTGATGAGCCCAACTCTGCTATGCAAGTTCTAAATTTTGCCTACCCTAAATTTTTATTCACCTAGGGCAGGAATTTCTCATCCGCAGGACATCGTGCTTAAGTTTATTTTACCTCCCAGATAAAATAAACTAAGGGCCTTGGCCGGGTTTCGAACCCGCGATCTTGAGCTCAGTAAGCAAGCACACATACCACTGAGCTACCGGCGCCCTCATGTCCATATATAACTAAAAAAAATCACTTTAGTTCAAAAGGACATATTCAGAAAGAGTTTTTTTTTTTTTTTCATTTTTGGAATCTGGTGGTCGGAAAAAATAAAAAAATGAAATTTCATTGAAAACTCCGCATCGAATTGCTGACCGATTACATAACTTCGCCTATACTTCGTATAACTGGGGAAAAAATAAGTAAACTGGAAATTGACTAACATAAATGACTGAGATCGTAACAATATTGTATGTTGTGTTATATCGCATAAGGCTGCTCTCACGTCAGGGCAACCGGCATCCTGTAGCAGGCAACTTTCATTGCAGGAGCCATTTCATATTGAATCAGATGGAGGGTCTCACACCAAGGCAACGCATTGTAGCAAATTGAAGCAACTTAACTTGTTAGCGACTCGACGTGCCGGTTAAAACATTTATAAATATTGAATACAGAAATGTTATTTTGTTGCAGATGTTTTTCTACATTTAATTTATTTTCTTATTGGAGTTATTCCTGCCTAAGTTTAATTAACTTTATTTAATTTTATTTAATTTTATGTCAAGTTTAATTTAAATTAAATTAACACAACTTTTCTTTTTAAAGTTTGTTGAAATCAGGAATATTCCTCTTAACGTATTTTTAGTCAAAACACGAGGCCAGCTGTGTTTCTGCGAAGGTCTTTCCGAAAAGAGACAGTTATGTTTGTTCATTGCTCTCAAACTCCTTAGCACAAACACTTCCAACATGCTGGACAAGGTTCGCCAAAGCAGGATCCACAATTTTAGTTTTTTCGATACTTTCCGATAAAATAACCATATCATCATTCTGGAATGTTGAAATCAAGTACACAAAACAGAATAGGAACTGAAGTTGCTCTGGTGTGAACGGCAGCAGGTTGCTGTGGTGTGAGAGGTAGCAGGTTGCTGGTAACAGGTTACTTTGGTGTGAGAGGTAGCTGGTTGCTCTGGTGTGAGAGATAGCAAGTTGCTTTGCTCTGAGAGGTAGCAGGTTGCTGGTAACAGGTTGCTTTGGTGTGAGAGGTAGCAGGTTGCTCTGGTGTGAGAGGTAGCAGGTTGCTTTGCTGTGAGAGGTAGCAGGTTGCTGGTAACATGTTGCTTTGGTGTGAGAGGTAGCAGGTTGCTCTGGTGTGAGAGGTAGCAGGTTGCTTTGGTGTGAGAGGTAGCTGGTTACTTTGGTGTGAGAGATAGCAGGTTGCTCTGGTGTGAAAGGTAGCAGGTTGCTTTGCTGTGAGAGATAGCAGGTTGTTGGTAACAGGTTTTTTGGTGTGAAAGATAGCAGGTTACTTTGGTGTGAGAGGTAGCAGGTTGCTCTGGTTTGAGAAGTAGCAGGTTGCTGGTAACAGGTTGCACTGATGCGAGAGATAGCAGGTCGCTCTGATGTAAGAGCCGCCTAACGCTTTACCATTACTTCTACTTTTTCTTTTCTCGGATGCTGCGCTAAATCACCCGAACGCTTATCGTCGGGGAAAGAGGAAGTACATATAGTCATTTGGTTTTATTATTTTATTTATAGTGTTGCTGTGGGTGAACGGGGGCGACAGCCTTTGGTCCCTTACGGGACAGACTGGCGCTCCCGGACCCCCTTGAGTTGCGGCTGCCTGGCGGCGCCGAGAGAGCTCGAGATCGGTGGAGTGGGACTGCTTCTACATCGCGGTCGCCGGGTGTAGAACTTGGGCCTGGCCCGTCAATCGCCCCCGGCGCCGGGTGTAGAACTCGGGCCTGGCCCGTCAATCGCCACTGGCGCCGGGTGTAGAACTCGGGCCTGGCCCGTCAATCGCCACCGGCGCCGGGTGTAGAACTCGGGCCTGGCCCGTCAATCGCCCCTGGCGCCGGGTGTAGAACTCGGGCCTGGCCCGTCAATCGCCACCGGCGCCGGGTGTAGAACTCAGGCCTGGCCCGTCAATCGCCCCCGGCGCTGGGTCAAAGGGCCTTCTTCTGTTCCCGCCAGAAGGTGACAAACCGTCCGAACGCCGGATAGTTCGCCTCGTAGGGTCAATCCCAGGTACGATCCTGTCGCGCGGATCAACTCCACCCTAGACCTATCGTACAGCGGACAATTGAGGTCCACATGTTCTGCAGTCTCGATGCCGCCACACGAACAGTTCGGGATATCCTTCCTCTTGAAGAAGAAGAATTGAAGAAACATTACTTCTCCTTGCTGTTATATGGAATTCCCTTTAGTCCTGTTGGTAAAGATGCGTAGGATTGTAAAGTAGAGAAGAATGGATGTAACGCCATTGATCCCATTAACCCAACGTAGAGACAGACTAAATTATTCCTTGAATTAATTTCTACAAGATTGGGATCAAAGAAGGGAGGCTGTACAAGTTGTAGACTGGAGCTGGGGCTGGAGCGCTCTTGGAACTTGCAAGTGACATTTGAATGTAAAAATGTTGGATATATTCCGAGTGAGTTTAGCATCTCATGAATACATACCTTAGAGTGTTGTCGGGTGTCTGGTGAAACCCCCTCCCTTCCAGTCCCATCTATACTACATATTCCAAGAAAAAATAGTCTTATCAGCTGAGCAAGGGGAGAAGGGGTAGAAGAGGGAGAGAAATTTCTCACTTACTATTTTTGTAAAGGAGGTAAAAAAACCTCATTAAAACAAATAATTAGAGAAAAAGAATAAGAAAAAAGGTTTTTTAACCTCTCCTGCCGTATCCCCTCCAAAAAAGGATAAAGGAGATTTTACATTCTATAATCCGGCAGTGAACTTCCCCAGTACAACCAACTTCGATGACAGAGCGCTCTGGTAGTTGGCGATATAACGTTGTAGTTAAAGCCCGGACTTGAGTCATCATAACTAGTAACTAGTAGAGTCGGGCTCACTTCCACCAGAGCGACGGCAGAGCGTTTCAAAGTAGGCGATATAACGTTGTAGTTAAAGCCCGGACTTGAGTCATCATAACTAGTAACTAGTAGAGTCGGGCTCACTTCCACCAGAGCGACGGCAGAGCGTTTCAAAGTAGGCGATATAACCTTGTAGTTAAAGCCCGGACTTGAGTCATCATAACTAGTAACTAGAAGAGTCGGGCTCACTTCCACCAGAGCGACGGCAGAGCGTTTCAAAGTAGGCGATATAACCTTGTAGTTAAAGCCCGGGCACTAGTCGCAATAACTAACTACCTACTTCAAATAGTTCTACAATATGTCACTCATTACATGTTGCAGGAATCTACAGACAGATGTCGTTTCATGTCAATATCATTAAAATATCCTTGTTCAACTATTAAGGAATTTTATCATACTTGTTGTTCGTAATTTTGCGAAATGTAAGCGGAAATGTAAAGTGAGACTAGATGACCACTCCTTAGTGTTATCTTAACAATGAGCTATAAAGACTTTAAAAATAGGTTATATTTTCCCAAAACTGTTTCACTGCTTATGTTTGTGTTTATTTCACTGAGAATCTATTATTTTTAGTCCAGAACTTTAAAAAAATACAAACTCTTCTTAACATATACCCCGGAATGATAGGAGGAGTGGGCCATAAAACCTTTTCTAAAGGTGTGACAAGCATGAACCCATGATTTATATACAAAGTGGGGCACTTAATTGGAATGAAACAGTGTATCTCTAGCGGCATCTAGCGGACTGACATTGAACTACGTTAGATTCAATAACGACCAACAGGTAGCTCTGTTCGTTTTTAGGGTCGGGCAGGCGGTCGAAGACCATCTACCTAACTAGTTGGTTTGACGTCTGTCTACCCTTTCTTCCTCGTATCAAGAAAACAATTGGACGTATGTAACTGAAACTAATTGTTTTTATGCGTTAGAGAGATATAGATATAGAGAGAGAGAGTCTAAATTTTATTTCTCACTCCCCCCCCCTCCCCCCCCCCCAAAAAAAAAAAAAAACCTTACTGTAGCAATCTCATGAAACTGTGACGAAAAAGCACTAGATGTCCCAGATTTTATCAGGTCACGGAGACTTTAACTCCAAACTCTTCTTCTTCTTTAAGAGGAAGAACAACCCAAACTGTTCATATGGGCGCATCGAGACTGCAGAACACATAGTCCTCGATTGCCCGCTGAAATGCACTTTTCCTTTGGATCACAAGACATTCTGACTTAAGTCCTTTTGCCCAAACACCAGAGAATTTTGAGATGGCTTAATGGTCGGTTTTCAAACCAGATTATAAGGATGCGACATTTTATGTGAGATTTTATTAAAATCCGTTGAACCGTTATATTCATTTTATGACCTCTTACAACCCCCTCAGAGATGCCACATGACCTATTTTCTTTTTTTAACCATTTTTAAGTTATTAGATAACAGACAGACAAATATATGGTCACAGGGAATAGGTTGTTAAGTCGTAAAATAGCCAAAATCAATTAAATGTACTGTAATCATCTTCCAAGCCATCTGCGCACTGTGAAGAGCTCAGGACTCTAATACTTTCGGAATTATAAAAATGTGGGTTTCTCGGTATCTTGTAAAATTGTGTATGTTCTCGGTTAAATCAACTTAATCTACTTCTTTGAGGAATCATTCACAAGATAACTGCATTTAACCATTTATTCACTACGGCAGACTATTCCAAGTGAAGAGGACGTTTTTGGTTAAATCAACTTTAGAGGCATCATTCACGAGTATTTCAAAAAGTATGGTTAATAATTAGTTAAGTGCTGTCAATAATTAGGTAAGTGATGGGGAATGATTAGGTAACTAAGGGAAAATCCAAGAAAGGATTAACAATACTCATTTTCATTCACTCCTATAGATTTAGAAGGTATACGATTAATAATGATGCAAACATAATTCATTTAATCCGAAAACTGGATTTACACGATTAATGTTAAAGTAAAAATATGCTGCCCTGAAAAGTTACGAATTTAGACTTACCAATTTATTCCCTGTGACTACAGAAATATATTTTGTATAGATATACATAATTTTGTTTATATACAAAACTAATTCGAGATATACCTGTAAAACACATTGTTTTTAATGCTTTTGTGAAATATATTATTCAAAAAATAACTACAATGTTGATGATTTCATAACAATATTCTTTTAGTGAGTGGTCTAGAGGCGGAGTTAAGAATTATGTAGTCATATATTTTTTTTATTTTTCAGTGAATTTTTTAGGGAATCGTTGAATATATGGAATCTAAATCTCAGGGTCGGGTTTTCATGTCTGTATAACAACATTGTCTAAACACATGTTTACTTTGGTTAGGTTAGGTTAGGTTTTATGACTCATGCCCGGGCTTTAACTACGAGTTTATAACGCCTTCTACCAGAGCGCTCTTTCGTCACTCATGAGCCCGACTCTACTGTGGGAGTCCTAAATTTTACCTAACCTAAATTTTTTATTCATCTAGGCCAGGGGTCTTTAACGAGTACCTGACATCGTACAGGCTCGGGACATTCACTTAAAGTCCCATCCGAAGGACGGCGTGCTCAAGTTTATTTTACCTCCCAGATAAAATAAACTAAGGGTCTCTGTCGGGTTTCGAACCCCCGATCTTGAGTTCAGGAGACAAGCACGCATACCACTGAGCTACCGGCGCCCTCCACATGTTTACTTTTATCTTTTGAACTGAAACAGGTGGTTATGGTTTCGTTTTTAACCGATTGTAAATATACATAATAAAAACTTTTGACTTAATATATAATCTACACTACAGTAAATCTTTAATTACTGCTTTCAAATAGTGCACACTTAATGACCCGGCCAGTTCAATGGAATACTTTCAGAAAGGTAAATGTTAAGAGAAAAATCACAACTGTTCGTGTAACTAACAAAAAACACTTTAGTTCAAAAGAGTACTAATTTAAAAAAGTCAAATCACAACCAAATACTATTTACAAATTAACTTAATAATTGGTTATTGTGTACTAACACAATCCATAAAAGAACTGACTGAATCTCTGAACTCAAACTCTAACTGAACTGAAACTGTCTGTAAGATATACAAGATTTAGTGGTTACTTGATCTAAAACAATCTTTTGGATGAATAATAACATAAAATATCTTTAAATAGTCGTCGGTGAATCACCGGCAATGTACTTCCTCAGTACAAATTAATCAATTAACTTTTCGCTCCCCTCCAAAACCAGTCGACCTGATATTCAACAGTTGAATTACATGGGTGTTCCTAAATCCTCATACTAAATTTTGTGTCGATATATTATGTCGATATATTATGTCGATATAACGGCAGTTATCAGTATCTTTGAGATACATACTTGTGTGAACACAACATAGAATTGGTTTTTTCATATTTTGTAATTTAGAGATCGTAAAACATAAAATTCCGCTTAAAACTCTGCATTGAATTTTTCACTGATTACATAGGTAACTTCTTCTATATTTCGTTTAGGTGCGGAAGTAAAGCATAAAGGAAACAGCTTTCAACCAGACAAACCAGCTAATAATAGGTTATTTGAATGAAACTAAACTCAATAAATCGATTAATATTGTTCAGGTCATTCATTGTAGTTCAAAAATGAAGAATTCTGTTCGTTACCATATTATTTCATGTCTCATTTTGTATACTCTGAGGGCGCCGGTAGCTCAGTGGTATGCGTGCTTGACTTCTGAGCTCAAGGTTGTGGGTTCGTAGCCCGACCGAGGCCCTTAGTTTATTTTATCTGGGAGGTAAAATAAACTTAAGCACGCCGTCCTTCGGATGGGACGTTAAGCGATGGTCCCGAGCCTGTACGATGTCAGGTACTCGTTAAAGACCCCTACCCTAGATGAATAAAAATTTAGGGTAGGCAAAATTTAGGACTCCCACAGTAGAGTCGGGCTCATGTCCACCAGAGTGACGAAAGAGACCTCTGGTAGTAGGCGATATGACCTCGTAGTTAAAGCCCGGGCATGAGTCATAAAACCTAACCTAACCTTTGTATACTATACGAAATTGCAAAAATGTCAATTAAACAACAGATAAAAACCTTATAAAAGTGGTGAGTGCAAAAAGGCACCGAAGGAAAACAACTTTACAGCAATGAAAAATAAAAAAAAGGGCATTAAACAAAAATGGAGAAAGTCTGTTAGAATTAATTCATCTTCTGGAAGAGTACACAGAGCTGAGGAAGAATGGGACCTATTTCAGGAAGTGTCTGTGATCTGTGGAGCCTTTTTTAGGTGGGGGGGAATATTAAAGGTTTTCATTTGTGGGAAGGGGGGGGGGGGGGGGGGGTTGGAGCGAGAAGAGACTGATTAGAAAGATTTGGGGGGGGGGGGGGGGGCCTCAAGGGATCGGCCCTTGGACTTTGTGGCATCTCAGGACCAAGATTAAAGAGAAACCATCCCTAACCAGACTGTGTAGTATAGAGCAATCAGTCTGTAGGCGTCCGCAGAACGAGAGTGGGAGGAGTCAGAGATACGAGTATGTAACGGAATACTGGACCTTACTACAAGAAAAGGGTAATATATTTTCTGTATCCGGATAAATGAGATTTTGAGTTTTACATGCAAGTTTCTGCTCTCCTTCTATACTTTCGAACTATCGATATATTTTTTTAATGGAACCTTACTTTCTTTTTCTGCTCTTGTGAGAGATCTTGGTCTCAGAATTAAAGACTACACCCGGCTCATATGTAAGTTTCACCTCTCCCTCTTAACATTTAATATCATTATTTGGTGGACCCTTAACTTCTGTTTTTGCTATTTTGAGGCTCGAGACAATTCGAGACGATGCCCCGACTCACAATTAAGTTGCCGCTCTTCCGGGTCTGGAACCGTAGGTTCACGTTTCTTTCTGGAGTCCTTAGAAGTAGAGCTGAAACATATGTGTGATTTGGAATGTAGCTTCAAATTCGGAAGTTGAGGGGCCTTCAAAGGTGTAAAAAAAGAAGGCAGGGTCCACCAAATAGAGAGATCAAAGTTTTAAAGAGAGCGCGGAGACTTATGTGTGAATCGGGATTAAGCCTCAAAATCAGAGATCGATGGGAATTTATAAAAGTAAAACAAAAAGTTAAGGGTCAGAAAAATAAGGAGCACAAAGATTTAGAGGGAGAGCGGAAACCTACTTTGGATACTATCCGGCACGTTCTACCAACCCTACTAATGTTTGGCTATCATCGTATCTACCTAT
The DNA here is from genome assembly GCA_963662175.1 of Aradus depressus. Taxonomy (NCBI): domain Eukaryota; kingdom Metazoa; phylum Arthropoda; class Insecta; order Hemiptera; family Aradidae; genus Aradus; species Aradus depressus. Next base: position 4,151,173 of record OY759219.1, read on the forward strand.
CTACCGCGGTGTTATGCAGAAAATGGTAGGATTCGGTGCTACAAGGCGACCTTCATTCTGCATTTCTTCTTCGGTCATTTTAGCTAGAACTTGCCAAAATATATTTATTATCTTTACGTAAAATTGACCAGTATGTGTTTTTCAGGTAATGTAAGAGAGATCACAAGCCACATCTACATTCAGGTAATGTAAGAGAGATCACAAGCCACATCTACATTCAGGTAATGTAAGAGAGATCACAAGCCACATCTACATTCAGGTAATGTAAGAGAGATCACAAGCCACATCTACATTCAGGTAATGTAAGAGAGATCACAAGCCACATCTACATTCTGACCAACCAGAATTTATTTTTCATCTTTATTTATTGTATGTAGTCATTGTATCATCGAATTTGGGGACAACCCAACACACATAATGCTAAAATAATCCAGGAAGGAATAAAAGATCTAGGTCGGCCTTGTAGCTTGATTCCTGTATATTTTTCAAAAACACTCAAATAGGGAAATGTTAGTACTTTAGGTTTCTTCATAATTCACGATAGCCTACCAGAAATAGAAATGAAAAGCATGTTTTGGTTGTTTAAGTTTCAGCTCTCCCTCTATGCCTTCGATACCTTTATTTATTGGCCCTTCACATTCAGTTTTTGTTCATTGGAGGGTCCTCTTGATTTCTGAATTTACAACAACACCCCGGTTCTCTAGTAAGTTTCCGCTCTCTCTCTCTCTCTCTAAAGCTTTAATATAATTATTTGGTGGACCCTTAACTTCTGGATTAGCCTTTGTGAAGGTCCTTTCATCTCCGAATTAGAGGCTATAGACCCTCTAAACCTTGAGTATAATTATTTGGTGGACCCTCAACTTCTGTTTTAGCCCTTTTGAGAGTCCCTCGATCTCTGAATTTAAGCTACATTCCGACTCACACGTAAGTTCCCGCTCTCCTTCTAAACCTTAAATATTATTTCTTGGTGGAACTTTAACTTCTAATTTTCCTCTTTTGAACGTCGTTTATTTTCTGAATTTAAGACTGAACTCGGTCACTTATGTATGTTTCCGCTCTCCCTCTAAACCTACGATCTCTTTATTGGTGGATCTTTATGGTGTGATACCGCTCTTTCCCTGTCCTTCGATCTCTGAATTTGAGGCTTCAATAATATAGTGGGAGAGGGGAAACTTAATTTCGGAAACTACCTGGAACCGTCTGCCAGCCCTAGTAATGTTTGGCTATCACCGTATCTGGTTAAAGCCTATCTACCGACATTGCTGTGTTAATGTGTAATGCAGAAAATAGAAGAAATCGACGCAAGAAGGAACACCTATATTCCATATTTCTTCTTCGGCTATTTTAGCTTTGACTAACCAAAATATATTTATTATCTTTACTCTAACCCTTCAATATCATTTTTTGGTGGAACCTAAACTTCTGTTTTTGGCCTTTTGAGGGTCGTTCGATTTCGGAATTTTGCTAAAGTCACCAGACTCTTAGAGAGGTAAGTTAAGTCACCGGAGGTAAACAAAATGTTGATTCTTTTGGACTATGTAGAACCATCGCTTAGCAACCCATCCGAAGGACGGCGTGCTTAAGTTTATTCTACCTTCCAGATAAAATAAACTAAAGGCCGGGTATTGAACCCGCGATCTTGAGCTCAGTAAGCAAGCACGCATATCACTGAGCTACCGGTGCCCTGTGCGACAATATTTTATCTTTTCTACTTCATCAATATTTTTTTTCTATTCATGGTTTGAATGAACCTTACAATCATTTTAAAAATTTTATCTATATTCATTGTTGATATTTCTTCTTATAGTGTTAATGATTTCGTGGCCTCCTCCTTTTCAGACAGCGTGGAGGGACGTCAAGATAAGACTTCAGTACACTTCAAATATGAAGTTTGGGAACTGCTGATCTAGAGGTAAGTTTAAAACGTGTACGAAATTTCATGATAATTTAAAATGATACCATTAGCTAATTAAACCATGAATGGAGAGATGGTTGTGAATTACTTTTATTAAAGGTATTATACATAATATAACGAATTTCATTGAAGTATTTAGATAAAGTGAATGGACGGGGAGGGGAGACTGGACCGCCCCCCCCTCACTAAATCAACATTACCCCCTCCCTTTAGTCAATCACATTTAGAGGAGAGGGTGGACGCTAATCAGTTATTTAAATACAAACACCACATTATCTAATTAGTCATATTCATTATCATTATCATTGTACAGTTGATTTAATTAGTGTGGTCAGATATTGTTTTTGCCGGACCTAGATCCTAGGGTGGGATGTCTCGTTTTGTCATATATAAAAATGAATTTTTCAATTTAAAATGAATTGAATTAATTATTAAGTGCTTTTATTATTTCATTTTCCAGGATCCGCCTACAAAATCCTAAATATCGATTAGTGTTGCCGACGAACTTTTGAGGTCGAGTTGATTTCATTTGATTGTTAAATGAAATACATACTTTGAAAACGTGAGCACGAAGTGGTGGGTGAGTTAAATGGCAAGGAATCCTCATGATGTTAATTAATCACCTCTCTGGTTTGTATAAAATAATCATTCTGAAGTATGAAAACATTGAAACATTCTGTGGCTGCCAATGTTATTTTGCAACCTTCCCCACTGTTACCTTCTATCGTATTCCATGTAATGTTTTTTTTTATCTTTTCTTACTTCTTTTTACTTCTGCTAAACGAAGTATAGGGGAATTTATGTAATGGATAAAAAATTCGAATCAGAGTTTTCATGTTTCCGACATCTAGGTTTTAAATACTCTGTGTCTGTGAACACGATAACTCCCGATAGAATGAATGTATCGACACGGAATTTTATATATGAATCCAGAACCCTTTAACGATCACATCTATTATTTTTCAGCCAAATCGACCAAAGAGAAGAGGGAGGATTAGAGTGGAGGGTTAAAATAGAAACTCTAATATAACTATCTGCCAATAGAATGAATGTATAGACGGGAACTTTTATATGTGTGACCTATCAATTTTCAGCCAAATCGGCCAAAGAG